>CM053603.1:117877050-117897705 GCA_028646535.1 Procyon lotor
AAAATCCCTCCTATTGGCCCACAATGGCCAGAAGAAGCCTTTGGTAATCTCCACTTGTGTCACTCGCAATCATTGTGCCCAGGGTCTTCTGATACATCTGACTGAACATCAGTTTTATTTGTACAAGATCAATCTCACTTCGAGTGACCACATTCCTGACCAGGGTGGAGTCATCTGTGCCGGCACCTTTCATAGAATAGTAGAGCCTCTCAGCAAAGAAGGCAGGGCGGTTCAGGGCACACTGCAAGATGGTCTTTAAACCACTTTCAACATTTCCAGAAAATTCACGGGCAACACTAGCTAGCAGATCTCGATTAGCCACCCTGGAATAAGCCTCCATAGTGGCTTTCAGTTGAGGAAAGCTTCTTGTGGCAAGAATCATGTTAAAGCAGGATTCGTCTGTCCCTAGTCTTCCCTCCCCAGCTTGATAGAGACGCTGAGCATCTTCCTGAGCCAACTGGTGGTTAACATTCTGGTTCTCATCACGATTTCCTTGGCACATGGATACCAGTAGACGTTCAAAATGCCCTGATGTATCTGACCTAATGTCCTTTTCAAGGTCTTGTCCAAATTCTGATTGATAACATCTGATAACAACACTACTAACTAATAAGTAAACTTTATTCAGATTTCATCGATTGTCCTACTAATCTCCTTTTTCTGGTCTAGGATCCTTTCCAGAGTCACAAGCTACATTTGGTTGTCTTGTCTCCTTAGTCTTCTTTAACTTGGTCCAGTTCCTCAGTCTGTTTTCATGGAGTTTAATGACTGCTAAACAGGGCTACACATCAGAATCAGTCAGGGAGCATACCAGGATGCTTGTAGCTCAGTCCCAACCCCAAAGATCCTGATCAAAAAATTCTAGAATAAGGCCTGGCTGCACATTGTAGAGAAGGAAGTGCCCCATGAGATTCTGATGTACACCCTCAGTTAGAAGTCAGATCTGTTCCAACACCTCAGGATCCGACCTTTTGAGATTTTGTCCGTGTGACATCTCTCCTTCATCTTGCTTCATTTCCCTGTTCCTCCTCCATTCTCGTTTCTTGTTTATGGGCAGAGTTCTGACTCTTCAAAATTCCTGGAGGATTTTTCAAGAAGTTTCTAGATACTCTGTGGGATATAGATACTCTTAAGACCTATCTACATATCTTTTATTGTGGAAGAAAGGTCAAGTACAATACATATGATGCCGTGTTTCTGGAGGCTGGGATGCCCCCATAATCAGACAATGATTTAGGAATGTGGACTCATTGCTTGTATCTGGAAGCATACTCTGAGTAAGGGAATGTGTAGAAACACCACCACTACCAATAACAGCAAAACTCAGGGGGTATTTTAAGACTGATATCATTAGCTGTCCAACAGTTAGCACCTTGCAGGACCTGTGACCCATCTGTACGTACTGTATTAAACTTAAGTCAATAATTGGGAAGGGGCAAAGTTGTCCAAGGTAAAAATACATGTGTTCATTCTTTCAGAGTTCAATTCGATTTATAATAAAGATAATTTTTAAAAACAGTTTTACTACCATTTATTAAGTATCCCCTATGTGTTATATATGCTCTTTATAGAGATTAGTAAAACAGAGAGTCTGTCTTCAAGGAACTTAGAATCTATGAGGAGAAACCAACAATATGTAATTAAACCAACAAAGAGCAGAATTGCTCTCATAGAGCTAAATCAGGACAGAGAGATATGTTGTCTTCAACATGTCAGTGGTTTACTTTATCCACATACAGCAGTGATGAAATAAGCCAGCTGAGGTATTTCAAGTGTTTTTATTGGGAAGACTAACCCCTTCAGCCTCACACTATCTTTAGGGGGAAGGCAGGTTTCTGGCCTCAATGGCTGCCACAGGGTGATGTCCTATTTCCAAAAGAACGGGGTATTTTTTGGAATTGTCTTTCAGCACACTCTTGGTTTCCCAACTTCCTTTTTCAGTGGTAAATGAAGATTTGTTGTTGTTGTTGTTGTTGTTGTTTGTTGTTGTTTCCCTGGACTGTTGCTTCATTCTCTGCCCACAACATGAATTTTTAATTTTCATTTCAATTTGGAACTGAGAGAATCTCACTTTTTGATGTTGGGGCCGACGATATCTCCATAGCTGGTGGAAAACTGATGCTTGGGCTTACTTAAGTCATTGCCCTATTCATTTTGAGTGCCCGTCCTTGGAAGTCAAACCGTATGGGGTGGTTTGTTGTTTGGGTAGCAGTTAGCACGTTTTGTAAGACAGATGACAATTGGTGGGTTAAAAATGTTACTTCTGGTTCGAGTCCATTTGCAGAACCAGAGCCCTCTTAGTTTCGTATTACTTAACCATCCTTCAGTGCTTTTGACTAAGCAATTGAATTTGTTTCCAACAAATGGAAACCACAGTGAAATAGAGGAAGGCAGTATACTTCGAGGTGGTACACTCAGGTATTCCACTTTCTAACAAACAATTTATTTGTGGGGAAGCACAAGGACTGTCTGATTCAGTGAGGACCCAGGGATTCTGTATTAGCAGATTGTAGAATGAAACTGTCCATTTGAAAACCAGGGAGACTTCATCCGCTTTAGGATAAATAATTCTTCTTGCTTTTAATTTGAGAATCACAATGAACATTTCAAGCTGAAGTTATTTAGAAAGATGACGGAGACATTACATTTGGGCTTGGGTAAATATAGTGGCACATTAAAATTAAACACTGGGTTTGAGTCGATTCTGCGATTCATTTCACAGTGTCTTCCTTTGATTTTTAAAAAAATGCATGTCTGTGATTCACATTTATTGTATAACAGTTGAACTAAAAGGAGAAGGATTAAAAAGAAAGAAGAAAACAAAAAAACCACAACTTGTCCCATAAGGTCTAGACAATCATTGTTAACATACAGGTTTCTACAAAAATAGGACCCTGTGATAAACACTACTCGGTAGCCCACTATTTTCTCACATGATATGTCAGAAAGTTCTTCATGTTCTTCTCCCAGATATTCCATGACTCACTCCCTCACTAGATTTCAGTCTTTGTTCAAATACCACATCGGTGAGGCATTTCCCAACCTTTCTCTTAAAAATTATGGCATTCCACCCCCACCCTAGCACTCCCTTGATTTCTTTGCTCTCTGTTTCCTAGTGCTAATCACCATTTGCGACTATGTTTTATTTATTTTTAAGTATACTTCTCCTTCTGATAGAATATAAGTTCCATGATTGCAGCATTTTTTATTCTTATTGTTTGATACACAATGCCTGACACATAAAAGACAGTCAGTGAATAAATAGATATCAGATCTATATCAAAATCATTATTTTGATGGTTACACAGTTTCCCAGTGTGTGATTGATGACAGTTAATTTTTTTTTACCAATACTTTATTAGTGAACATTCTGATTATTTCCATTATATTTCATTGTGATGAAGATTCTTTAACATGCTTCCCCAGCACTCTTCAGTTACTTCTTTTGTAGGATAATCTATTAAAAGTGGTGTTGCTGCATCAAAGTGTATATATATATTTTATGGCTCTCGATACCTATTGTCAAATTTTCTTAAGAAAAGTCTTATCTTAACCCTTCTCTATTTATATATGAATAGCGTAGAAAAATGGTGATTTTCCTATTTTGTCATCAATATTGTGTTTCATCATTATTTTTTTAAGGTTGTATTTATTTCTTTGACAGAGAGAGAGAAAGAGAGAGAGAGAGAGATAACAAGTGGGCAGAGAGGCAGGCAGAGAGAGGGGGGGAAGCAGGCTCCCTGCTGAGCAGAGAGCCCGATGTGGGGCTCGATTACAGCACCCTGAGATCATGACCTGAGCTGAAGGAAGAACCTTAACCCACTGAGCCACCCAGGTGCCCCTTCATCATTATTTTTAATCTTAGTCCTACCATGTAAATGACATTGCTTAGAAAGTTATGTACTATCACAATGAACAATATGTTTTTTAGTTAAGCAGCAGAAAATAAAAATGAAAGGAAAAGAGAAAGGTTAATTTTCTAATATATAATTATGTATAATAAAGGCCTGAGCTCCAAAAGTGTCTAGTGTGAGAGCTGAGAAATTGGCGTCACTTGCTTAAGGTCACATATCTCCTCACTTACAGATGAAGATGCATTATTTAAGGGGGCTGGTGGTGTTACTTTTTGGATGATGACTACAGGGAACCGGGAATGCCCAGTCTTGCCCTCATAATGATCACTTCTCCCATAGAGTTCTCAAAGGGGCTGCATATTCAAGGAACAGGAGTGAAATGGGGATATAGGAGCTGCTTTATTAATAGCTCCATGAGGACTTAATCTCTCTCTAGGACAGAGGTCTGAGATCACGCTGAGATGGTGCATAGGCTTTGGCTCTAGGAATAAGCAGGCATTTTGTCCTCTCTTACAGATAACTGGTTGACTAAGTCAGGGTAATTCCTTTCATATTTTAGTTACAACCAGTGGGCAGTAAATAGGTTGAGAAGCCTGAGAGGTGATGCATTCAATGGACTTATCCCCAATGGTTTCTTGACCTCTGCCATATCCCAGTGTTTCCTGGTGGTATTTAAAACCTTATCCAGCTCAATATTTGCAGATGACACAGTTCTAGGTACTGAGAAGTTCTCTTTGGTTTTGTGTATACATGTTATTTTAAAAATAGCATGTATTTTTCCTTCTCTTCCCCTATGTTCATCTGTTTTGTTTCCTAAATTCCCCATATGATAAAATAAGATGAAACCAGAGAGGGAGACAAACCATAAGAGTCTCTTAATTATGAGAAAGGAACTGAGGGTGGCTGGAGGGGAGGTGGTTGGGGGGATGGGGTGGCTGGGTGATGGGCATTAAGGAGGGCACTTGATGTGATGAGCCCTGGGTGTTCTGTGCAACTGATGAATCTCTAAATTCTGTCTCTGAAGATAATAATGCACTATATGTTAATTAAATTGAGTTTAAATAAAAAAATAAAAATAGCATATATTTTCACTCATAAAAGGAATTTAAGAAATAAAATAAACGAACAAAGGAAAAAAAGAGACAGACCAAGAAGCAGACCTTTAACTCTAGAGAATAAACTGATGGTTACCAGAGGGGAGGTGGAAGTAGAAAGTGGGTGAAACAGGTGATGGGGATTAAGAGGACTGATTAATGTATAGAATTGCTGGATCACTGTAATGTACACCTGAAACTAATATAATATTGTATGTTAACTATACTGGAACTCAAAAACATATATAAATGGGTAAAATAATGGCAGCTGAAAATTTTGTATCATGAAGAGTAAGTTTCTTTTCAACACTCTTGTCCCTAGTGACAAAGTTCAGCTTCTTTGTAGAGGCAACTTGCTGTTAACAATTTCTTAGGAATCCATTTAAAAGATAATCTGTGGGGCACCTGGGTGGCTCAGTGGGTTAAAGCCTCTGCCTTCGGCTCAGGTCATGATCTCAGCGTCCTGGGATCGAGCCCCGCATCGGGCTCTCTGCTAAGCAGGGAGTCTGCTCTCCCCCTCCCCTGCCCTGGCCTGTCTCTCTGCCTATTTGTGATCCCTCTCTCTATCAAATAAATAAATAAAATCTTTAAAAAAAATAAATAAAAGATAATCTGACAACACAGGCATATGTGTTTTCATGCAAATGATACCGTTATACATGCTCTCCTATACCATGAATGCCTCCTTTTTTTAAGTAAAGTCTACACCCAGCGTGGAGCTCAAACTCACGACCCCGAGATCAGGAGTCCCATCTCTGCGGACCCAGCCAACCAGGTGCCCTGTGAATGCTCCATTTTTAAAAATATTTCCCTCAGTGTTTTCTGACGTAGTTTCCTTGGTAGCAATTTCCTTGTGTTTAATAGAAAGTGAAGATGGAGTTAAGGGTGAAATTGTAAAGGGTCTTTAGTTGCTTTGTTCTGTAATAAATTGCTTCTCATCTCTGAGGAGAATGCTGCAAGTTTGATGCTACTCCGTCACCTGTGGAGACAGCCACTCCTGTTGCCTTTGCTTTGTCTTCCTCTCAACCTCTTGAGCCTATTCAGAGAGCTTTGCCTTCTCCAACTCGGTCTCTTGAGTAGGCAGCTTTAGTCCAAGTTGTCCCCTTGTGTCTATGCAGAAAGCAGCAAGAATGGTCACCGGGGATGTAGACATGACACAGGTCACAAACAAATTCACTCAGTGATGTTCTGGCTGGGACTTGGGGCCATTTTCTGGGTCACAGTCACTTTAGTGGTGGTTATTCCATGGAATAACTAACACTTTGTAAATAAATACATCTAATAGAAATTATAGTGTACATTACCTGTGGTAAGTATGGCTTCACGAAACCCTTGTTTTGGATATACATGTCCTTAGATAAGTCCAGGTAGTCGTATTGCACCATGATATAAAAGGTTATTTCTTTACTCAGGGTTGTGGTCAAAAAAGGTTCAGAGTCTCTGTTTGAACTGCTTTGATCTGCAGGGTGACAGGGAAGTGGATTAGGTCATCCTCATTTCATAGGTGACGGAGGCCAAACCTGAGATGGTAGAGTGGCCTTTTTTGGAGTGTAGGGTAAAGCTGGGGTTTGCATTTCAAGTTCTAGGCTTGGGATTTTGTATGATTTTCTTTGGAACATATTTCTGTCCTCTATTAGTTACTATAAACAGAAATGGATAACTGTTTTTACTGGAAGCTTATTATTTGGTCAATGTAATTGCTTATGATTTGGTCACTATAATTGCGCTGTGTGTGTGTGTGTGTGTGTGTGAACCCAATCTGTTGTACACTCATAATTTAAATACCTAATTTGAGAAGCCCATAAGTGATTTTCTTTATATATACCTTAATGTTTATTTCCTTAAACAACCAGAAAGTAGCCACATAAGAAAGTTGGAGAACAAACAGCTGTCAACCGGAAGAGCCCTAAAGAAAGCCATGCTCCTCTCTGTGCCTCGCGTGCGTCTAGAGGCAAGGACGTCAGACATGCAGAGTCTCAGGCCTCATCCCACACCTGCTCAATCTGAATCTGCCTTTTATCTAGATAACCTTGGCCATTTGTACTTGACATTTGAACGACATGTAAGGCATCAGGCCATTTTTTTTTTAAACATCAGTTGAAGAATTAAATGGCTTTCTGTATATGTTAGCTATTCAGCTAATCTATTCACTGAGAGTGTACCCTGGCCCAAATTTTATGCCAGGAGGTGGAGCTAGAAAGATAAACTATAAGTGGGCTCTCCTTGCTAGGGGCTTCAGTTCTAAGTAGGAGAGAATGACCACAAACACCTAAGTGCAGCCAGGTATGAGGGGTGCTATGATAGACCCATATATGGGGCACCTGGGGGGTTGTACACGAATGCTGGAAGAAGAAAAAGAATGATGCTTTTTCTGCTTATTTATTTTATTTTTCCGTAAAGATTTTATTTATTTATTTATTTATTTATTTATTTATTTATTTATTTATTTTTTTTTTGACAGAGAGAGAGAGAGAGAGAGAGAGAGAGAGAGATCACAAGTAGGCAGAGAGTCAGGAAGAGAGAGAAGGGGAAGCAGGCTCCCCTGCTGAGCAGAGAGCCCGATGCGGGGCTCGATCCCAGGACCCTGAGTTCACAACCTGAGCTGAAGGCAGAGGCTTTAACCCACTGAGCCACCCAGGTGCCCCTGTTTTTTTTTTTTTTTTTTTAAACTATAGTAAATTAATCAGACTTCACTGATGATCTGAGTTTAATTATTCCATTTTGTTTTTTCACTACCATCACATATAACTAGTAATTTATCACCTTCTTTGCTAGGAAATTCTTGCTATTTTTTCCCTCTGATCGTGGCCTTGATTTGATGAAAGGAGAGGTGAGCTCTGCATTCAGGTGGGTAGATGCCTTTCATAGGTGCCCAAGCCGTATCACTGGGGCACCTACAATGGCTGATAACCCAGCCCCCAGCAGGTAGCCGTATCTACTTCTTTGCACTATTGCCTTCTAACCCCTAGACTGGAGAAGGGATGCATACCTGAGTTCTTGGCAGATTTGCCTCGCTTGCCTCTCAGGTTAATGCCATGTATCACGGGTTCTTTTGTGGCAGTGAGTTGGCATAAAATGGTCTTTGAGAGTCAGGGATACATACTTTTCCACGACTCACCCTTTAGCTGCCTCATGGTGCTACCTCTGGCACAAAGCAAAAATCTGTTGAATATTAGCTGAATTCTTTGGGATGATATGGAGCACATTAAGTGAGATACTTCCTAGCTTCTCTCCCATTCAGAGTGTGAATCCATTTCCAGCTCTATATTTCAGTAGCTGTGTAACTTAAGTTAACTTTTTACCTGGTAAGCGAGGGATATGTGTATCTTGTATGTGCGTAGACTTTGGATGGTGAGGAAAAGAAGGATAAGGAGGAAACCAGGTATGTGTAGGCATGTGTCTGGGACTACCCTCTTTCTTCTGTTTTTTTGTTTTGTTTTGCTTTGTTTTAGATTTTATTTATCCACTTGACAGACAGAGAGCACAAACAGGGTTAGCAGCAGGCAGAGGGAGCAGCAGGCTCCCTACTGAGCAGGGATCCCAATGTGGGGCTCGATCTTGGGACCCTGAGATCACTACTTAAGCCAAAGGCACCTGCTTAACTGACTGAGCCAACCCACTGCCCTACCCTTCTTCTGAAACTAAATGTTTCCATCTTAGATTTTATGTATCCCTGCATTGTTTCAGTTGCTGGTGGTGTGTTCTTTTTTGGCTTTCTTGCTTGATTTATTCCATGCCCCTGTAATTCACAGGGTCTGAAAATTCCATTTGGATTTCCCCTGGCAAGCAGGGAGTAGGACAGGCCATGCACTAATGTGAAGGTCTACCGTTTAGCATTGCTAGTTGCAAGGTCCTGCAGCTGATTCCATGAGGATGTGTTTCTCTAGGAGGATCACCACCTGAGTTTCTAAGCCAGATGCTTCCTCATTGTTTGAAAAAATCTGCAAGAATGGAAAGGACCCCCCCCACACACACACACAGACACAGAGACACAAAGACACACAGACACAAACACACACTTTATTGTTTTGTTCTTTCCATTTTGCCATCTTCCTTAAACATGGAAATTTGCCTTCTCTCTTATGCAGACTTATTTATATTGCAACTTAGAAGCATTTCCTTTGCTTAATGGCCTGTTAAAATGGTGAACCATAAATTTTAGAGTTCTCAAAATAATTCTTAGTCTGATTTAAGATAATTATTAAGAGCTTTCATTCCAACTATCTCAGCAGTTATGTTTCCCTCCAAAGGACCCATTTTCTATCCTTTATCATGTGTGTGTCTGTTTCTTATTTGCCTGCTCCTTCATACCTTTTTAAAATGTGAGCTCTACTCCAAAGAATGAAGGAAGAGGCCTATGATGGTCTTGCTAGAAAAACTGAAAATTATGTGATGATTATTATGAACTTACTACTAGGGCTTTTAAAAATCTTAATCTCATCTTCACTTAGAATAAGCAGTCTAGATTTTTGTTGTTTACAAGTTATTTCTTTTAAGAATACATCCCATCTTCCTTTTCTGTTCCTTTCACCCTCCCAGGATTGAATTTTTATGTTAGAAGTAGAGTCAGGAAATATATGCAGTTGTTCCTTGATTGACGCAGGGTTGAGGGGTCTTTACCCCATGTGGTTGGCAATCCACATGTCTTCAGACTCTCCGAAACACTGACTACTAATAGCTACTGTTGATCCTTTGGATGCATCGCTGATAACACAAACACTTGGTTGCACATATTTTGTATGTTATATATATCATATACTGTATTCTTATGATAAAGTAAGCTAGGGAAGAGAAAATGTTAAGAAAATCAGAAGAAAGAGAAAATACATTTATAGGACTGTGCTGTAGAAAATCTGTATGTCAGTTGACCTGTGGAGGTCAAACCTATTTTTTCAAGGATTGACTGTAGTCGAAAGGGACTGCAAACACAAGCAGTTGTACTTTTTATTCTAAGACTAATTTGCTGAGAACTTGGACTGTTCATGTGGCTTTCACGGGCCTCTGTTTCTACCTTTATAATATGATTTCCAAGATTCCATTCAGTTCTGATCCGGTTTAATGTTCCAACAGTTCTCTGTGACATAATAAATTGTGCTAAAGTATAAGAAGGTGCTTAGAAGTTGAAATTAGTTATGAAGAAGGCATAGGTCCGGATAGAACATTTGAATCAGAAAATTAGGTTGTGCACTAGAATTTGGTAGGACCGGTGTCCATCAACCTAGACCTCTTTTGCTGATCAATTAAGATCTAATTGTGAGCATTCTTCTCATATGTTCTGACTTTTCAAGGCAGAAAAGAACTTGGTGACAATTCTTATTACTTAACAGGTGTTAAGGTTTTTTTTTGTTGTTGTTGTTGTTGTTGTTTGTTTTTTTTAGTGCAGTGTTTGGCCAAAGGAAGGCCAAGTTAGTTTCTTGATTTGGACTCCACATTAAACTCATTTGGGTTTTAGAGGAGGAGTGGCACTTGATCCCTCCTCCCTACCCCCATTCCCCCATTCCCAAGATACTGATTGAATTGATGTGAGATGGAATTTGGGCGACGGCATTTTTAGATAATCTTTTTTGGTGATTCCAATAAGTAGCCAATGTTTAGAACCACTGGGTAGAGTTGCTGAAGGTTTATGAGACTTATAACCCCATTAGGCGTATGGACAAAGCATGTCTCCAGATGGGAACATCCAAAAAGTTAAGAGAAACAGAAATGTTTTTATATGACATAAGTCATTTAATCCTTCTAATCCTATGGGGTCTAAAATAGGAATATTGTAATACTTTGCTTAAATGCAGTGGTTCTCAAAGTGTGGTCCTATGACCAATAGCAGTAGCATCCCCTGGGCGTTTATTAGAAATGCACCTTCTCAGATGCCACTCTAGACCTACTGAATCAGGAGCTCTGGGGGTGGGACACAGCCATCCGTGTTTGCAGTGATGGTTTGCAAACCATCAGCACAGAGGATTGGAGGACTAAGAGGTAGCCTTTGAAAATCTTAACAGTGATTGGTGCATAGTGAGAGTCCAAAAAGGACAGTATTCTAAATATAGAGTGTTTGACGGCTTAGGAGTCTGAATATAATGGGGAGCTAGACTGGACAGCTATTCTTCCAACTCTAAGACTATTATTTATAGGGCAAATAGGGCCCAAGTGAACCATCTCCAAAGTGTATCAGAATAATGAATCCAAACCACCACCCTTCCACTGTGCCATTTAGAGTCTTTTTTTATTGAGGCTTAAATCATGATATTTTGGTGCTATCCAAAAGCAACTCATTGAGCGATGGAACCGTGGCCTTACCAGTAAGTGTTGAGGATCTGAAATACAAAGAAAGGCTACTTATATATGAATATTATTTATTATTAAAACATAATTTTTCTAAGGAAAAGGACAAATCAAGAATTTTTTTAATGGACATTTCCTTTTCCTAATAGGATTTCTTGCAAAGTATTTAAAACAAATTCCATGCCATGAAGCCATAGAGCTCTTGGGTTTATATGTACACCTCAGATCTTAGAGGTTAGGTGTTCTCCTATGACTATATAACATCAGTATGCTGTTCTGGTCAGTCGGTGATCTTGAGGTTTTTTGATTTGCTGACCCCTAATAACATCCTGCCTGGATTGTATGTCGATTTCAATGATGTTACTTATTTTAGTTTCTCCTGATGGGCCCTGCATGGACTTTTAGATTAGCCTTTAGTAAATCATATTGCAACCAGGTTTTTTTCTTCTCAGAAGTGCTTGTTGGATCCATACCACATGCATGATAAAATTCAAACTACTTACTAGACGGGCAACACACTTAAAAGTTTTTTTGTTTTTTTTTTGTCACCACACTTATTTTTATTACCTACTGGTATTATTTTATATTCCCATATTTATGCTATCTTAATTCTCTAGGCTCTGGGTGTTTTAATTTGTGCCTTTGTTTCCCTGTCTTTCTACAGAGCAGACTTGTTCTCTGTATCATAATGTACAGGGGCCGTTGAAATGCTCTGGTAAAGCCTTCTTTGGTCCCTCCACCTGGACATCAACTTTCCTTTATCTTTGCTCTAGAAGAGTTTGGTTCTCCATCTCAATATATTTTATCTTGTATTATCTTCATTTGTGTACACACTTTTTCCTCCTCTACTTGACTGCAAGTCTTACACCCCTAAGCCTTCCCCACCCCAAGCACCTTCTCTTTTCTGGCTAAACATTCCTGCCCCCTCTAGACTAGCTTTTATATCACTTCTAAGTATCTAGATCTGATCCTCGTTCTTCTCAAAATTAAGGCTGCTGATGAAACTGAAAAGAGCTGTAATAGGGGATAATTGCTGGAAGAGACAAAAAAGGTCTATGTCCATGTGGTAAACTGGAGCAAATGTGTGTTTTTTAAGAGTCCTCTACAATTGCACCTATATTCACTTCCTGTGTGCATTTCCTTTCTGTAGGTGATTTTCTTCCACCTCCGCCTCCACCTCTAGATGATCCTGGTGCTCTTCCATCCAGCCCTGGAAACTTCCCTCCTCCACCACCTCTTGATGAAGGTGCTTTCAGGGCACAGGTAAGATGTGTGGTTGAAGTCATATTAATAAGCCGTGCTCGGGAGCTCTTGAATTCAGTTATTGTTTCTGTGGTGGATGAACATTTATCCAGAGCCTGAAGAGAGCTTTAGGACTCATGAAGAGCTAAGGTGCCTTAATGCAATATCCCCAGCTGAAGCTTCTCAGAGTTCTGTTGACTTGCATTCGGAAGCCCCAGAAATCCTTTTACCTACTAATTTTGCTTGGAAACTCAAAGCCATTTTTTAGGAACGTCACTTGAGAATTCCACATTTTCTTGTTATCCTGGGGATCGAGCCATGCTTTTTTATTGTCTTGTTTCTCTTTACACAAACATTGCATTCTGCGTGGGTAAGAGTGATCTTCGAAGGCTCTGGTTGGTCACTTTGGATCTTAATTGATCAGCGACATCTTTCTAGCAAAAGCACCAGCAACTGTTCTTGGGGTATTCTTTTCTGAGTGAAGTCAAGGATGCACATTAGAGTATGTATTGATTGTATACAAGTGGTGTGCTCTAGAGAGTGCTGATTGCAAGTAACTTGGGGCTGGAATCAGAAGCAAGGGTAGGAATAGTCAGTCTGCGATCAGGTAGAGTCACTGGTGACTAGATGCTACCATTGAGGCATCTAAATGCTATTCATATCAGGAAGGAAAACTAAATAACAAAGTTATAGAATTACTGTTGTGTTTTATGGGTGAGGATTTTACTACAGATATATAGAAAGAAACAGCCCTTATCTTCTAGAGAAACATCAAATATATTTGGAGAGGAATTAATGATGTCTAGTATGGTCTTCCAAATAATACGAGTAGGGAGCTGATGAGTGAGAAAATAGGTGAAAGAAAAATTAGTTATGAGCTGATAATTGTTGAGTGCATACAGGTTGATTTATTATTTGGTCTACCTTTATATATATTTATGATTTCCCATATTAAGTTTTGGAGAGGAAAGGTTGTGGGAACTAGTTATATGGCTTAGTCCATTGTCTGGTTTTCTTTCTCCTAAATTTCAGCTTGGGAGAGACAAAGAAAGAAATGATTCATTCATTCAGCAAATATTTCATGTGCCTGCATGTATACCTGTATAGCACCAGGATTTCTGTAGCAAAAAGACATACAGGGTTCTGCCATCATGAAACCTACATATTAGTGAAACTGGTGGATGTAGGCAACATACATACATTGATACAAAGTGTGTTAGAATGAGATCAGGGCTGTGGTTTGGAGGTCCAGAGGCCTTGCTGAGAAGGGGACACCTAAGCAAAGATTTGGCTTAGGGAAAGGGGAGTAACCAGGTGAGTTTCTTGGGGGTATATTTTCATATAGGAGAACTTAACAGAAGAACTTTTTCTGCTGTTGATAAGTTAAAATGATTATGTTCTGGTTATAACCAGTGACTTCCAATTCACTTTGGAGCCTAGATCTATTAAAATCTATTGATTTTAAAATGGATTTCCAATAAAAATCTTGATTTTCCTATAAAATCTTGCTGATAAAATTTAGTAAGCTAGAAAATCAAAGCTCAGATTCCACTAAAGGATAGGAGTCATACAAAGTTTATATTTATTTTATGCAGCAGCTATTTAGCAAATAGAAATGACACTGTCATTTTTTCTTATTTTTAGTCATTTTTTTATTAACAATGAAAATAAAAGCCTCTTAAAGTTGTCTTTTATATACCTTTGCTCTTATTTGGTCCTGAGCTGTCCTTTGTATATTATTGAATTTACATAGTTAAAAACTTCATTTAGTCTATTTGCTCTCTGGGAATATTATGGAAACTGCTTTCTTGCATTCTAAATCTTTGGTTCTTTTTTTTTTTTTTTTAAGATTTTATTTATTTATTTGACAGAGTGAGATCACAAGTAGGCAGAGAGGCAGGCAGAGAGAAAGGGGGAAGCAGGCAAGCAGGCTCCCTGCTGAGCAGAGAGCCCGATGCGGGGCTCGATCTCAGGACCCAGAGATCATGACCTGAGCATAAGGCAGACACTTTAACCCACTGAGCCACTCAAGTGCCCCTAAATCTTTAGTTCTAAAAAGCTTGTTTAACCTTGTGACAGAAGACTTGTGTTTGACTGCTAGTTGAACAGCTTGATCTAGTTATGTGAGGTTTTTTGTTTTTAAGATTTATTTACTTATTTTAGAGAGAGAGAAAGAGAGCACACTGGGAGCAAGGCCAGAGGGAGAAGGAGAGAGAGAATCTCAGGCAGACTCTGCACGGAGCTCAGAGCCCCATGTGGGGCTTGATCTCATGACCCTGAGATCAGGACCTACCAGAAACCAAATGTCTGCATGTTTAAATGACTGCCCAACCCAGGTGTCCCTCTAGTTACACGGTTTTGAACAGGTCACACTAAGTCCAATTTTTCTTATAATTAAAAGTAAGTTAACTACCTACCTCTAGTAACTAAATGAAATACAGATGGATTTGAAATTGCTAAGCTATTATGGCTGTACAGATATTTTGATGTTATAACTGTGGCTATGTAAATATAACAACAGCAGTAATAATAAGGCTTTCCCAAAAGGTTTGATTAAGAAGAATTAAAACAAGGGCTTTCATAAAAATTACAAATACTCTTTTCGTCTATGGACCTCATCCTAATAACTATAGTAAAACCATGACTTTGTTTTTAATTTTTTTTAAATTTTTTTAAAAGATTTTATTTATTTTACAGAGAGAGTGAGAAATAGAGCACGAGCCGGGGGAGGAGGCAGAGGGAGAGGGAGAAGCAGACTCCCCACTGAGCAGGGAACCCGATGTGGGGCTCGACCCCAGGACCCTAGGATCATGACCTGAGCCAAAGGCAGACCTGTCATGGCTGAGTCACCCAGGCGCTCTCCATGACTTTGCTTTTAAAAAGGAAGGAAATAATAAGCTGGTTGCCATGTTGGCCTATGTTTTTTGCAAAATACAAGGAAAGAAAAAAATAAAACCAAGATTGCCAAATGGGCAAGGGCAGATCTGGTAGGAGAGGCATGTTATTCTTGAATATGTGGAAGATCGTGCAAGTTCAAAAGAAAACAGGCACGCCCTTCCCTCGTGTGAGAGTGATAGTGAGTTGGCCCTGCCTGGGCCATAGTGGAACCACTTTGGAATATGAACTATAATAAAGCCCAAAGTAGTATAAGTCGCTAGAGAAAATTTTGCACTTTTTCCTCTCGGTCATGGTGAAACCACATGTTGCCAAGTCCAAATTATAGATGGTAAATGTGTGTTTTTATGTAGAGGTCTGTTTATGTTTCCAGCCAGATTTTCAGGTCAGCGTCAAAAGAATGTCTACTAAGTCTGGCTATAAGAATTATAAGATTTTCCGTGCTGAAAGGGACCTTAGAGATCATGTAGTCCGACCCCGGCACCAGCCATTAGTTATAGCCTCTTCAAAGACTTGCTAAATGAATTAATTCCCTGTGCTCTCAAATGGGGAAACTGAGACTGAAGAAGGTTGGGATTGTCCAATCCATACCTGATTTTTAGGAATCTTGACTTCTGGGTTTGTCCTTCCTATTGCATCAGATGGCCTTGCACATTGCACATGGTTGTGCTTTAGCCGTCCACCGGCCTGTAAGGTTCTGAGATTCAGACGAGGGGATTGCAGACTTGATGAGGGGATTGCAGACTTTTATGGGGAAGGACCAGATACTGCTGGGGTTTTGCTTGGTGCCCTGAATTTTCGACACCTGCCTAAGCCTGTTTTTGTTTTTGTTTTTTTGCGGGGGGAGGGGGTGCTAAAGGCAAATATTTAGTGTCAAAAATTCTTATTTTGAGAATTTTTTTTTTTTTTTCAGGAAAAAAGGAATGTTGGAAATCAAATGAGGGCTTTATTGTTTCTTTTCTGTCAGGATCCATTTGACCTCGGTACCTGTGAGGTTTGGAGTGACCTGTTGAATGGCCCCTTCATTTGTTCATGTGTCCTTCATTCCTTCATTATGAATTGAATACCTTCTGTAAGTGAGGCCCATACACTAGGGATTGTAGCCTCAGATGTTGGCATCATGGTTCTAGGGCCCGGATTCTCGACCTTGGGACCGTAGAGCATTGTTCTGATCTTATGCCACAGTGGGTCATTTGTTCTTATTTCGGCAGCTGATGGCAGGTCTGTGGTATCGCTGAGAGTCACTGCACAGGGGGAGAGTGTCTCACAGGATTTCAGGTTGACAAGGGAACTGGAGATCATCTTTCAAGTCCCTTTCTTTTGTTTGGACCTCCTTATTTTTTTTTACCCCGTTGAACAAAATGTTTATGGGTGACCATTGCAGGTGAGGTTTTGTTGAAAGATAAGGAGATGCTGGATCCCATCTGGTACCTCTAAACCAAGTTTGGGAGATGCACACAGACACAACTTCTAAACGAAGGTATTCTGTAGTAAATAACTCCTTACTCACCACGCTCTGATCAGAAGCACAGTCTGAGTACTTAGTTGTGGCAGAGGGTGGGGGAAATAAATTAACTGTCTGGAGAGCTACAAGAAGGATTTTTAGAGACACTTTCCATTGCACTGAACTTTGATGGCCGAGTAGGACCTTAGTTTTCAGATGGGGGGGGGGGGAATAGATCTTTCAGCAATAAAGTAACAAAAATAGAAGTATTAAAGGAAAGCACCAAGTAGTGTGATGGGTCTTCGTTCCAGACTGTGGACTTTGCCCTTTATTCTGAAATCGTTGACAGTTTACTGCAGATGTTTGTTCATATTGTAATTATAAGAGTGATGTCCCCAGATCTGTTGTTGGGTGCCCTGTGGTGCTTTCAACAGCCCATCAGACATAACCTGTTGCCCTTGTGGGAAACCCCATGCAGAGAGCTCTATGCTGCCTGGCGCACTTCCTTGAGCTCTCAGGGACTTGTCTCCTGATACCCGACGGCTTTGAGTTCAGGTGCCCGATACTTAATGGCCACTTTTCCTAACATCTATGCTTGAGTCTCTGGTTGATGGCTCCTCACTGCCTCTCTCTATGAGCCAGACCTCCCCGGCTTGCTTTTCCTTGCCCCCTCTCCGGCGACCTGTATACATTGGGTTTTCATCTCCCTTTTTCCGCTCCTCGTGGCAGGATGGCCAAGGCCGCATTTGCTGTCGCTCCAGGCCCTCCACTTTAGAAAACAGATCCTAACGCCTGTCGCTGGTTACTTCCTGCGTTAAAAACTTCTTTCTCTTACGGAAGTGAAATTTGTCTCTTTATGACTTCTTGCCATAATTTTTCTTGATTTTCTTGATTTTTATGATTTTCTTCCTACCTTCTTAAAGCATAAGACGCACCTGCAGAGTGATGTCAGGTCGGGGAGGGATAAGTGAAGTCTGCCTCAAGAAGCTGATTATTGAGGCGCCTGGGTGGCTCAGTGGGTTAAAGCCTCTGCCTTCGGCTCAGGTCATGATCTCAGGGTCCTGGGATTGAGCCCCGCATCGGGCTCTCTGCTCAGCAGGGAGCCTGCTTCCCCTTCTCCCTCTGCCTGCTTCTCTGCCTACTTGAGATCTCATTCTCTCTGTCAAATAAATAAATAAAATCTTAAAAAAAAAAAAGCTGATCATTAAATCTGCTGAATGAGGTGACTTTTTGGAGGACCAAGTGGGAGCAGTGTAACGTGAGCTATGCATTGAACTTGGGCCAATGCCCAGAGTTAATTGAAAAGAGAAGGAAGAAGGAAAATCTCTGAAATCATTTATGGCCTTGTCTTAGTCCATCTTTAAAAGTTTGAAGGCCAACTCATTTCTGTTCTTACGAAAACATTTTCAGAGATCGTTTGTGTGCGTGGTGGATGGTGTCTTATCAGTTATCTGGTCAGATCAATAATAGTTTTAAAGTCTCCCCTGGCGTTAGCATGGCTGGCACTGGATTCTGTGTCTAGTGACTCTTAGTCTCGTCCTTTCGGGGTCTTGGGTGTGGAATCACAGACTTTTACTTGTTGACACAGAGGACTAGGCCCACAGCCATGGCCACCTTCCATGCACCTGCAGAAATAAGCAGCGGGACTTGCTTTATACGGCTTTGTCATGCCCTGTCGTAGAGGTCCTTCCTTCTGCTGTCTGAGAGTGCACTGGGGGAGTGGGGGGCTGGGTCATAAAGGAGATCCGGGCAGTAAAGGTGAAGAGGAGAGTTAATGTCCAGTCCTGCTAGAACAAACCCAAATTGGTCACCAGCTCTAATCCCCTCGGAAGTGCTTATCCTTTCTGCACAATGAGAAGATAGAAGGATCTCGATCCATAAGAACAGACTGAAGGAGTGCTTGAAATGCTTCTTTCTCCCTGGCCCTTTCCCCTGTTCCTGGGGCCTCGGGTTAGCTAGTCCTGGTTGGTTTGTAGGGTTGTTGGTGACCCCAGCAACAGCAGTAGCTTCATGATGCTCTCCTCTTCTGGTCTGCTGGGAGGTCAGTGTGTATTTAGCAGGGCTGGGAGGTTCCTGGGCTTTGGTCAGTGGGCCTTTCTACAAGTAAATTTCAAAGGTTTTCTGTTTGCTTTTCTCTCCGAATCTTCATCTCACTGGGTGTTCAGATGAGCCAGGAGAGATATTTTTGGTTTTTGGTGTCTTATAAACGCTTCTTTGAAAGTAGCAGGTCTGGAGCCTCTAGGGGGTATTTTAGTATTTCACTTAGCAATTCGAACCGTTTTCATGGAATGCCATTGTTTTCTCTGCCTTTTTCTTAAGGACCTATTTAAAGAGGTGCACCTGTTCCTGGGGATCAGGAGTGGAGTGTGTGTGTACACACATGCTCATTCACACTTATCAACTCTATTACCACTGCCCCCTCCCCCTTCAAGTAACCTAGGGCATCTGTATGCTTTCTGCAGGGAAGGACTTGAGGAATCGCTGCACAGGAAGATTCCTCTGGGGAAACGGGTTGTGGTCAGTAATGCTGTAGGTCAGGGTAACCAATGAGGTCGGGTTTGCTCTAGCTCTTGAGCTTCTTAATAGGGAGTAATTGACCATATTTGCATATTGCAGAAAATGTCCTTTGCCTGGAGACAAGGGAAGAAACTGCAGCTGGTTCTTTCTGAGTCAGTAAAAGTGTTTATCCCATTTGTCTCTCCCATCAAGAATCTCGGTGGTTTCTTCAAAGCTCTAATATGCTTAGCTTTTTTTTTTTTAATGTTTTTTGTTTCTTACTGTAAATAAAGCAAACAGTATAGATCGACTATTTTTCAATCATGTTTCTCTATCAAGGAAAAATTAGGATATCTACACCCACACCTACACCATGTGAGGTTTGAGCATTCCTCTTCCCGATGTATCCAAAGGGTTAGTAAGACAATTTGGAGAATGTGCTGTAATATTTTAAACTTTATAACTCAACCTCTTTTGAAAGAATCATTTTCACATTAAATTGTATCACCACAGGGGAGCCTGGGTGGCTCAGTGGGTTAAAGCCTCTGCCTTTGGCTCAGGTCATGATCTCAGCGTCCTGGGATCAAGCCCCGCATCGATCTCTGCTGAGATCTCTGCTCATCTGCTGAGATCTCACCCCTCATCTCTGCTCAGCAGAGAGCCTGCTTCCTCCTCTGCCTCTCTGCCTACTTGTGATCTCTTTCTGTCAAATAAATAAATAAAATCTTTAAAAAAAATAAATTGTATCACCACATTATTAATAGCATAACTTTTACTTGTTTATTGCAGTGTCATGTTTGCTGTTTCTCTTTCTTGAATTTACATCCTGATTCTTCTCTTTTTTTTTTTTCTCTGCCATTAGTACTTTACCACATTTTTTTTTTTTTTTTGGAGGAGGGGAAACCTACATGGATGACCTAGCTCCTGAGTTTTTATATATCTGAAGATGATTTTATTTTGCCTTTATATTTAAGTAAAAGTTTGGCCAGGTAGAATTCAAGGGTCAAATTTCCTTTATCAGTCTTCAATGAGGATTTCTATACTGTCACTGTAGTATCATTTAGCATTGCTGGTGAGAAATCGGATTCCAGTCTGCCTCCCCCTGCTCCCTCTCCCCCTGGTTTATGAACTTCTCTTTGTTGGATCTGCTGGCCTTATTTGTGGGAGTCAGTGGTTTCCCTGCCCTGCACCTGAGTACAGGTCCCTATCTACCCCAGTGTTTCCACTCAGCATTCAGTGGATTTGTCTGATTGGAGGAGGCAAGTTTTTATTTAGCTAAGAGGGGTTTTCTTGTGTTATTGGGGGGAAAAAAGCATTTTAACTTTTCGTTTGCCTTTTTCTTTCTTTCTTT
>CM053603.1:117898205-117947064 GCA_028646535.1 Procyon lotor
CCCATGCTCCTCTGATGAGGAGCATAAAGAGGTCTTTATGCTCTTGTGGTAAATATCTTAAGGATCTTTTCTCTAGTCAAGGTCTTCTCAGTTCTGAGTCCATGCAGCCTTCTCTGATTTCTCTAATTTGTGCTCTAGCATCTTGCATTTCATATACTTCAGTACTTACCTGCCTGTATTCAGCTCCAAGATACATTTATTGGTGGATAAGCAAATTTTTCTAATGGAACTGTAAGCATTCGGAGGGCAGAGAGGCATTGATCTCCCCCACTCCATTTTTTTTCTTTTTGGTTTAAATTCCTATCCTTCATATCAGTGGGACCTGAATATTTGTAAATATTTATGGAACTGTGGATGAAAATTGTACTGTATGAGGAAATGGAAGGTGAAAGAGATGGTGAGAGCTTGGCTTTTTAACTGTACTTACAGCCATAACTTAATTCCCAGTAACCTGATAGGATAATCACAGTTTGATGCTTGAAGGGAAGACATTTCTAGCCTGGGGTCAAGAAAGGTGCCCAAGTCTGAGCTTTGGCATGAAATGTTTAAGTCCCAGATTCTAATTCTTCCATTTTTAGAAAACTCTTCAACCCATGGTATCCTTTTTTGTAAAACAGGAATCCTATCCACCAATCTCTAGGATTTTTGTTTTCTTTTCACAAACAGGAAACTGCCCGAGCAATGCAATGAGAAATACTTATGCAAGTGCTTTTCTAAACTCAGGCACTTCTCCGTTGATGGTGACATTGCAGAACGAGCTATGATTTCCTTTCCTGATGTTCCTGGGGGTAATGGCGTCCAGCTGTGCACAGTGGACGGAGTGGCCATGAGGACTAGTGATGCTACTACCTTGTAGGCCATTTCCCAGAACCATCTTTGAACAGCACGTTTGACCAAGATAAAATGATGAACAGATTTGGGGCAATGATTAGGGAGAGGATGCATCATTTTTTTTTTTAATAAAATATTTTCTTTATTTGACAAAGAGAGAGAGATCACAAGTAGGCAGAGAGGCAGGAAGAGCGAGAGGGGGAAGCAGGCTCCCTGCTGGGCAGAGAGCCCGATATGGGGCTCGATCCCAGGACCCTGAGATCATGACCTGAGCCGAAGGCAGAGGCTTTAACCCACTGAGCCACCCAGGTGCCCCTGCATCTTTTATTATTAGAAAATATGATTCTTGACATTTTAGGTCAACCTCCCTCTCCATATCATATCCATTTCTTGCCTCTGAGGTAAGAGGTAATGTGTGTTTTTGTCTTGTCCTCTCCTGCCTGCTCGCTAGGACATTGTCACCCTCCCCTATCTTTTTCCATTTCCATGGATCAGCTGCTGGCTCTCCAAACAATGTAACCAAAGGCAGTTTCCTTTATAAAGTTGTTATCCATGACCCTGCTTTTGAAATGGGTGTTTTGAATTGTATCTTGTTAGTAGCTGCTGTATATTCTTCTGTATTTTCAACTATCAAAGTACACTTAAACTAAATGGAAACAAAGTAATTTGGTTCCAGTAAAGTGGCTGTAAGTGAGAAAAAAATATATCAACAACAATGAGTAACTTAAAATTCCTTATATAATGTCAGGTAGATTGCACTTACTCGACTGGGTTGGAATAACAGAACTTTTGAATCAGAAGAAACCTTAAAGATCTAGTTTAAACCCATCATGTTGCTGGTGAGCAAAGGTAAGGTTAGAAGGAAACAGTGATTGGCCTAGTCTCACTGGACTGAACGATGGCAGAACCAGGAACGAATGCCTCGTTTACTGCTTCTCTACTCTCCTTGCCCCACGTCTGCCTCCCTGTTCACAAAAAAGTAATCACGATCACTTTTCTGGGCTTAAATAGTCAGTCATCCTCTGACATTAGCATATGTTCTAAGTTTCATAGGAGAAAATTATAATGCTGAGTTCTTTTACTTGATAGTTTTGAGTGGGACGACTGGGACCAGGGATCACTGATTATTCAGGTCACCCTGTCCCATCATTATCACTTGGCTGTTTGGCCAACAGCAAATCGCTTAAGCTCTCTGGTCCTTTGTATCCTTTTTGGTATAACATGGCATGAAAATAGAAGCTAGGTAAGATTCTGCCTCCCTCTGATGTCTGTGAATGTGAGTGTCTCCACCCATTCTGGAATCTCTCTTCTAAGAATTTCTGTAGCTCTTTTTTGCACCCGTGTGTCAGTATTTTATTCTGAACTGGCTTGAGGATGACTCTTTTTCCTTCGTTTTCTTGATCTGGTCCCAACAGTGAACTGGAAATCCTGGGGGAGTGCTTTTGCACCTGTCTTTGGTAAAGTTTCCTCATCTGGAAGGTGGGACAAGAGTAACTTTCTCTTTACATCAAAGGTTCTTAAGAACAACAGTTGAAATAATGTATGAGCCAGTGCTTTGGAGAAGATGTTTCCTAGTATTGGATGTTCAGATCCAATCCCATTTCAAGCCCTTCACTAAATTATTATCTCAAACATCTAAATCACTACTTTGGGGGCACTTTTATGATATTTAAATGAAAATGTTGGAATAGCTCCTCAAATGTCCCTTCCAGTTCTAATATTTCATAAGCCTGAGTTACCTTTTTCATGCTAATCATCTATAACCTAGTCACACTTTGCCCATACATCCTTTATCTGCAAGTCATCTTTGATGGTGCTTAGCACATAGAATCCGTACCACAAATGTATAAGAGAATGTATCACTCCTCCCCTTGGACGGCATGGTCCTTCGTGTTATGGTTATCTGACATGGAATGCTTCACGTGGGAACTGCCTTGATTTTTGATGTTGGTCACATTTTGAAGGGTCATGAAAGGATTCAAGAAAAACGGTTGGAGGATGATGAGCTGATATGTATAATGTTAACATCAAATTACTAAGTATTTACACATTTGCTTTTGGTTACTTCTATTATGTGATGGAGGAATGTGAGAAAGTGGCCTCTGATATTTATCAAGACTTAACTCGTTGACCCCGTAGTATCAAAATGCAAAAGAAGAAAACCATCTTCCGTAAGGTTTTATAGCAAAATCAATAGCAAAAAATATCTGGTATGGCTTATTTTTTACTGCATATCTTCTACAGTGAGGAGCAGCAGTATTTTAGTCTGTTCATTTAATTCACAGACCATTTTTTGTTCTCCCCCTGCCATGACTCAAATTAATGTTTCCTTAAGGGAAAATCAAACTGTTTCTTTTTTCTCTGTCTTTTAAAACTTGTACTTGCATTACTCTGTATTAATTGTAGCACGTGAAGCATTTCCATGATCCCAGATGACTTTATGGATACTTTTATAAATATTTCAGTTGGATGTATGGTATACCTGGTCCCTTACAGATACTGTTTTTTTCTGTTTGTTTTGTTTTTGTTTACAAATTAAAAGCTTGTGGTAATCCTGCACTGAGCACAGTAATTGGTGCTGTTTTCCTGCCAGCATTTGGTCACTTTGTGTCTCTCTCACACTTTGGTACTTATGTAATATTTTAAACTTATCATTATTATTATTATATTTGTCAAGGTGATCGGTGACCAGTGGTCTTTTATGTCCTCGTTGTTTTGGGGTACCATGAACCACACTCATAGAGGAGGACAGATTTAATCCATACATGTGTGTGTTCTGACTGCTTCATGGACTGATCGTCCCCCATCTCTCTCCCTCTCCTTGGGCCCCACTATGCCCCGAGACTCAGTAGTATTGAAATTAGTCCACTTAGCAAGCCTACAAGGACCTCTAACTGTTCAGGTGAAAGGAATTGTTGCACGTCTTTCATCTTAACTCAAAAGCTAGAAATGATTAAGCTTAATGAGGAAGGCATGTTGAAAGCCAAGCTAGGGTGAAAGCTAGGCCTCTTGTACCAGTTAGCCAAGTTGCGAATGCAATAAAGCAAAGCACAATAAAATTCTCCAAGAAAGTTAAGAGTGCTACTCCAGTGAATACATGAATCATAAGAAAGCAAAACAAGCTTATGGCTGATGTGGAGGAAAAATTCGATGGTCTGGGTAGAAGATCAAACCGGCCACAACATTTCCTTAAGCCAAAGCCTCATCCAGAGCAAGGCCCCAACTTCATTCAATTCTGTGCAGGTTGAGAGAGATAAGGAAGCTGCAGAAGAAAAGCCAGAAGGTAGCAGTGGTTAATTCATGAGATTTAAGGAAAGGAGCCATTTCCAGGACATAAAAATCCAAGGTAAAGCAGCAAGTGCTGACATAGAAGACACAGCAAGTTCTCCAGATGTTGCTAAGAGCTAGATCTATCAGGATCCAGCTGAGATCATTCCTGAAGGTGGCCACGCTTAACAATACATTTTCAATGTAGACAAAACAGCCTTCTTCAGGGAGAGGATGCCATCTGGAACTTTCAGAGCCAGAGAGAAGTCGGTGCTTAGCTTCAAAGCTTCAAAAGTCATCTCTTGTGTTCAGAGCTAATGCAGCTGGTGATTTTAAATTGAAGCCAATGCCCTTTTACCATTTTGAAAATGGTAGGGCCCTTAAGAATTACATGAAATCTACTCTGCTTGTGTTCTATAAATGGAACAACAAAGCCTGCATGACAGCACATCTGTTTACAACATTTTCTTTTTTTTTTTTTTAATGTTATGTTAGTTACCATATAGTAGAACATGGTTTACTGACTATTTTAAGTCCACTGTTGAGACCTATGGACCAGGTTGGGGTGGGGGGGGAGGAGATTCCCTTCAAAATGTGACTGCTCACTGACAATGCACCTGGTCACCCAAGAGTCTCTGATGGAGACAGGCAATGAATTTAATGTTTTCACACTTGTTAACACAACACCTATACCATAGCCCACGGGTTGAGGAGTAATTTTAGCTTTCCAGCCTTATTGTTTAAGAGAATGCTTTTCCTGGGGCTACAGCTACCGTAGGTGGTAATACCTCTGGGCAGAGTTCATCGAAAACCTTCTGGAAAGGATTCACCATTCTAGATGCCTTTAAATACATTCGTGATTCACAGAAAGAGCTCGAATTACCAACATGAACCGGAATTTGGAAGAAGTTGATTGTGGCCCTCGTGGATGACTTGGAGGGGTTCAGGACTTCACTGGGGAAAATGCGAGTGTTAGGGAAAGAGCAGGAAAACTAGAATGACAAGTGGAGCCTGAAGATGGGACTCAATTGCTGCAATTTCACGATAAACTTGAAAGGATGAGGAGTTACTTCTCATGGGGGAGCGAGGAGAGTGGTTGCTTGAGATGGAATCCACTCCTGGTGAAGATGCTGTGAAGATTGTTGAGATGACCATGAGGGACTTAGAATATCACATAGACTTAGTTGCTAAAGCAGCAGCAGGGTGTGAGAGGATTGACTCACATTTCTGAAAGACGTTCTGTGGGTAGAGTGCTATCAAACAGCATCACCTGGTCCAGAGAAATTGTTCATAAAGAGAGGGTTCTATCAATGCAGGCAACTCCATGGTTACCTGATTTGAAGACATCACCACAGGCACCCCGGTCTTCAGCGGACCACTGCCCCGCACAGTCAGCGGCCCGCAGCACGGAGCAGGACCTCCACCAGCAAAAAGAGACTGACTTGCCGAAACCTCAGATGATGCTTAGCATTTTTTAGCAACTAAGTATTTTTTAGTTAAGGTATATACATTATTTTCTTTAGACAATGCTATTGCACACTTAAACATGACTCTTGTATGCACGGGGAAACCAGAAACTTCTTCGACTTGTTTTACTGTGATACTTGCTTTATCGTGGTGGTCTGGAACCAAACCGCCGATATCTAAATATCTGAGCAGAAGAGGCAGCACGGTATAGTGTTTGCTAAACTATGTATGTAGGCTGGCTGGCAAGGTGGTTCTTAAGGATCTTGCTTCTTCATCTGTAGCTTGCCTAGAAAATCGGCCACAGTGATTTGTCAGCTATCTTTTGCAGCAGTGTTTTAGGGGACATTACTGGAGGCAATGGGGAGGCTCCCCACCCCCTGGGTGGGACCCCAGCCTTCCCCTTCTATAGATGAGCCAGAGCTGCTCTGTTTTTATTTGTGTAAGTCACAGGGTTCCATGTATAATTTCATTTTCAGCAGAGGGTTCTTCTGCTTTAAAAAGGGGGTTCATTTTACTGTTGAATAATCTGCTTATGGTTATTATGATTTGCATTTTATTGATGGATAGATAGTATATTTTTCCATGTGATTATATAGCTATTCTCATGCAAATTGATTTTATTTTAATTGTAAAGTGCTACTTTAGGAGTATTATTTTAATTTTCTAAGAGTAGAATTCAGTAGCAGTACTTCAGTGAGTTAGTGAATGTAGTGAAAATACATTTTTTGGGGTAGTCTGTTGTTTTTGCTTTCTTCTCTGCATAGAGCCATGAAAAATGGGGCTGCTGGGGTGTACTCGGGCACAGACCACTTTGCCATGCCCCTGCTCTTACTACTAAGTTAGCCTTCACTCTGATTTGGCCGATCTCAGGTGGGTTCAGGTTTGGTTGCAAGTGGGCAATAATGATCATGATGGGCGAGTTGTGCAATGTCAATATAGATCTAATGAGAGAACTGGGAAAAAAAATAAAAGAGGATCTGGAAGGCTCATGCCCCTCATTTTATAGAAGAAAAAGTTGAATTTTAGGTAGGGAAAGTCAGTGCTTATAATGTCACAGGTAGACCTGGCTTCCCACTGTCTTCCTCTGAGTGAGTGGGTCTTGTGCTGGCCGCCTCAGTCGGGCTGACTGGGGAATGGACACCCTGCATAGTATCTCCATGTCAGGGAGTTTATCTCAAGAATCCGTATGGGTGGGGTCTGGCAGTTGAAAGCTTAGGGCTAGGGCCATCTCTATTTGCTTTTCATTCCTCTTCCCTCCATCCCACTCCTCCCTCTTTGAGCCTCTACCTCTCCATTATTGGCATGGCTGTTATTCGCCACCTGTCCCCAGTAATTGGCTTCTTAACTCCTTGTGTGTTTTGACTATTAATAATTAGCCATGATCATGATCTTCTTGGCTTACCATGATCACAGTTCATCCTCATGGTGGTTTTGTGACATGTGTCTTTGCTCAAATTTATAAGGGATGGAGGTTTATTAGCCTTGCTCATCTTTTTGTCATTGGCCAAAGTCTGGGTTCACCAGCTGGTTCATGGACCTTTGGTCACATGACCAGCCTTGTTTCTGTAGGCCACAGTGTTTTGAAGTAGAGTTAAATGGTCCAGAATATGGAGTTTTGGCAACAAGGGATTGTGGCAGGACTGTTTCCTTTAAAGAAATGTGGGTTGGCCAAACATTATCAACTTTGGGTATGAGATGATATGGAATGTGAAGGAAAAAAATGGATTGGGTCTAGTGTTTAGGTTTTACCTTGATGTTTTTGCTTCAAGTATACGAGAACCATGAAAAAGTCTCATTGTCTCTTATTGTTACCCTACTTTCTGTTTCTTCAATGCTGTGTTCCCCATTGCCAAGCTGTTATTATCTTATTCTCTTTTGAATCATAAAAACATTGTTTCTATATGATAATTGACTCTCTCTGCTTGACTTATCATATGGTCTCACGTCTGGATCATAAGGAAAAACATGGAAGACATTGTGAGAAGGAAAGGAAGGGTGAATTGGGGGAAATTGGAGGGGGAGATGAACCATGAGAGACTGTGGACTCTGAGCAACAAACTGGGGGTTTTGGAGGGGAGGGGGTGGCGGGTTGGGTGAGCCTGGTGGTGGATGTTGAGGAGGGCACGTATTGCATGGAGCACTGGGTGTGGTACATGAACAATGAATCTTGGAACACTGGAAAAATAAAATAAACATATTTGGGAAAAACAAAACAAAAAAATGTTGTGTCTATTTTGAACACAATAGAGTACTCCAAAGATGGCTTTTTGTGGCACTTTTCACCACTGTCCTTATCCCGTGGGGTAGATGAATCTTTTTAGATGCTGAAGAGACTGGAATTTTAGCCTGGTTTTGCACATTGGAAAAGTGGAATAGTATTTTTGGCAGCCATTGGATAATAAGCTTCTTAGAGAAGGGGATTGCTTTTGTTTTTAAATCTCATCTCTTCCATGGTTTTACGAAGGGTCTCAGAGAACATAGTGTGTTTGATATTACAAGGCAGATATGAAAGTAACATTATCCAGTAGACTGTAAACTCCTTGAGGTTAGGGATCAAGCCTGCATGCGACTTAGCAGAAACATTTCAGTGAGTGGCATTGGAGAGCCATTTGCACAAACCAACAATGAGAGTGACCCTATGACTATTGCTGTCACACAGAATTAGACAAAGAAGAGCCAGTTATCAAGTCACTAGGTTATCAGTAATGTCTTCTTGGAGGAGAGTACATTTGGTGAGGTGGATGGGTTTCAGAAAGGTATGTCCTTCAGCTACATGAGTGGGAAGGAGAGTACACATCATGAATTAAAACACTTTTCCCCTCTTCTAGCATTTTGGGTCTCTTCAATAAAGTGACATTTCTATTAGATAAAATAGGTCATATTTTCTGTAATTTTCACTACCGTATGCTGCCTGTCGACTTAACATTATCAGAATCAGTGTGATAAGGGAACTTGTATTATTATATAGCATGGGGGATAATGGTAAGAAGAGGTGTTACTGTTTCCACTTTATTTTTATCCAGATCTTTCTTACCCATTATTTGGATTGTCTCTTGGTATTTTCAGGTCACACACAGACACAGACAGTCAGACACAGACACACAGACACACAGACACACACACACACGTCCCCCTTTAAGTGTTGATTGTGTTAGAAATCTACTTCGAGCAGTGCTTCTCAAAGTGTGGTCCTCAGACTGGCACCGTCAGCATCCCTTTGGAACTTGTTAGAAATGTAAATTCTTGGGCCTCGCCGGAGAAATACAGACTCCAAAACCCTGGGAGCTGGATCCAGGAATTTGTGTTTCAACAAGCTCTCCAAGTGGTTCTACGACAGATGACAATTTGAGAACCTGTGCTCTCGACTTGGGTTCCTCACAGTTCATTCCTAACACCATCTGGGGTTAAGAAGCCCAGGAGCCTCATCTAACGGAAGCTTCAGCCACTGAGTTTACCTTGAATCCAGATGCTCTTGAAACTTACATACTCACTGTAACTATGTCAGCCAGAGCATTTATTTTGAGACTGTGGTCCAGGTAATAGTTGAATAGCTACTGTTTATTGAATACTTAAGATGTGAGCAGTACTTGACGCATATAAATTCATTGAATCCTTGTAACAGCAGCATGAGGAAAGGAGGCCTCGAGAGCTTAGGTAGACTGCTTCATGTCACCAAACTGACAGGTGGCAGCTGCAAATGTCTAAACCCTACAAGGCTGACTCCAGAGGCTCTGCCATTACTCTTTGTGTGGTAGGGGAATTTAATAAAAAGGATCACAAAGAAATTCATCGATTATATTCTTGGCTTCATTAAAGAGAGAGAGATGATCAATGATAGGTACTTAGTTTTGTTGTTTATAGACCGTACAGCTTTTTGGTATCCCTTTTGTTATCACTGGCCATGTTGGTTTTCTCATTAATATTAGAAATAAGGGAGTAATGAACTTTACTGACCATAAAAGAAAATAAAAATGAAGTGAAATCCATGCTGTATTATTAATACTTAATTCCACTGAAAAGAAAATCAAAATTGCGTGTGAAAGAATGTACTGTTTTGTGTTCCTAGCCTTCTAGGGTTTCCTGAGATGAGATAGTTTTATATTTCTAAGCTATCTGGGAATTTTTTTTTCCCTAATGAATCACAAAAGGAAGCCCAAGCTTGGGTCCTGTTGGGGTTCCTCTGGTGTTACACATGGGGTCTGCTCAAGTTCCCTGAGCTTTGGGAAGCAGGTATTTAAATATCATCGATTTAGTACATTGAACATCAAGTTTTTTTCTCTGATGATTTGGTTTCTTTCTCAGGTGTGCTTTTGAGCAGTCCCATAAAAATCTTGGCTCTTCAGATCCCCCTTTTGTGATGCATCATTGTGATTGTTTGGCCACCTCAAAGATTCTGGGCATTATTAAGGATGAGGTCAGGCCCATGAATGGTTTGAGTGTGATATTGGGCATGGTCTCTAATTCTAGGAAGTAAGCTTCCTAGGACAGGCAGTGGTTCTTAATTAGCTAGACCATTCCCCTTGACAGCCAGGGTAGGAACTGTCTTTTTAACACTGTTGATTTGATCAGGTGGTTTCTGATGGTTTTTTCATCGTAGAGGACTTTGCAGTTTTTCCTGCTCCCCTACCTCAAAATGGAAATGAATACCTAACTAGTTACTTGTTATTATGCTACACAGAACGGGCTGATTTCCATTCATTAATAATGAACACTGTCCCCATTTTGCACCCACTGATGCAGTAATCAGTCTAAGCAAGGACCATCTATGGATGCTAAAACCTTTGGGGGAAAGGTTCTTAATGAGCAGAATAATAGCAGGGTTTTAAAGTGTCACCTCACAGATAATTTATTGATTGAAAAGGGAAGAGAGCAACTTCTAGAATGAAGAAATCTGGTGGATACCACCTTAATCAAGTCATCAAATTTTATAGCACTAAAATAAGCCCAGCTGTCATCCTGAGCTTCCTGAAGTGAGGCGGTGGGAAGGACCCAGCATCGTATACATAATATTCTTGTCCAACTTGTTTTAATCTACCTCTAATCATTAGACAAAGCAAGATTGTTGAACTTTTTATGACATCTGGCCTGAATTCTTAGTTTCGTGAAAGACAAAAATAGGCAGGGGAGAGGGATGCAAAGGGTAGAGACTAGAACTGTCATCTCAACGATTGGATTCTGGATGGAAAGTAATAATAATTAAAGGGCATTACTGAGATTGCTGGCGAATGTGAGCATGTGTGCACATTGGAAAATTCTACACCCAGGGGCACTTTAGTGCTTCAGTCGGTTGAGCATCTGACTCTTGATCTCAGTTCAGGTTTTGATCTCAGGGTTATAAGTTCAACCCCCATGTTGAGCTCAGCATGGAGCCTACTTAAAAAAAAAAAAAAATTCCACACCTGTGTTACACTTCCCAGGTGTGATCATGGTACAAGGAGTTCTTAGGAGATGTAAGCCAAAGTATATGGGGGGCGGGGGTGTTCTGCCGATTTCTTTCAAGTGGTTTGGCTACAATAACTAATGGAACAAATAAATGTGTTTTTTACAAGAGAGAGAGAATGTGAGAGCAAGTAAGTATGGCAAAGTGTTGGTTATTGATGATCTGTGGGAAAGGTATGTCTGTGGGTGGAGTTCAACTTTTCTTTTGAGTTTAATTTTTTTTTTTAAAGTAAAGACTTTTGGATATAAAGAATGAATAAATACAAGTGAATACTCTTTCCTAACTCATTGCTGTCACTCCTTGTCTGTCACCTGTAGTTCATGGTTAAGCGGTATGTGGGCAAAAACGTTACCCATTTGAAGTCATATTTTTGGAAATAGGCTTCCACGCTGTCCGCTTTGGTTCTGAGCTCAGCCTTCAAGTCTGTTCTTACATGTTTGCAATGGGAAAGCCATCACCCTATAATTCTGAGGGTGGCGTGAAGAATTACAATTTTCCAAGTTACAATAAGCCTCAGTGGTGGTTTGGTGAGTTTTGTCACAGATATTTTTATTGAATGAATGAAACTAAATATCTTATAGAAAATAATATCCTGTGGATGGCTAACTCATGGGGGTTTTATAGCTGTTAGTGAGTGGAAAGACACAGTCACCGGACCCCTTGGTGTCCAGCCTCTGGTCGTCTCCTCCCCGCTGCACACCGCAGCCGCTGCTCCAGCGCCCATCTCTGCGTGGGTGTGACCTAGCAGCTCCAACACCTGTCTCTCACTCTCTGCCCTGATGATCTTCTGCTGCCATTCTACTTCTTGGCATTCGTATGAGGGACTTTATAACCCATAGGCAACTAAACCCGTGGAGACCTAGAGCCTGAGGATCAGTATTATCTTCTTTCATCCCTTAGTTGGGGAGATCTGAGGCATACTTCCCAGGGCTCCTCAGAAACCCCCTTCCTCCTGGCAGAGGGGAGCCCTAGTTGTCCACTGCACCAGCCAGTTCACTCCGGCACTTTGGACCTGGCCTTCCCTCCTCCCCCGCTTCAGTCCTCCAGCCCTTCAGTCCTGTTTCCTGAGAGTCATTCCCCAAGCCTGTGACCTACACACCAGCTTTGTCTCAGGCCTTGTTTTTTGGCAGAACCTGGGCTGAGACACGGGAATCTCTCCAGTTATGGTTGCCGAGCATGTCACTCTGACAGTGACCCCTTCACAGGAGGCCATGTGGAATCTAGAAAAAGGGTTTTAAGCCAAGTGCCAAGGGAATCTTCCTTTGTGGTACCGGGCCTTGAGCAGGTGCTTGTAAGGCTGCAGTGATAGGAAGGTAGGAAGACATGTTGCTAAGCATGTCCCATTCTGGGAGTTGGTGGTAGGACGGTTGCTTCTGGTATGTGGCATGGAGTGTTGAGAGTAGAAGGATAGTTCCTGCCTCTACAGGTTCCGTCGAGGGGATGCCCAAGAGGAGCAGTGGTGGAGGAAAGGGCAGGGCTTCCGTGATTTGAACTGAGGCATAAAACAGAGACACAGCTGTGAGCAAGAGACCTGTGCTCATCTCTGATAGGGATTGAAACATGGCGGCAGAGCTCTTATCGGAAGGCCGGGCAGGGCAGCAAGGGGCTAAGGGTGGTCATGCACAGTCACGCAGGCCTGGACTGGGGCTTGTTGAATTACGTCAACCTCCTAGGAGAGATTAAAAATGGGGAGTAGTCCCAGCTTGGAGGGAAGAGAGGATACGGAGGCTGGATACCAACTGCAGCCTTGCACATGTACAGGCTTGCTAGGCACTATAATTGCCTGTTTCGTTGTATAGCTCAGGATGGTTCTGAGACTTTTGAGTCTCTGTTGTTAGAAATCCCAGTACTTAGAGCATGGGCAGTTGATGTACTTTCTAATGCAGTTAAAGTACAGATGTTGAGGACCTGATTCTGTCTCTTTGCTGATATCCCCGGGGGATACTTAATGAATGATGCTCCCTTTAAGAAGAAGAATAATTAACAATAGCTATATTATTCATATTAATTTATAGTTACTGGTTACTATGATTAGTGCTATTTAAGAAAATGATCATAATTATAGCACTTTACAATTTACAAAGTATTTTCCCATCCATTTTCTTATCAGAATCTCATGACGTCCCTCTGGCTTAGGTAGGGCAGGTGAGGGGGAGGAAACTATGACCCAGAGAAGAATTTAACCAGTCCCCCACTCCTACCAATATATTATGCTGTCTGTGATGCTATTTAAATACATGTAAGAGAATCAGATTCACATTGTTCTCCGTTGCCTTCCCAAACACTGATGTCCCATCTTTTCACATTGTACCAGAACCCATTCCCCAGAATGTTTACATGAATGTTAAATTTTAAAGGGATTTTATTCTTTATAATAGTTAATAGTGCCATATTTCATAGTTATTACTGCTCAGTGGGTTGAGGATGAGATCACTTCTGATTGAGGAGTTAGCACTCTGAAAACTTATCTTCCTAAGACAGAGACCCACGGGCCTTGTAGGGCTTGGTCAAACTGGAAATTCGGACCCTGAGAAAATATAGCCCACCTGTTATTATTACGGTTTTCCATTTTTGGCTGTGGCAAGTGAGCAGAGGAAAACGAGTTTTCTCAAGGGCAACCTACAGATCTGGGCCATACAGCATGGGATATGCAGACACACACACAGGTGTGCACACACACGCACCCTGGGATCCGGATTCCCTTTCTAGAACCTAGTCTGTCTTCCATATACTAGAGCAGCCGCTGCCCCTGTTGTATCTCTCCAGCTGCGTTCACCAAAAGATGGCGGATATGAGAAAGGTTGCTGACAATCTGTGGGAGAGTCTCTCATTATTCATTCATTTATTTCCTCAAAGAATGTATTGAACATTTCTGTAGATCAGGACCCAAGCAAGATTCTGGGAAAACAGTGAGGAGCAAAATGGACAAAACCCTGTCCTCTTGAAGTGTGTGTTCTCTTGGGCAGACTGAAAATAGACAGCCAAATACATATAAAAGATACTGTTAGAAGATGATGGATATTATGAGAAAAATACACAAGTCAGGATGAGGGGTCAGAGCGCCATACAAGGGTCATAGAAATACACTCAGAACCAGAAAATGATGCGGACGCTGCTTTAGATAATGGAATAAATGTTACCCCTATTCACAGAGGACTCACAAAGTAAGGCACCACTGCCTTTGGGACCATCAACGGTCTGCGTTTGGCTCTATGGGGCCGGGCCGTGACTTCATAGATGTTGATGTTATCAGCGCGCCCGGGACAGATCAGGTCCTGAGGGATGAACTCACGTAAGCCAAATTCACAAGAGACTGACAGACACACCAGATCCTGATCCTATTAGGTCTGTTTTCTACAGAGACTTAAAGTTAAGTTCCAGGAGTCAGGAAAGGTGGGTGGGTGAGCAAGCTACCAGAGGGAAAGGAGTGAGTGATATTAATAAGCAATACTATTACACTATCGTTACCCAATGCAGCGGACTCACTAACAAGATACATTTACTTAGAGGATTATAAGATTTAATGTTAGCTTGTCAGGGTATCCTATTTTTTGTTGCTGCTGAGGATATTCTGGCTTCTTGGTCAATGCTTTTTCTAAACTCTCTCACACCCTATCCTGATATTTAACAGCCTTAGACAGTTCAACAGAGTTGATTTGATTATACCAGTTTCCCATCATTTCATTTTGATGGGTCTTGCTATAGATATATTTTGGTTTCTTTTTTTTTTTTCAACACATACATTTTATTTTATTTATTTGTCAGAGTGGGAGAGAGAAAGAGAGAGAGAGAGAAAAAACGAGCGCACAAGCAGGGGGGAAGGGCAGGCAGACTGAGAAGCAGGCTCCCTGCTGAGCAAGGAGCCTGATGTTGGGCTCGATCCCAGGACCCTGGGATCATGATCGGTTTCGCCAACTGAGCCTCCCAGACACCCAGCACTTCAGTTTCTTGATGGAGTCCTAAGACACCCTCTCAGTACAGTCCACAATCAGTATACTTTGTCACCTTGAAAGATTATTTTAACTCACCCTGCTTCCAACTCTGAGGACCATCTCAGTTCTTGTTTCCTTGCCTTAAGCTCTAGGCAGACTGTTTGCTTGTTTTCCCCAAGCCTGTCCAGGGTTCCTGGGAATGCCCTTGTGACAGCGTCTCGCCCTCTACTCACCGCCTGTGCTTTTGAGTGCAGGTGGAGGTCAGTGCCTCTGATAACACAGGATATCGATGGGTGAAGTCCGTCGATCTCCGGCTTCATAATCAGTGACTACCGCCACATGCTTCCTCTGCGGCCCCTTGGGCAGAAATCTGAGTAGACCCATTCTAGGGTACTTTGAAAGTGCATTGCTTGGAATGCACTGTGTCTCTCTCACAGACACATCTAATATCCACACTTAGCGGATTCCTCTTCCTAGACTGTCAGTCTCCCACCCATGCCCCGTCCTGCTCCAGCTCAAATGCTGTCTTTCTGTGTGATGGTTTCTGAACACAAAGAACTTGTATTATCTCCCCAGTTGGATTTGCTCATTCAGCACAGGGGTAGCGACCTTTATTTCCTTTTACTTGTAAACTCATCCCGCCCCCCAGAAAAAGCATCTCAGGGGTATGATTTTAAGCAAATCACTTCCTATCTTTCAGTTTTCTTATTTGTCAAAACAGGATAATTCTACTTTGGATTTTGTAAAAGCTCAAATAAACAAAGTGCAAAAAAGTTTGGACAAAGCCACACTGTAGTTCGAGAGGTTTGCACGCAGACGGATGTCCCTCGACGCCGGAGATGTTTTTTTGGGTAACGTGTCTCTGTTGCTTCCAGCAGGGAAATCCTGGAGGCAAGACCCTTGAGGAGAGGCGTTCCAGCCTGGATGCTGAGATAGACTCGCTGACCAGCATCTTGGCTGACCTTGAATGCAGCTCCCCCTACAAGCCTCGGCCTCCACAGGTAAGAGCTTTCTGTAAACGTGTCCACACTGCCGTCCACCTGGAGTCCACAACGACCTGAGAGAACAGGCTACACCTTGTTGCCTTTCCATTCCTGTGTGATCTTCTCAGAGCCACTGTTCTACCTTGTCTTTTTTTTTTTTTTTTTAAATATCAACGTATGTTCATTGACAGAAACTTCTCCAATTGAATTTACGGGTTTTTTTTTTTTGAAAGGAATGCAAGACTGTTACACAGAAATGTTGTGAAAATTATACCTCCTCTTATTTTATTGCCCTGTACTTTTTCTGGCTTTTTTTAGGAGGGGTATTTTGTTATATGTTGGTATAGCGTTCACAAATATGATTTAGTGTGACTGGGTTCGAGTTACGGTGAGGGCTACGTCTTCTGTAAAGACACCCTTTATGCTGGATTTTGGGGTGGCTTCTATTTTTGGGGAGGTTGTTATAAGTAATGCTCTGAGGGACAGGTCCATGTCCATTTTCTTTGGAGTTCTTCCTCTGTCTACGATTCCTTAGGGTGGGATTTCTACATTGGGGGGGCATGACTGCTTCTTTTCCGTTTCTTTCCAAAAGTTGTGAATAGCTTCTATTGATATCAACACTTTGGAAATATATATTTCTCCTCCATCTCACCAGAGTTAGTCATAGCAATTAGGATCTGTATTTTCAGTGCAAACAGAGCCTTGTCATTAGCTCTTCTGTGCATTGCTTTGCTCCCTTTGGGGCTTGGGGGCTTCTCTGCTCCTCAGTTTACTACCTACATCACAGAAGCTGGTCTTCCATGGTTGTGGGTCATTGTGTCTCTCCTGGGTCTTGAGACAGCAATGGCAGATCTCTTTGAGGGCTTCTGAGTCCTCAGAAGACAGTGAGCAGAGGTCTAGGTGCAAACACGGGACTGGCACTGTTGTCACTGTTGTTGGACTTGTGTGATGTTTGCTTGATACGTGACAGTGCGTACGGCACTCTGAGTCTCACTCTGGTTCTTGAACAAGAGCTCCTTATTCACAGTGGATTCTCCCATGAGCTAAAAGCTGGTCCTGCCTCTCCTCTGGCAGTCATTTCCACACAGAACGTGGCTGTCCTTTCCTCATTAGATGTATTACCATTACCTTTTCTAGACATATCATGGGGCCGTCTGCCCTGTAGGGGCACAAGGCAAAACACCGGAGCCTGGTGGTTCCTCAGCTGTCTTGGCCCCACCAGGCCTGCCAGTGGTGGGAGAGCATTTCGTTTCTGTCAATGTGCCCTGAGCGGCAGGTGTGGCCAGTCACCCTGGTCTTTTGGGGGAACTGTTGGGAGAAGGAAAGTGAGTCGTTGAAAGGGAGGAAAGAGAGGACCAAGCTGCCATCTTCTAAGAGCCCATGATTTTAGAAGTCATACTCGGGCAGATATGGTAGAAGCCCATGAATGTGGCAGGCTCTGAGAAGGTTTATCAGAGAACCTGCATGTTTAGCTGCAGGGCGGGGGTCCTTGTCGTGTTGGGGGCCAGAAGGGAGAACAGCCTGAAGATGGGAAGCAGGAAGGTCCAGGTGTGTTCAGGACATTGCAAGCAGCTGTGGTTGGCTGCAGAGGGTGCCGCTGAAGGTGGGCTCTAGGACCAGAGGGTTCCCTGTTGAGAGCCCGTGGGTTTGTCAGATTAACATTCTGGCCTGTCCTTTCTAAAGTTGATGGGGAATAGTTGAAAGTTCTCAAGCAGGGGAAAATTTAAAGTTCATTCCAGAAAGAAAACAAGAACAAGAACATAGAAATGAGACCAACTCTGGAAAGATCCAGGAGGATGAGCCCAAGTCTGAGAATGATTCTTCAACAAGCCTTGCTTCCTTCATCGCCCCTGGCCATTGTTTGATGTTAAACATTTTTCCTATCCCACCTAACACATAGCTCAAGCTCAGTTTCTCAGGATAGCGAGACCACGGACTTTACAGGGGGACTCATCAGTCTCATGCTCAAATACCTCTATGCCCCACTGCACCGACCTACCCTTTCTGTAATAGGGCTTTTCTTTAGACTTTTTTTTTTTTAAATCTCTCAAATTCTTACACCCTAATATATACTGGGGATGTTCTGCTTAGAGATTTTTGCTTAATATAGCTTTCATCCTTTCAGGCTATGTCTGTGCATGCCTCCCATAAATCACTCCATTTTAATGGGTAAGTTAGCAGCTACATTTTTGTTTGAACCATCTTCCTCTGCACACAAACTCATAATCACTGATGTTTGGACAGCACTTTACTGATGGTAAAGCACTTTCACATATGTTCTCGCTTGAGTGAGATACAGATGCCTCAACTCTAAGACACACAGGGTGTGCTTAGTTAGTGACTGAGGACACAAAAAGTGGCAGGTAAGTGACATGTCTCAGGACATATGACTATAGTGTGGGCCCAGCTAGACCTTGACTTTGTGTGAGTTTGGTTTTAAGTTCTAGAACAAGATTGAGGATGCCACGACTTTTTTGTTTTGTCTTGTGTTTAATTTTTTTTTATCCAATGACAAAACTATGAAATTAATCATATGAATAACAGTATCCCTTAAATATGGCTTCTCATAAAAAAATAAAATCATTTAGAAGATTAAACAAGCTAATAATGGTAACCTTTTTTTTTTTTAACGGTAACCTTTAAATAGAAGAAGTTGGGGGTTAGGAGAAAATCTACTTTTAATATGCCTATTCCTTTCAGAAATTAAAGAGTGATCCTTTCTAACTTTTTTTTAATTGTTATTCTGATTCAGAAAAGTAAGGGTTAATTGGGAGATACCTCTCTTTCTTCTGAATTACCTACACTCTGGTGGAACTGAATTAGATGTGTTAGTATTTATTGCTTAACATAATTATAGGCTGTGAGAATAATAATCACACACTTAAAATATTAAAAAAAAATATGTGCCAAGAGAAGATGATGCTTACAGGAGACTGTGTTGTGTTGTAATTAAAAGGTACTTGGAAAGTCCTAGAAATGTAGACTGTTAATGCCCTTTGATGTTTCCATTTTTGATACAAAGCAAATTACAAAACCTGGTGAGTCACCCGAATACTTAAAGTAGGCTAGTAGGTCTAGGGTTTCTCATTATTTAAGCATGTGTTATTTGCTTACCCAAGCCCACCTCTGAATCACCTTTGTTAGGTTGCGTTGACTCATGGATCTAAGGGAAAATGATGATATATGTGAAGTATTTGCCAAGTAAGAGGTCCAGAGGAGCTCTATAACTTTAAAAAATGTCTGAACTATTCAAAATATATTTTATGGGGCAATTTCTTCGTTTTTCCAAGGGACTACTTCGTGCTCTCAGATTTCCCAACTTTTGTTCTGTGTACTTATTTATCCATTTTTTAATTTGGGAAATTTGGCTTCATTCTACATATTCGTTCACTCACCTAACATTTTTTGAGATCCCACTGTGCATTAGGCATTTGAAATATAAAGATCAGCATCAACATGTCCTTGCTCTAGAGTAATTCCTAGTCTTACAGAAGAGACAAGCACATAAACAATTCAAAGGTACACCAAAGAAGCATTTCCCTGTGCTACTCGAAGTTATCATGTGATCCACCAGATGTTGAAATTGATGAAAAACCAAAACCAAGAGTATCAGCATTATACTTTATACCCTTCTTGGGACATGTTAGGGAAGACTTCATGGGGCATTTTCATTTACTTGGCTGCATACGTCATGGGAAGGACATGGGTTTCAAGGTACCAGAAAAACAGGAATGAGGGAGTCAAGGAATGTTGAAAATGAATGCCTTGTTTGAGGAATGAGTTAGGTCCTTTGTGACATATAGGATGTGTGTAATGTAAAGGGGAATGGTCGATGAAGAAATCACCTGTACTTAATATCCAGGTATCCCTCTTGATGTCTAAGGACTCATAGTGAGAGGAGGAATGGGCAGTGGGGTTGGCAGGGGGGAGCAGAGATAGCTATAGTAGCTTCTGGCTACGGTGGGATTGAGGGTAATTTCTATTTATTTATTTATTTATTTTTTCCCTTCAAATTTTTTTTTTTTTAAAGATTTTTTTTATTAGACAGAGAGAAACACAGCGAGAGAGGGAACACAAGCAGAGGGAATGGTAGCGGGAGAAGCAGGCTTCCTGCAGAGCAGAGAGCCCAATGCGGGGCTCGATCCCAGGTCCCTGGGATCTGACCTGGGCCGAAGGCAGACACTTAATGACTGAGCCACCCAGGTGCCCTGGATTGAGGGTAATTTTTAAAACAAATTTTATAACACAAAAATATACATTTGTGATACTGCACAGAGATATGCAATGAAACTACTTTAGTGTTTGAAACTAAAAGTTCTGATCATTTTAAAATGTGTGTATTAGGAAATAGTTTTAGAAGAACAGATGTGAGAAGGTCAGAAGTGGTTATGGGGTGAATCACAGACCCAGCATGATCATAGAGTATCAGAGCTTAAGTGAGCTCTTGAGGTCATGTAGCCCAACACTTACTTCATAGAAGGAAAGCTTTTCCCTAGAGAGGGAAAGAATACTGTTCAATGGGGCTCAGTTAGAGGCAAGATGAATGATTCTCTTTTTCCTGAACCATGCTATAATGGTTCTCTGTGGATGATAACAGCAACCAAGGGACAGTTTGGTTCTTTTTAGCATCTCAATTAGTTTATTCCACAGTGTCTCTCTTTTGTGGTACTTTCCCTAAAACTATGTCTTGGAAACATAACCAAGGAGGAGATGAAGAACGTATACCTCAAAGGTAAACAGAACATTTATGACCATATAGCATCAGTGAGTTAGTACGTATCTAGACATCACCCACTGAGCATCATTTCTTGGTAGAAGTGCAGCTGTTCTGGGGTTCAATTGCAATTCTGTCAATTTCTTAGAAGATAAGGGATAAATCATGAACTTTTCCCCCTTTCTCTTAGGAGATGCAGAGCTAGAGTGCTGTTCTTCTCATTCCTAGTACAAAGCTGCCTGTTCTTCCCACAAGGAGTTGAGTAGTGTTGGAGTTGGTCCCTGGGTGGCCTGGAAGAACTTTTAGGTATTTTATGTTAATAGTTCCTAGTACCTGGGGATTTAGTAATTTTTCAATCATGTGGCTTTGGAACTGATCAAATGGGATTTCACTATCCTCATTTATGCTAGTATGAAAATTTTGGAGAGATTTTGGGCATAAGGATAGGCCTGGGTGTAGTTTGAGAGCTTAGACTCTGAATTTGCTAGAAAGAAGACTACTGTCTTCTTTGTTCCGTGTGCTCGCCTCTCTAGGAAGAGCTTCATTTGTGGGAATTATCATATCACCAGGCTGAGCTTCCTTTCCTTGGTTTCTAAGATGGCATGCTGACTACAGTGACTTCCCTTTTGCAGAGATGCAGTACTGTTCTAGAGCTGTAGGAAATAAGATGTTGGCTCAAAGCAACCAACCGTTACACGATTTTTTCCATTTTGCTTTGGGATTGTTAGCTTGTGTCTGGAGCTTGCTTTAAATCTTTGGGTCTTTGAAGATTTGGAGCTCATCACTTCTGCATGCTGTTTATCCTATAAATGACATATATATCCTCCTAATTTAAGGCATTTAAAAATGACTGTAACTTCTTAGTCTATTTGGAAACGGAGAACATACATGCTGTTTGGTCACATGGACACACCTTTAATTGCAATCCCTAGGCTCCCACACTAAGTACTTTTCATAGAGCAATGATCTGTGAAGCCAACTGACAAAGTATTTCAGGTGTGTGCGTGTTGTCTGGAAGGCTTTTTATTAGGAATTCATGTGGCCCGAGGGCTTGGAGTCAGTGTAATCAGGGTGGAGTCTCATGGTGCCCGGATCTTCTGTTCTCTTGCGCTCCCTGTTCTAGCTTGCAAAATCCATGAGCAGCTGCAGGGGAGATTAATTAGTAATTAAATTTTTCATATTTCATATTATTCTGTGCAACCCAAACATGCAGGCCACTGGGGAACAGATGCTGAGCCACGCTGCCACTGGATGTGGGCTATCCCTGCACGCTGGGACCTTGTCGGTTCCTTGCTGGGTTCCTTGAGAGCTGAGATAGGGGCTGGGTCTTAAACGGTTTTTGAGAGAGGTGTGGACGGTGTTGTCTTCCTTTTCCTATATTCTCCCAGGAAAAACGTAGAAGCATGCTGTGATTTGCTAGGGAGAAGAAACACCGGAGTTGTCTCTAGATCTGCATTGTCTGTTTACTAACAGCTTTCTTTGAGAGCTATGGGAAAAGTTGAAACACCGTAGAAACCTCGTATGTATAAGAGACGAGCTGGAGTACAATAAAATAAAATGTGCAAAAATACCACTTGAGAAGAAAAACAGATCTTATTCTTTGCACTGTCTGTGTTGAGAAGCCCTGGTTTATTTTGAATTAGTCTGTACCTGCTAGAAAACTTGAACAGTTAAATAACAACGCAATGGGGGTGGAGGGGTGGTTAGCTGACTCAGACCTGCATGCCAAGGGTTTGATGACGGGCAATTAATTTTTAGATTGTATATAATTGCATCTCAATAACATTTATACCTCCTCCCCCCTTTTTTTTTTTAGAAAGTGATGCTTCTGTTTGTGTCATATGTGAAAGTTATAAAGTTAGCTTTTAATGTTTGAGTGCCATGAAAATGCAACATTTTCAGACTGGAAATTTAGGCCAAAAATATACCTTGGATGGCACCTCTGCAAAACCTTGGCACAAAAATGTCCATTTCACCTGCCTCTGGCATTTGGTGTAGGTTAGGTCCTAGAAGGGATGGGAGAGGGAGCCAAGCAGGCTGCTGCTGCTGAACACCATGGAGAAGCCAGGCGTGCTAGAGCCTGGGCTGGGTGGGAGGTCATCTCTGGTCCCTTGGCCATGGTCCCTCGGGTAGCCTGTAATTGATTTCTCTGCCAGACCTGGATGAGTCCTTGGCTCGGAGGTGATTATCTTACGTTACACCGAATCTCTCGATCCAGGCCTTGGTTTACAAAGAAACACACAAAGCTGGCTGTTGATTTTCTCCCATTTTCCAACAGTATCTTAGTGAAAATGATTAACTCAGTGTCCACGCAGCAGCACGCATTGCATTTGCAAAATTAAAGAGCTTTCTTGTCGGGACTCGTTTCCCCATTTCTTTCCTCCTCTCCCACTGTTTAAGTATGTATTTTGCAAGTAGCCTTGGTCTGAAACCCCATAGTCTCTCTGTCCACCTTTTTTTTTTCCATGTAAAAAGAGAACAACAAAATACAAATCTAGCTGTATTTTTTACTTAAGATGATTAGGCTTTACCGTGGCAAATACATAAGAATATTGAGTTTTAAGAGAAAAAGGCACACCTCTAGTAAGATAAGGTCATCGTTTTGTCCATTTTGATACCCATTTCCTTTATAGGCTTCATAGCCAAACTAAAGTGTAATGATGATAATGACAGTCTCTCCAGATAGAAGATTGGAGGTGGTTAATAACCAGTCCTACATATCACCACTTGTCAGGGTGAGGAACTGAGCTGTCCTCCATGTAAAATATCACATTGGACTATAACTGCTAAGGTTCTTTTCACACCATGGAAAAACTACCAAGGAAGGCATGCATTGCCTTTCAGGGAATCTATTAATTGTGAACATAAAACTATGGTTTTGTTGTGTTTCTTAGTTGGAGCATACATATTGCCTTATAAAATTCCAACCTGGAGTTTTATTGAAATGAAAGATACCAATTGGGCACATACTTCTATTGAACCAGCAGGTAGAGATTGCATTAGTAAGCGCAGACAGGGCTACTTGTGAATCTTAGAATTCTTCTCTCTGCTCTGATCCCTGGGATCTCACCAAAATGTGCCCCTCAGTTATCTGTCATATCAGAGATAAAGGCCATAGAAGGGAATTGGATAAGGTTTGCTGTACTGAGTCACACATTGCTTAAATGTAAAGTAAGACGTCTTAGAAGGGCACTCACAGGGTATACCTCACTGAGACAAGATCAAAGTGTGTAATGCCTTAAGCTTGAAAAGCAAAGAAACAATTGTGATAAATACCAGACTATGAAGTCCTTGAGACAAGATTATCTTTTGTTTCCCGGCATACAAGAGGCTGACAAATGCATATTTACTGACTAAATGAGTAAATGTTGTCATCAAGTCCAGTGATGATGTAAGTATCCACACCTTAGAGGTCTGGCAGAGAATCTAGTCTAGATTTGACATCAGGCTAGGGCATAGCAAAGGTACTCTTGTTTTCTGATTTTTACATAGTGGGCATGTATTTGCGTCAATACAAAATACGTACAACTGAGGCCAATTTTTGTTAAGGACAGCTTAATGATGCCTGTTGATTCAGCTAGAATTTCCTGCTCTATTCCCTGGATTGCCTTTTTTTTTTAAAAAGATTTTATTTGACAGAGAGAGAGAGAGATCACAAATAGGCAGAGAGTGGGGGGAGAGGGGGAGCAGGCTCCCCGCTGAGCAGAGGGCCTGCTGTGGGACTTGATCCCAGGACCCTGAGATCACGACCCGAGCCAAAGGCAGAGGCTTTAACCCTCTGGGCCACTCAGGTGCCCCTGGATTGCTTTTTAACACTTGAAGGCAGTGCCCTTGGTTGAGAAGGTGATATTGTCTTAGGTTATAATTCAGTACAATACTATTCTCTTATTATTGGGATGGTATAAAAAATAAACATCAAGTTATTTTCTGTATCCTCTTTAGAGTTGCTGAAATGAGAAAACCATTATATTACTCAGTGTTTCCTAATACGAAGATCAATGTGATAAATTCTTTGAATTCAGTGATACGGGACAAAAGTTACCTGAATGATGAACTGATAGATATTTCCTTTCTTCAGGAAAAAAAAATTGCAGAATTATCATATGACTCTTTTTCTTGGGTTTCTATGATTCATCTTCTCCTTCCTTTACCACATTGTTTCTGATACTCCTGACCAACATTTGAAATGTCGTAAATAAATGACAATGATAAGCCATTTCAAAACTAATGACTTTTCCTAAATCTAACTCATGCTTTTTCATGAAAATAAGTTCTGTATATCTGTACATATGTGTGCCCATAAGCATCCTTAAAAATATGTAAACTTCAGACTTTGTAAAAAGAGATCGTTTAATTCTAAATGGATTCTTTGCTTATATTGATGGTAAACAATGGCTCCATTAAAGTAACGTATTTGCTGGTATAAATAAAATATAAGATTTAAAGTGGGCTGAAGAGATAAAATATTTGTCTAGGAAATGTGGTGTTTCAGAAAGCTTGAAGGACTAGTAGTCATATGCATGAGGCTGTTACCTGAATCATTTGTAGAGTGTCTTAAACTCTTTTAATTTCATCTTGATATTATACTACTTATGTGAAAATACTGGAAAATGCTGTTTCCTAGATGCTTTGAGATGTGCTAAGCTCCTTAGCAATAAGGAATCTTCTTGGCTCTCTCCACCACCCAACCTACACAGAGTGATGTTTTATTTCCCAAATGGCCAACTTATGTTAAATTGATCCTTACCCAAGCAGTCAAAGTCAGGAAACAGTTTTTATAAACAGCATCCTGGATGACATAATATTCTATGTAATATTAATTTTAGGGCTCCTTTTCTCATCAGACAACCTAGCATAGCTAAAAGTTACGATGTTTAACTTTGTTTATGGGCAAGTCTATTTTTACAGTCCATTGAGATCAGACCTCACAAACAGCAAAGGGAGTAAAAAGAGGGAGAATTAGGGTGGTCGGCTTGCAGCTGTGTTAGAACAAGTTTCCTGAAGTACCTTCTGAAGGAAGGGTGTGAACGGAGACGTGTCATTCAGACCATCACTCCTCCACCACTGTCTATCACATCAGAAGGGCAAAAGAGAAAGAAACAGTAAGACTTACTGCTAAAGATGTGAGAAAAAGATTAAGCTGTATCTTGAAAACTGGGACTCATAAAGGGTGGCTTTATGAGCAGGGAAATGGGATTCAAGAACATGGTGGCCATTGCGTATGATTTTCCAAAAGCTCCTTGTATTTTCTCTCGCTTATTTATTGATTGGTTCATTCATTCATTCACTTTTTTCTTTTGTTCATTGACTGCTAAAGTGAACATAAAATTTCTGTTGAGGTGCTGAGAGATGTTAAAGAAGGCCTGAGTGAATGGAGAGACATCCTGTGTTCATTGTTTGGAAGACTTAATATTGTTGAGATGGTGTGCTCCCCAAATTGTTGTACAGACTCAAAGCAATCCCTGTAGAATTTCAGCTTTCTTCTTTGACAAGCAAATTTTAAACTTCATATGAAAATTGAAGGGATCAAGAATAACCACAGCAATCTTGGGGGGAAAAAGGGTAGAAGACTCACACTTCCCAATTTCAAAACCTATTACAAAACTATAGGAATCAAGCAGTGTAGTACTAGCCTAAAGATACACGTAGATCAATGAGTTGGAATTGAGAGTCTAGAAATAAACCTTCACATTTATGACCTACTGATTTTCAACAGGGATGCCAAGACATTCAATGGGGGAACGAATAGTTTTTCAACATATCATATTAGAACAACTAAATATCCACATGCAAAAGATTGAAGTTGGACTTCTATCTCAGATTATACACAGAAATTAACTTACATTGGATCAAAGTCATAAATATAAGCACTAAAATTATAAAATTTTTAGAGACAACGTAAGAGTGACCTTCATGACCTTGAGTTAGTCAGTAACACCAAAATCACAAAGCGATTGAAGAAAAAACAGATACTTTGGACTTTTTCAAAAGTAAACACTTGGGTGCACCTGGGTGGCTCAGTCCCTTAAGTGCCCAACTCTTGTTTTCAGCTTGGGTCATGATGTCAGGGTCCTGGGATCAAAGCCCGTGTCTGCTCCATGCTCAGTGTGGAGTCTGCTTGAGATTCTCTCTCCCTCTGCCCCTCCCACTTATGCATGTGCTCTCTCTCTCTCCTCTAAAATAAATAAATAAATAAATAAATAAATAAATAAATAAATAAATAAATAAATCTTAAAAAAAAAAGTAAACACTTGTGTGCCTCAGGTGACACCACCAAGAAGGCAAAAAAACAGCCCGTAGACTGAGATAATACATTTGCAAATCATATTTCTGATATGCCCTATATCAAGATTCTTACAACTCAAGAAAAAGACAGATAATCCAATTAAAAAATGAACAGAGGATTTGCAGAGATATTTCTCTAAAAATACAGAAGAGGCTAGCACACATAGGAAAAGATACCTGATGTCATTATTCATCTGGGAAATGATCAAATGAAGCCACAATTAGATACCACCTCATATGCACTAAGATGGTTGTAATCAAAAACATCGACAGTAACACATTTTGGCAAGGATATAGTAAAGTTGGAACTACCATATATTGCTGGTTGATTGTAAGACAGTGCAGCCACTTTGGAAAAAGTCTAGCCGTTCCTCAAAAGATTAGATATAAAGTTATCAGAAGACCAAGAAGTTCTGTTTCTTTTATTTCCAAGATATTGTAAACATTTATCCACACAAAAACCTGTATATGAGTGTACATGGCAGCATTATTCATAATAGCCTGAAAGTGGAAAAAACTTAAGTATCCACCAGTTGATGAATGGATAAATAAGAGGTAGCATATCACTGAAATTGAGTATTATTTAGCCATAAAATGGAATGGAATATGATACATGCTGTAACATGGATGGACCTTGAAAGTATTACACTATATGAAGTCAGACACGAAAGTCTTCATATTCTATAATTCCATTTATATGAATAGGCAAATCTATAGACATAGAAAGATGGGTTACCAGTGGCTGGGTGGAGGGGAGAATAGGGAGAGACTACCGATACCTACAGGAGTCATTTTGAGAATGATTAAAATATCCTGGAATTAGGCAATGATATTGATTTCACAGTCCTTGAATATGTTAAGAACCACTGATTCTACATTTTTAAAGGGGATTTTATGGTATGTGAATTATATCTCAATTGAAAAATTTTTTTTAAAGCTCTGTGTTGAACAGTATGCCTAGAATACACATACAAAATTGTGCAGGGCTCCTGCCTTAAATAAGCTCACCATCTATTGGGAGAGCACAGACTGACAATTATAGCAGAGTATTCATCCGAAGGAAGAAGCACTTACAGGATATTGTTTCAAGAAGAAGAGATAGTAGAACTATGCCTGGATATCATGGACGCTGTTTGTGCCTCCTATTTTTACTCAGATAGGAATCTCTGCAAGTAGGGTGAGATTTCTGTGCAGCTCAGAGAGCAGAACAAGGATTAGTATTTAGAAGCCGAGAAAAGCAATCAGCAATGCAACATAAGGACAATGCCTTTCTAATAGTAAGGGCAGTTGAAGTTCAAAGTAGGCCACCTTAGAAGATGGCAAGTTCGCCTTCCTTGAGGGCATTTGAAATGATCCTTTGGCATTTACCAAGTGCATTTTTTAAAATTCTCTAAACCTCAGTTATGAATCTGAGGCAATAACATCTCTCAGAGTTGACATGAGGACCACATGAAGTAATGGGTGTGTGTCTAACGTGTGAATACACTATCTTGCACGTAACACTGTGATCACTGTCGTTCTCACCACCATCATCATTATCAAATGAATTTTGGCAAGAATTCTGGGAAAGGAATTCAGGGAACAGATGGGAAAAGTTGATTTGAATGATGCTGGTATTTCATGGTACTCTCATTCCTGGTTATAGGGCTTGGAGTTTTCTGTTCCCTGATATAAAATTTGGAGAGAAATACAAAAGACCATGATTCTATTCCAGGTCCTTAAATTGACTGTTTGTGTTCCTACAACAAACTACTCAGCCTCAATAATGGCTTTGTGCTGTTTGCCATGATAGCGAGTACAGATGTGTGATTTATTAGGATTATTACTGACAAGAATCTCCAGTGACCTTGGAAGATGGTCTTTGTGAATATCAATAGAACTCTGGTTGACACTGAGGAGGGTTATAGGTGAGATACTCTGAGGGTCAAGCAGAAGGAGGATATTTCCTCAATCTTGCAAAGCATATGTCATCTCTTAAAAACAAAAATGTGAAACAACTTAGTTAGACCTCTGGAAACAATTATTTAAGATGTCATCAGAAATCCAGAATTTCCGTGATTGGCCAGGATGTCTAGTGGATAGTTACTACCTCTTTCTGGGTCTGTTTCAATATCTGTAAAATAGACTTGAGATGATTTCTTATGGTGATTCTCGCTTTGAGTTGGCATGTTTTTTTGCTCTGTATAACAGAAAAACTATATTGATTTTCCTCTCTGTCTTCTTATTATTTCACTGTAGAAGATTTTTTTAAGATTGGATTAAAGTTGGTGGAAATTTATTCAAACTGAAAGACCAAGTTCACGTTTTTTGTTAAGATAGTTTGAACCCAAATTCATAGTGTTCAAGATGATTTGGAACCTACTCATAGAATTTAGTAGTATTTGAAAAGCAGTATATTGCTGTCCCTGAGACTTTGTCTAGTCCTTTCAGTTATTTCCATGGCTTCTAATTCACAGGCTTAAAAGCCAAAGCTAGAGCAATAACCAGTCTTGTCCTTTCATCTGACATATGCATGAATCATCAACATCTGTTTCTGTGCATTACACCATATTCCCTCTTGTAATTGAGCAAGGTTCACTTTAAAAACAAAAATCATGACTTATGAACTTGTCACAATTTAATAAGCCTATCATTGGACTCTTGGTGTAATTTATTCTCATTATATCTCTCGCCTGCACAGAGACTAAAGCATGCAGAACTATGGTCGAGTTACTATTCTTCAGAATGCCCTGGAGGGCTTGGTAAGCACAGATTACTGGACACCCCTTCCCTCAGTTTTTCCAGGGGTGCTCAAGAATTTGTATTTCCAACAAGGGCCCAAATGGTGCTCTCTTTGGAATCACACTTTGAAAACCTTCAAAGCTGCTTGTCAACCAAATGTTTTGTAAGCAGCACCTTCTTCCTCCTTTCTTACATCTCTACAACTGTCTACCCGTAAGGCTCTGTTCATGTTAACAATGGACGCTAGTCTAAAGTCTTCATTTTCTGGAGGAGGAAACCCTAACTTAGAAAAGTGTCTTTCTCTGGTTACATAGTAAATTGACAGACCCTGGCAGATTTTTGTTGTTTCATTGAAAGTGATTTGCAACTGCAATTCTTGGAATCAGTATTTAGATTTAGAAAACTAGAATTCCAGTTCCAGCTCTGCCATGCTGGGAAGCATGGATTCGGTTGTTTCATCTCTGAACTTTGTGTTCCTCATCAATGATAGGAATACATTCTCCGCCTACCATCCAGAGTTTTGTGAGTAGTGAATGGCACACTGTGCATTCAAGTGCTTTGTACATTATGAAGGGCTATGCAAATATTTTTCAACCTCATCTCAGTTATCAGATGCAATATCATGTTAAGCATAATGTATCTTATGATAGGCACATAGGCACATTGTTCCCCCAATCATCTAGGGCAAATACTAACTTTTCTAATTTTTCAGGGGGAAGTAGTGTGGTATAAGCTTGTCACCTTTGCATCCTTTCATTTCCTTCCTGTATTGATTTTTCTCCTAATCTGCCTTTGAAATAAGCAGTTAGAACTTGTCACTTAACTATTTATGCTTCCAAATACATATATGCATGTGAGATGCGGTCTCACATGCAATATTCACATTATGAATTTTTCTCCGAGTGTCCTGGTATCCTGGTAAGATACCCTACAAGTCACATTCATTGAGAATAAAATAAAGGAGTTGCTATTTTGCTCGAAATTAATCTTGTTTTGGCATTTGTATTGGAAAGAAAACTGAGTTGTGCCAAGAGAAATGGATTCTCCTCCTAGTTCTGCAATTAACAGGTTGTGTAAAATAAGTCAGTTCCTCTCTCTAAGCCTCAGGTCCCCATTTGTAAATGAGGCTAGTTCTTAATCATTCTTTCCACTCTCAGTGCCTATGATGTTGGAGTTATAAGACAGTTTTTAAATGATGTCCCTCATTTTCCTGAGAAACTCTCATAGAGTATTCATTTGACCTGGGTCTGTTCTAGTTAGGTATTTTCCTTTCCAGGGCCAAGGCCTAACATTTGCTTTTGTCTTGATGCACTAAAGCTCCCCCATACCTCTTCTTCAGCATATGGCTAGTCTCTAGGAAGACCTCTCTAGGTTTCTTAGGGATGTGTTTCTGTCGGTGTGGCTGGAATTAGAAGAGGATGACTGTGTTCTTTTTTGGTTCCCTGGGGTGGGTTTGTTAAGGCTGGGTAGGTGGTGGCACCAACAACCTTCATGTTTTTAGTGAGTTTTCCCTTCAGTACCATTCGGAGGCTCTCCCTTATTAACACATAGTAAAAAGTACTGGTTCTTTGTTGCTGTGCAACAGATTGTTTAAAAACCTAGCAGCTAAAAACACCCATTCTTGCATTATTTTTCTGTAGGTCAGGAATCTGGGCACAGCTTAGCTGGACCAGTTCTCTCTCAAGTCTACAATCAGGCTATTGTCCCAGAGTCTCATCTGAGGGCTCGACTGGGGAATGATCTGCTTTTAAGCTCAGAGACTTGTTGCCAGGGTTCAGTTTCACTTTGGTTGTCGGACTGAGGGCCTTAGAGCTCCTCGCCTTATGGATCTCTTCGATACGACAGCTCATTACATCAAAGCCTGGAAGCTGGGAAGGCAATAGGTAGAGTGTGCTCATGAGATATAAGTCAGAATCATTGATAACCTAATTGTGGAAGTGGCATCCCATCCCCTTTACTGTATCTATTTGTTAGAAGTAGTGATTAGGATCAGACCACATTTAAAATGAGGGGGTTATCATCTGTGAATGTCAGGAACTGGGGATCATTGGTGGCCACTTTAAAAACATGCCTACCACAGAACAGGGTAGCACCTGTGGAATCTTGTGGATGTGTGAAGTTAAGGTGTAGAAGGGGCACGTGTGATATCAAGAGAAGAATACAATCTGGGAGAAATAAGAGGTTATGAAGGCTCTAACGGATGTAGGAGGAATTCCTCACTCTGAGAGCATTAGAGCTGGATTGGGCTTTAGGGGTCTTTTGATCTAAATCACCTCGTTTTCTCAAGGAGTCCAAAGCTTATAGGGGTCCTTGATGAAGCCACAGTGATTGCATCTGAGCCAAGAATTAGACCAGAGTCCTCAAACTCCTTTCTTCAGATTGTCAGCTTGTTATAATGGAAATAATTCCAGACTGGGAGTAAAAATATTTGTCTTTGTAACTTTTGATTTGCTTCTGAGTGGCTGTGTGACATTGATCAAGTTAATTTCTTAAGATATGATTATTCAGTCTAACATGAAGCTGTCATTTGTCATGTATATTTATTTATGTCTCATGAACACATTAGCTCTTGTTGGTGAAAATTCTTTATAAACTTTATCAGCCTTCAGAAGAAAGCCTGTTTTTGTTGAAATTAATGCTGCGTAGTTTGAGGCAAAGCAACCACCTCCTTTTGCCACAAAAGATGAGTATTTGTTCATAAAGATACAGATAATTTTTATCTATTTCCAGATCTGTGTAAGTCATCTATTGGTACATGATGAACTACTGAAAAACATAGTACTGTTTATTTTACTCATGAATCTCCAACTCTGATTTTATTCCATGAGGATGGCTTAGCTCTGCTCTGGGAAAACCAGTTCAGGTGGATTGACTCAGGGTGGCTAATTCACTCTCAGGTTAGATGAGTAATGGCCAACAGGTTGTTACGAGGAGCTTGGCTGGAGCTGTGCCTGTGGAACCATGGTTTCTTTCTATGTACATCTCTCCACCAATCAGTGGGGCTTCCTTATAACATGATAGCTGAGTTACAAGAGCAGAGGTCCCTTCAAAAGATGGTAGAGATCATGCATTTTTATGACCTAGCTTTAAAAGTCACCGAGGGTGCCATTTCCATTGTACAGTGTTGGTTGAAGTAGTCACAGAGGCTTGCCTAAGTTCAAGGATGGGGAACATAGACCTCGTCTTTTGATGGGATTGGAGCAAGGTTCTAGAAGAAAATATGAACAAGAGATACTGTTGGGGCCATCTTTGGAAAATGCAATCTGCCATTGTATTGCATTGTATTCTTTCATGCCGTAGTTGATCATATGAAAATTCTCATACGAGAATGGTTAAGGTGATATGGGTTTATATTATCAAATACTTACTAAGTGCCGGACATGTTGTAAGGTCTGTAATTCTCTTAGAGTGCACTTAATTCACACAGCAATGCTGTGAGTTAGTCATTATTCCCATTTTCACAGATGAGAAAACCAAAGCACATAGATGTCAAGTCAGTTGCCTAAGGTCAAAGCAGCTCTACAGTGACAGAGTTCAGATTTAAATCCAGTTGACCTAATTCTGAAGGCCCTACCTCTAACCCCTCTGCCATATTGCCTCCATGTTTTCATCTGTATCTAAATCTCAAATCATGTGCATGCCATTCTCCCGCAAACCCCTCCTGCATCCCCATCTCTGTCTACTGTAGCAAGAGTGAGTGGAGAGAGAAGCAGACTGATGAGGGAGGAATCACACGCAGGAGAAGTAATACCTGTGGAAGCGATGAGGCTGAGCCTGTCCTTAGGCACTCCAGGGGCTAGTACCAGGAGGCCCCAAGAAAGGAAACAACTTAACATGCCACTAGTTCCATACAGAGTTTACAGGGGCCATGATTGTGCCTTTAATTTAAAAAGACTTCTTGGAGTCTAAGGAAATCCAGGAAGAACAGCTGAGTGAGAAGAGGTAGATTAAAAAAATAAAAGAAAAAGAAAAGAAAATGGGAACAGGGGCCAATATTTGAAAAGTAAAGTAGTTAAGAAGCATCTCTCCTTGTCCCCTAGAAATTCAGCTCTGCTATCTTCCTAGACAGTGACAATCTAGTACTTAAATCCTACTGGTTTCTGTGTTGGGATTTTTTTTTTTTTTTTTTTAAATCAGAGTCCAACACACAAATTGAGAAAGTCACAATTAGGTTTTGTGCTAGTGTGTATCTGTTTTAACACTCTATTCATTGAATCATGTACTTTCATTCATCCAGCAGTGGTTAAGCCCCTCTTGAGTGCAGGTTAAAATCAAGGGAGAACAGTTTTTACCCTTGTCCACTCTACAAGGAACTTCTAATGTAAGAAATGGATGAGCAAACAGATGGCAGGGTATATAATAAATATAGTGATGAATGAATGAATACTCCTGTTTGAATTCATGGAGGAAGGTGCTCCAGTCCCTTTCTGGAGAGGTCAGAGGAGGCTTTATAGAAGTGACATTTAAGTCAATATATTAAGGAGCTAGAAATAGTTCATCCTGTTTGGAGATCAGGGTGTGTAGGGCAAGTGTCATGAACTAAACCTGGGAAAGAAGGCAAGTAGATATGTTTCTGCAAATACATTTCCCACTTCTGTCTTCCTGTCTGCCTTATACATGCAGTGATGACTCAGTCCCGGGAATCTCAGGCAACAAACAACATTCATACACAGTATGACATTTCTTTGTGGTCCTTCAGAGATCCCTGTGATCTTTGTCCTCAATGCAAATATCTCAGTGCCTGGAAACTGTCAGGATGGGGCCTAGGAAGTCTTGTGTCCCATCAGGGTAAAATCAAACCTGTCGTTACTCAGTATAAGGCCTTTAGGGTCAGCCTTCTTTCCTCTAACATCCCTTTTTTGGAAGCTGCGAAGTCTGTAGAGCTGTCACGTGGTAATACTCGTGACTCGGAAGTTCTTTACTACAGACACAGCACAATCACGTTGTCTCCTGTTTCACTCAGCACATGTGAGTTAGTTGCTCATTTGATATATGACAAAATTGAGGCCCTGAATTGTGATGACTTAATTTTACCAAAAAGCACAAACAAAAAAATATCCTAGAGAATCTAGTAAATTTGTTTTTTCTGTCTCCAATTCCCAGCATATTTCTAGCATGGCTGTAGTTCTCCATAGCTGGGAACTCTGTTCAAATGAAATCTGAACTGGAAACTTGATCTTTTAGAGGGCTAATGTGGAACAGCTCTTGACTGAAATAGGCACTTGGGGCCCTGGAGCCTTGCTGAGTCCAACTCTGCTCACTCTAGAGGCCATGCTGAGGTATTTCTAGCTCTACTGTGAAAACTAGGCCCATTCCACCATGCAAATTCTTAATGTTGTACCTCGGAGCTTTTAGGAAAGACCTGATGACTGACTATTTTATTGCCTAGGCTGGAATTAGTGTTGGAAGGGTACTGCTGTCCATGTGGGGTCAGCCTCATCATTCTCCCACTCATCCAACCATGAGTTTCATGGATCAAAGCCAAGCCCCAATGAGAATAAAGCAGAGAATGAAAGAACGAGAAGAGCATGAAGGCAACGTTATACAGTGGACAGAACATGGGAATTCTCATCTTAATTCTGTCCCTAACTTGTGTGATTTTTACCAGGCAACCTGCTTCCCTTCTACTGTGCCAGCATTTCAACTCACAATATGAAGGATTTGTACCCTGGAGCCCATCAGGTTCTAATAGGAAATATCCCATGAAGTCTTCATTCCCTGAAGAAGACACATAGCTTGTTCCTCACCTCAGACCTCAAATGGAGGATCAACCCTACTATTTCACATTCCCATTCATGCCCTGCTGTGGTAGGTGTTGTGGAAGTGTCCTATTTCATGGATAGAGGGAGCTTGACCTCATGAGTTGAATGAGTTATCACCATGCAGGAATTCAAGTACTTACTCACTTTTTATCCATAATGTGATTCACTGTGTTTAAAATTTCAGTAGACTTCCTACCTTATTTTGCTGCCTTTAATATGGTGATAATAAATGAGGAAATCCTTGGGGTGAAGAAGAGGGAGGGGAAAGACAGAATAGGAAGAGGGCTATATGTGTAAAAATTGTCAGCCGCCGACTCTCTTGTCCTGGAAGAATCAGGATAGTTTTGATTCAGATCTAAAAGGTAGAAAGAGGGGCACCTGGGTGGCTCAGTGGTTAAAGCCTCTGCCTTTGGCTCAGGTCATGATCTCAGTTTCCTGGGATCAAGCCCCACATCAGGCTCTCTGCTTGGCAGGGAGCCTGCTTCCCCTTCTCTCTCGGCCTGCCTCTCTGCCTACTTGTGATCTCTCTCCTCTCTGTCAAATAAATAAATAAAATCTTTAAAAAAATAAATAAATAAAAGGTAGAAAGAAGAGGATGGTAGAAACCAGGAGGGCATAGATGCTATCGATGGTGGAAAATGCTACCTGTTTCAACTTGCCCTTGTCCCGCTCTCCAACATGGGGTGAGCCCTTGGAGGTCTTCTGTATCGAGTCCCTCTGTTTTACAGAGGAGGGCCTTGAGGCCTGGCCGGGGGGAGCGACTTGCCCACTCACGTTGCTACTAGGCATCCCTCTCATGAAATGCGCCCTGTTGGGAAACAGTGGTGCGGGGGGCCAGGGATTCCTAAGATGCCTCCGTACTAGTTTGGCCTCCATCATGGGTTCACCTAAATCATCGCGAATTTGCTTGGCACTAGGGATTAGACCTAGCTGCGAAGAAAACAAGCCTCCCACAGAAATGGCAGGAGAAGAAACCTATGGGCGTGATATTTTGATAACAGTAGGGGCCACCATCATTCCTGGAATATTCACAGTTGATGTGTTTAGAGGCCTTCGATTTATGAAAATGATAATGAGATGTCTCAACACAAGGCAGTGTACATGTCAGCCAGATAAATTGATGAACAGTTTAAGAGAAGTTTATATTTCATTGTTTTATTTTGTTGTATGCATTGCTGATTACATTGGAGGGGTGGAACATAAGATTCTGTACGATGACAGCACCAGAATATATTATATCCCCCTATATATGTTAAAACTCCATATTGTCAGTTTAAATCCAAGAAAGGTATAAATTGATTGAGCCTCACTGTGTTACTTCTACCTTTTCAAAACCTTTTTTTGGGCCATTGATGCCATCTAAAGGGTTTAGAGGACATTGGCTTGCCTGATAGCTCAGAAACTTGCAAATGTGTTTTTTTAAAATATAATTTTATATAGTTTATGTATTTTTGGTAGCTCCAAGCCTGACCCCCAGAACATTCTGCTTTATAGTAATTCTCTGGCTTTCCCACCGGAAACTGTAGCACTGTGCTTTATCTCATTATCTCCAGACTGCAGCATCCGAGGTGTAGAAAAGACTGATAAACCCAATAAATACAGACTCGGCTTACCTTAGGCTCAGTAGCACAGAGGCCTCTACTCCCACCCATTTGTTCATGGGGAGTAGGCTTTTATTTATTTATTTTTTTTCATAAGAATTAAGACTACGCTCTTATGATCGCCTCGTGCCCTTTCTCAGAGTGGGTAAGAAACAAACATGCATGGGCTCCCAAATCTATTCTTGTTCCTTGTTTTGCAATTTCTGGGAAGAAAAGGCTTTAGAATGGGAGAATAGATTCTGAAATTTAATCTGAAGTTGTGTCATTGTTGTGGTATGAGATCTCTTAATTGCCCTTCTGCTGATCAGGATATGTGTCTTTAGAAATATCATCTGTTGAGGCCTTTATTTTTATTTGTAATCTAGTTTCTCGTCATCTCCCTGAAGCTGTCTTCTTGGTTTTTGCTTTCTTTCCTCCTTTTCTCCAGCCTCTTTCCTCTTTTTCTCCAGCCCCTTGTAGACACACAAGCATACACACACTACCTTATACAGCAATGTGGGTGATAGAGACCTACACACTTACGTACATGCGCACACAGTTATGCATACAGAGTTACCCATTTACACACACAAGTGCCATGCACATCCCCATATACACACATGTGCACACCTACACCTAGGATATGCACGCACAGCTGCCCGTGCTTTCTGAGCCCGACTTAGAGGTGTGATCTTTGATGCCTCAGGATGTAATAGTCCTAGTTAATATTACCTAAGTTCTAATTATCATGATTTGTGCTCAATGTTTTGCATGTGTTATTTTATTTAATGTTCACACTTAAGAGGTGGTACTAGCTGTATCCCTGTTGAACGGATGAGGAAACTGAGGCTTGCAGTGCGTTGGGGGTTCAGTAAGTTTCCTAACGTCGTACATCTCATAACTAAGTGGTGAGTGTGGCTGTGGCGATCTAGTCCAGTGCCCACACTCCTACCTGCTCTCCAGTGGTACTCTGAAGTAGTACCCAGAAAGGATGTGGCTCCTTGAAAGGATCTTCAAAATTAAATCAGTTATTTTCACATTGCAATGGATATCATGTGACTTCTCTAGACAAGGAGGGGACGTCTTCTGATGGAAATAATCCAGACTAGAAATCAGAGCATGGAGGTCCATCATATCCTGACACATATCCTGATCAGCAGAAGAGCAATTAAGAGATCTCATACCACAACAATGACACAACTTCAGATTAAATTTCAGAATCTATCAGTTTCTCTGTCACTTCCTGGTGACTTGGGGAGGTCCCGAAATGGGAGAAATGGTGCCATTTACGGCCACATGGAAGTGCAACTAAGTTCTGTTGTGAGGATGCCAAAAGAAGTCTGTTAGAAAACATGCAAAATGAGGGTGCCTGGGTGGCTCAGTGGATTAAAGCCTCTACCTTGGGCTCAGGTCATGATCCCAGGGTCCTGGGATCAAGCCCCATGTCGGGCTCTCTGCTCAGCAAGAAGCCTGCTTCCCCCTCTCTCTCTGCCTGCCTTTCTGCCTACTTGTCATCTTTCTCTCTGTCAAATAAATAAATAAAATATTTTAAGAAAAGAAAAGAAGCAAAATGATCTTTATTTGAGATATGGTAACTCTTGTCCTTTACCTATGACACCATCTTCTCTTCTTGCCACATTCATCTGGTTGTTGCCCGGGGAAGGAAGTCATGTCAGAGCACATCTCTGGCCTCTTGTTTATTCTAGCAGACACTTGAGCCGGCTTCGCTATTGCCTCATTGCAGGGACGTCCAGAGCCAAGACGTGGCTCTTAGTTGATGTGCTCTCCCACTCGCTGCAAGCACCAGTATGGTAGGCCTTCCCCGTGGCGTCTTCCCCACAGCACTGCCACAAGGGTGTTGTCCATCCCGGAAGCAAGTACACTGAGACATGTGACTGAGTTACAATTGCATAGGTGATATTTACAAGACAGGGACTTCAGAAAATAGGACTTGCAATTACCAGTCAAGTTCTTTTTTCCTTCGTCCATCATTCTTGCCTTGGAAGTTGATGGACTGGTGGAGGTTCAAGATTGGTGTGTATTCAAATATTCGTGCTATATGGCAACGTCTTCTTTTGTGAAAAGCAAGTGTCTGTGATCTCGGTCACTGCATTTACGCCTTCAGTTGGTAAACTGGTCAGGAGGCTTAGCTAAACTGCATAAAGGTCTCAAATTATGTAATATTCTGACAAGGCACTTTGATGGTAAGAGAAGTAATGTATGTGTGATTGTGTCCAAGATACTTCAAAGGCAATCTTTATTTTATCAGGATCTTAAGAGAGCCTTCCCTCTCCCATTCACCAGTCCCCATAACTTCTCATGTTGAACAAGACTCCTGTGTTAGAGTAATTTGTCCAACATTTTAAACGTGTAGTTCAACATAGAGCAGAATAAGAAATGAAAGCGGCAGCCAGCAAAGTGACAGTTTTTGAAAAATCAGGCCAACAAAACAAACCTTTAGGTATTCACCATGGGGGCATATCCTAAGCACTCATTTATTTTTGGCAGGTTAAATCTCTGAAAAGCACAAATTAGCTGGTCCATTGCACTTATGGGCTTCAGGTTACTGGCAAGTGGACTGGCAAGGCTATTGGTTAGGAGTGGTAGGACGCACAGATCATGGTGAGAAAAGTTGTCTGAACAAATATCCCTTATTTCCGGAATAGAGGCAATGGTAGCTATGCTGACTAACTCATGAGGTTGCGTATTAAATGAGATATCAGTGAAAATGCTTTGTTGCATTTCCAAACATTAGTTGGTATCCATGTATCTTTTGGCAACGTGTCTCCTTATGAGCCTCGGGGAGCTTGTTGGATCTGGAGAAAGAAACTGGGTCATAGGATGTTTTCAGTAGGAACTGCATAAATTTCTACATAGAGAAGTAGTGTCCAAACTATGAACTCTTATAGAGAGTTCATATTCTATTATTAAATTTAATAATAAACCTAGTTGTTTATAAAGCGTCTAGTCTTTCCAAATATCTTAAAATATTTGGCTCCTCATCAAACTAATAGGTATATATGGAACAGATACTATGTTGGTTACCAGGCTATAAAAAATACACCTTCCCTTTAGGGACTTCCCTTCAGTAAACAAATTACAACGTTTGTGCTACTAGAGACTATAGAGGAGTATCGGTAAGAGGAGAATGGAGAAGGGACACCGTGTATGTGTTGGAGGTAGGAGGGATAGTGGTGGCTGTTGAACTTACTTTCTGCCGACAAGATTATTCTCCACTGAAAACGTCCCACCTGCCCCTGACCTTTATTTACTGGTCAGCTATGGGGATTCAGTAATATCAGTGGGAATGCTGCTCCGGGAGCAGAGAAAGCTTTGTCCTGGGAGTAGGGTAGGAGCAGGGAGGAATGGTAAAAGTTCAGATTAGTAAGACGTGATACCATCTTGAAGGTCCTCGCACATCAGAGGGAGGAGCTTGTGTACATACTTTGAGTATTACCTGGTTGACTGAAAGAAAAAGTATCTGGTGTCCATGAGGCCTTCCCCTCTCCCAGTTTCAATGTCTCCATCTATCAAATGAGGGTTGTGACTCTGATCTCTGATGTTTCATAGATCCTTGAATCATTGTATCTTAACCCCCCATTGAGAATTACTTCTTCAGTACCAATAACCACAGTGGTTTGTCTAGTAGATGGACAGTACCATATGCCAGTTGCTAGGCGCCCATCAGTAAGTAAGCACACGTTCTGCGGAGGCCAGTGGGACCTAGGATTGGTGAAATAGTCATGTGTTCCTGATTTCAATATGATCTGGAAAACTCTATGAGAAGTAAATAGAGGATGCCATAAAGACAGTCATCAGCTCATGAAACTCATGAGCAAAGGCCAGAAAGTGGGAGTGAGCTTGGCCCATGTATTAGTTTTTTACTGTTCCTGTAACAATACCACAAACTTGGAGATTAAAACCAACATGTTTCTTTATTATCTTAAACTTCTGTGGTTCAGAAGTCCAGGACATGTCTCCTCACCCGAAATAAAGGTGTTAGCAGAATCGCATCCGTATCTGGAGGTGCTTGGGGACCCTTTGCTTGGCTTTTCCAGCTTCTAGAGGCCACCCACATTCCCTGGCTTGTGGCCTTTTCCCCTCCAAAGGAAATTCCCAGCCCTTGCAAAGCAGCACTGTTGCATATCTCTGATCACAGCTGGGAAAAGTTCTGGGCTTTCAAGAAGTCATGTGATCAGACAAGACCCACCTAGATAATCCCAGATAACCTCTGCATTTCAAGATCTTTAGCCTTATTGCCATCTGCAAGGTCCCCATTGCCAAAGTAAAGGGTCATCTTCACAGGTTCTGGGAGTTTGTGGACACCTATGGGTGAACCATGATCCTGCCTTCCACAGTCTGTTTATGGGAATGTGAATAATTACACATTGTTCACACATAGACAACTAGGCTGTGACAGGAGATGGAGTAGCCAGACCATGAAGTGTGTTTTGTGATATATGTAAAGAGTTCTGAAGTTAATCTGATGGTAATAGGGAGCTATTCAGTTCTTCCTAGCACAGGGATATTTCATTGGTAATGAACAATTGAAGTAAGCAGCTCTGTGGTACCCAACAACCCTTTGTGCCTATTTCCATGAGAAAATTAAATCTATTTTTTGAGTCAGCATACTGGGATACAATGCAGATCTGCCATCTGCATAGCACTAATATTCTTATCTGTTTTACCCTGTTCTTTTCTACGTGATCACCTTACTTGGTTTTTCTGGAGCCTGAGGGAATGCCATTTGTGGTCTATGACTTGTTGGGTAAAAACCTCAGGAAGATTTTCATTGGGCAGAGGTGCTTCCGATTTTGGAATCTAGAACTCGGTCGCAACAGGAGGGATTTAGGAGGACAAAGGGATGCCTGTCCCTTGGAAGAGCAGCACACGAATTTGTGCTTTCTGGAGCTGATAGAGCCTGAGTGTGGGGGATAGTCTCTTCAGATAGTCAATGCGGGTGTAACAGTCTGTTTTCTCTGGGGCCCCCTAGGATCAGATCTAGGATATCTAATGAAAAAATTGGCACTGATTCCCTGTACCTTCGGTGTGTGAGTGGGCAGTTGACTTGTGTGCTTGCTCAGGAATGATTCTTAATGCACAGGAGGAGCTGGTGAATAGAGAAAGCCCAGTAAATTGAACGATTCTCCTGATGGAACCGGGAAATTGAGATTTATTGTTCAGTCAGTTCCAATTACACTGTTGTGTTGCCAAGGGAAGCAGCTGAACAGGACATTGGCTTGTAACACCACCAACGTGGAGTCAACCTCCAAGGAGAGGGTTGTCAGAGCAGTGTTTGATGCCTGAGCTTCTACCAAATGAGTCACTTAGGTAAAGATAGAATCGAGGTGCTCACGTTATATCTGATCACAGAAATGTGAATGCAGAGTAGCAAACTGGCTTTGATCTTCGTGGGACTACAGGCTGGGGAATACAGAGGGGGTGTATTTTTAAAGGTCGTCTCTGCTTCTTGGGAGAAAACACATTTCATGCACATGTGAGACTGCATATCAAGTTGGGGAATGAGTCCATTTGAAGGAAAACTGCAAATTGTTTTCTCGGTGTGAATTTCGTGTGTATATGTGTGTGTGTGTGAGTGAGTTTAATGTGTGTGTTTGTTCATGGATTTTGTGTATGTGTGCATGTGTGTTTCTGGAAGAGTTAGCATCCTGAGTTGTTGTTACTTCTCTGTTGTAGTTGAGAATAACTAACACCCACTGTGGTGCTTGGGGAGGAAGAACCTTCTATCTCCCACTTTAGATGTCAATGATGTGGCATAATTTTACAGAAAAGGCACACAATTTCAAATGTGACTTCTTTCCTCACTTGTAAGTAGAGTTGACAGCAGTGAATCTCCTCTATGTAAACTCAGCAAGAGTATCTTGTGAATGAGCGGTAGTTGAATTCATACCAGTGCACATTAGCACTTAGAGGTGAATCACTCTCTGGATGACGAGGAACATCTGTAGGGGTAAGGCTGCTTGTCCAAGGTCATGCAGTAGGTCAGCGCATGGCCAGGACTGGGGCCAGCATCATCTGCCTCCCAGTTACACCCTCGGCCAGCCCAGCTGCCTCCCATGTTTGACAGTCTGTGATTCACAGTCAGGTCGGTGGTGATGTATAATATTTTACTGATTCTAAATCCACATGCCACTTTTAAAGGTGCTTATACTGCTGCAGTACATTTCACGCTATTCTTTTGGATTCTTCAAGTTGAATCTGACTTTTAGAACCTCCAGCAAGAGTGACCAGAGAAAGCAGTATTTGATGCAGCAGTCCCCCTCCTTATCCGTGGTTGTGCTTTCTGTGATTTCACTTGCCTGGGGTCAACCTGGGTCCAGAAGCTGATGATCCTCCTTCTGGCCTATTGTTAGGTCACTAGTGTCCCAACATTCCATCACTATGCCTGTGCCACTCACCTCATTTCAGTCATCACGTAGACATTTTATCCTCACACATCATCACAAGAAGAAAGAAGGGTGAGTACAGTCCAATAAGGTATTTTGGGGGAGAAAGAGAGAGACCACCTTCCCATAACTTTTGGTACAGTATATTGTTATTATTATTCTACTTTACTTTTTGTTATTATTGCCAGTCTCTTACTGTGCCCCATTTATAAATTAGACTTTGTCATAAGTGTGTGTAAAAAAAGAAAAACATGGTATATAGACTGTTTGGTATTATCCATGGTTTCAGGCATCCACTGGGGGTCTTAGAATGTAACCCTCATGAATAAGGGGGCATTATTGTATTATGACAAATGTTTTGTGAACACTTGTTGAATGGCAAGCTCTCTTGTGGAAAGTGAAGGTGCTACTTTGAAGAAGAGAAAATGTATTTCCTTAAACAGTTCATATTCTTCTGGGAAGAGGAATAAGAAGCAGACAAACAAGTAAATGTTAAGTCTGATGGAGTGAAGTGCTGTAGAGAAAAAGTAAGATAAACAGGGAGAGGGAGTACTTTGGTAGGAGTACCACTTGTAACACTTGTTATTTGTTCCTCCACTCTCACTCTCCCAGTAATGCTTGTTACCTGACATAGGGTAGGTAGAGAAGGCCTGATGAGTGGGTGATATTTGAGCAGAAATATGAAGTAGGTAAGGGAGTGAGCTCCGTAGATATTTGGGGAGGGAAGCATGTTCTGGGCAGAGGAAAGCACAGGTGTGGAGGCCTTGGGAGAGGAGCAGGGCTGCCAACTGGCCTATTTCACAAAAAGTAAAGGGGCCAATTGTAGCTGGAGCTGAGTGACCTTAGGGAGTAAGAAAAGATGGGGTCAGGGACATACTGGGCTCCTGCTCCTCACCTAGGAGCTTGCAGGCCGTGGGAAGCTCTTTGACTCTTATTCCAAGTGAGATGGGGGCATTTGGTGTCATGTGATCAGACTTTCAAGAATCACTCTTTGTGAGAGTGGAGTGTAGACTCCAGTGATGATCCAAACTAGAAATGACATTTGGTTGGTAGGTATGGGGCAGTTGCCAATGGGAAATAGAGCGAAAACCTTGTTTGTTGGACTCTTGAAGCAGGTTTTTACATCTAAATCAACACTGGGCCAAGAGGAGCATGGTAAGCAACAACTTCAACATTGGGTGGTGGATTTTAAGAGCCATGTCTCTCGAAACGGTGAGATACCATGAGCATGTATCTGCTCCAGTTCTTGTGCTTTCCTTTCCCAGGTCAGAAAATGGCAACTGGTATTTCTTGGCTTTCTCATGTGGCTGTAGTCTCGGTGGTAAAGGTTATCGATATTCTTTTTTTAAAGGGTTTATTTATCTGTTTGACAGAGAAAAAGGGAGAGAGTGGGGATCAGGTGAGGCAGAGGCAGAGGGAGAGAGAAACTCGAAACTCGATGTGGGACTCAGTCTCATGACCCCGAGGTCATGATCTGAGCCAAAACCAAGAGTCGGATGCTTCACCTACACGCTCCCCATCAATATTCTTTTTTAGTTTTTAGTTGAATTCCAGTTAGTCAACCTACAGGGTCCTATTAGTTTCAGGTGTATAATTAGGGATTCAACACTTCCCTACAACACCCGGTGCTCATCATAACAAGTGTACTGCTTCATCTGCATCAGTATTCTTTTTTTTAAAGATTTTTTTTTTTTTTTTTTTTTTTTTACAGAGAGAAACACAGCGAGAGAGGGAACACAAGCAGAGGGAATGGTAGCGGGAGAGGCAGGCTTCCTGCCGAGCAGGGAGCCCAATGCGGGGCTCGATCCCAGGCCCCTGGGATCTGACCTGGGCCGAAGGCAGACGCTTAACGACTGAGCCACCCAGGCGCCCCAATATTCTTTTTTTAAAAAGGATTTATTTATTTTATTTGAGAGAGAGAGAGTGTGGAGGGAAGGGGCAGAGGGAGAAGGAGAGAGAATCTCAAGCAGACATTCCACTGAGCATGGAGCCGTTCGGGGGCTAGATCCCAAGACCCTGAAATCATGATCTGAACCAAAATCAAGAGTCAGACACTTAACCACTGAACCACCCAGCCACCTGCCCCATTTAGTACTCTTGATCAGAAAGCAAGCCACGTGCATGTGTACACATGCTTGCTTACTCCCACATAGATACTCAGACAAAATATTTTCTCTAGTCCTGGTCAGTAAGTTCCTTTTCTGCTTCTTAGTTCTTTTGTTGTTCTGTAGAAACACAAGCCCTTCTCTTAAACAGACTCCTAATTTGGGGTAAACTGTTATGTCTTAAACACACCAGGATGAAAACTTGTATCTTCATACCTTATCTTTACACCTGACTGTGCTACAATTTATTGAGTTCATAATCTCTTCTACTGCACACATCTCCAGTGGGCTCCATCATTTCTAGCTCTTGGTCTTCCGCTTCCTATAATGATTCATCCCTATCTTCCTGCCACTCTCATCCTTGGAACTTGGCCTCCCTCCCAACTGGCCTTGATATACATATTTCTCCTGGCAGTTGTCTCCTTCTGTACTTTATGACAGTGAAGGTCAACTATGTACACTCCCCTTCTGATAAGATAGGAAACTTGTAAATTGTGCAGTGTGTGTGTGTGTGTGTGTGTGTGTGTGTGTGTGTGTGCCTTCATTTCTGGATATTCCATTGTATTTAACACATTTGGACTCGGTATGGGTTAGGCATTCAGCGAATGTTAGCCGAACAAGTGAAAACAGTTGGGGGAAAAAGTCAAACCCGCAACAATCTTTAAAACAATGCAGTGAACAGAGTTACCAGAACTGCTAGGTCATGGTTATTTTGACATTTTTACCTCCCACTTGCTGTTCTAAATAGAAACAAAATAAAACCATAGGTTCTCTCAAACGGCAAAAATGAATGTAATGATCTAAAGTACACTGGGTCACACTGATTACATTTGATTAACTTTCTGTCTATTGAGAGACATGTGTCTATGACTCTGCTTTTTCTCAGAGTAGCAGTGCCATTGTTCTGTTCTCAATTCATGGGGAAAAAGAGGCATTATTGATAAAACAAAGATCTTGACTTTGTCTCTAATGGGAGACAAAGAAGATATTATGAAGATTAGGAAACAAAATATCTGGATTCCAGTATGTGCTCTGCTTCTGTCTAGCTATGTATTCAACAAGTCCCTGTCCCTGTCTGGGCCTTAGTCTCCCCAGATGTCACATGCGGGAGCTGAAGGAGTATAATTTCCAGTGCTTCTTGTAGCCCGGAATTCTAGGCTGGGACTGAGAAGCAATTCCTTCCGATGACATATGGCCCAACCTTTAGCTCTTAATTGGCCTACCATCATGATCACAAGTACCTGATTATTCACACACTTTTGAATATATGAATTGCATAAAGCTGTTCAATGATGGTGAAAATTGAGTCCTAAATATTCTATCAGATGTATATGTATAACCTATTCAGAAACTCATTAGAGTGTAAAATGATACGTGAAATATGCACCAAGCAAGAAAGACTTAGAACATTATGATAACGGAGAAATACAATTTGATTTTTAGGAGTTAAGGATGATAGTATAGTAAGAGCTTCAGTTATATGAAGGCTGGAGCTGAAGTATGTAGAGCTTTGTCTAGTAGGGAAAACCAGTGAGGAATGTATTGTTTTCATTCTTGTATTTCTGTGTTCACGGAATCAACTATTTCACTCGGAACTAGGAAACAAAACTTCTTATTAGCCTCTTTGTTTGATCCATTCTGACTCCTCACCCACTCCAGTTCAATTTATATGTATGCATATTTTAATATTCTTTTGCCATGCCAATGCCACAAAAAGAAATATTTGTACTTTGAAAAAGGTACCCAGAATCCCCCGATTTCGCATCGGAAAAAATAATAACACTTACCTCACGTAAACTCACTTCAGAAAATGTAAATGTAACTCTGGTCCCCAGACCACTTTCTCCTTTGAATGCCAGCTGTGCACACAGCAGCTCCACTGACCTCCTGCGGCCAGCACCTGAGCCCCTTACCACCTGCCAGGCCGCGGCTGGTGTGGACGTTCATCTGGCCAGGAGAACAAGCTCATGCTCGCACTCAGCTCTTTGGGACCTGGATTCTCCATCCACCATTCAGCAGCTCTGTGAATGCTGGAGGGATGCTTAACTTTTCTAGATCCTAATTTACTTATTGGTAAGAGAGGAAGAATTATGTTGACATTATGAAATGGCTAGAATTACAAGAGAGAATGCATAGATGGCCTTCAACTGAGGGACTGGCCCTGAGTAGATGCAGTTTTACTCCCCTCCACCCCCCACCCCTGTAGGTGGCCTGGGGTGTCTTTCTTCACCTGGTTTTTCTCTGTGCTGTGCTACCGCCGAACGGTCTTCCACTGCTATGATAAGGAGAGGAAGATGGCCTGCAGTCATCCCAGATGATCCCTTCCTGTTTAATGAGGCCGCAAATCACACCCAGCAATCTCTGCAGCACTGGGTTGTCCATTTCTCTGTGTGTTTCTCTTGTTTCATAGTCTCCTACGAACAGAACGTGGCATCCTGAAGACTTGGATTCCAGTCCTAACTCACCGAATTAACTGCTCGTTGACCAATGGCAAGTCATTTCCTTCTCTGTACTGAAATGACAGTCCTATCCCTCAGGTCTCTCTAAAGCTGCATGGATTGTTCACGTTGATTCACTTACCCCTCAGTCTTGTTTGATACTCGAGTATTGAGAGCATCCATTTCTGTTTGCTTCCTTCTCTGTGATTCAAAGTTTATACATTCTACCCGAAGTAGTAAAGGGGTAACATTTCTGAGCCTAGCAGATCTAGAGGCCCTTGGAAGGCTGATATTCTTTCTTGATAATGACATTTCAGGCCTTTCACTTAATATCTTGATATTTACAGAGTTTCTTCATTTAGTCATTGGTACTGAAATCTCAGAAGAAGTCCTGAAGATGGGGATACTTATGTACATTTTAGAGATGAGGAAACAGCTGATAGATGAAATGATGTGCTCTGGGGGCATCTATCTAGGCAGTTCAGTCAGTTAAGCGGTTAAGCATCTGACTCCTGATTTTGGCTCCGGTTGTGATCTCAGGGCTGTGAGACTGAGCCCCACTTTTGACTCCTTGCTCAGCGGGAGTCTGCTTGAGGTTTTCTTTCTCCCTTTCCCTCTGCCCCTCCCCCTGCTCGAGTTTGTGTGTGTGTGTGTGTGTGTGTGTGTGTGTGTGTGAGCACACCCAGTCTCTCAAATAAAAAAGTAAATGTTAAAAAAAAAAAAAAAGAGGGGCGCCTGGGTGGCTCAGTCGTTAAGCGTCTGCCTTCGGCCCAGGTCAGATCCCAGGGGCCTGGGATCGAGCCCCGCATCGGGCTCCCTGCTCTGCGGGAAGCCTGCTTCTCCCGCTACCATTCCCTCTGCTTGTGTTCCCTCTCTCGCTGTGTTTCTCTCTGCCAAATAAATAAAATCTTTAAAAAAAAAAAAAAA
>CM053603.1:117947564-118063592 GCA_028646535.1 Procyon lotor
TGGGTGGCTCAGTCGTTAAGCGTCTGCCTTCGGCCCAGGTCAGATCCCAGGGGCCTGGGATCGAGCCCCGCATCGGGCTCCCTGCTCTGCGGGAAGCCTGCTTCTCCCGCTACCATTCCCTCTGCTTGTGTTCCCTCTCTCGCTGTGTTTCTCTCTGCCAAATAAATAAAATCTTTAAAAAAAAAAAAAAAAAAAAAAAGAAATTATGTGCTCTGGAGTCCTATAGTAAATGCAGCATAGCCTAGATTTCACACAGTAGCCTTTTCTAGGTCTAATGCCCTGTTCTTTGTTCTGAATGTAAATGGGACTTCCAGCCTGAGTTAGGATGTCCTTATGCTCCTTAGTCTCTAAGCAAATCTGTCTTTTCTTGCAGGAGAATGAAATGAGACTAGAAGCATTTTCTTAAGCCTATAGGATCTGCATTTGCCTCCCTTTCTAATATATTCCCATCCTTAAATTCCTTCTAAAGCTCCAAGAGCATTGTACTCAGGGTAGGAATGCACTGTTGCCAGTGGCTTTTTCAGAGCTTAGTAGTGCACATTTTTTTTCCCACTGTGTTGGGCAAGAGAGGTGCACTTGGTACCTGAATGTACAACGTCTTGGACATTTTCTCAAGAAGCAATCACTGTAAAAGAAAGTATGCTCGTTTTAATAAGCACCCTGGATTTTTTCCCTTCCTTTTAAAGGAAAGCCATCTATACTTACTTATGCATTGAGCTTGTCAGTATATGTCCCTGTCACTGCTCAAAGTGTAAGGGAGCAGCGTGCTGTAGACGGATCACTGGACAAGTCAGAAGAGTGGATCACAAACCTACCTCCTCCACTACTTACTTGACTTCGGAAGACCCCTTTACTTCTAGCTCATCTATTATGAAGGAACAAACTAGATCCATTCTCAGGTTCTTTTCAACTCCCATGTTTGATAAGTTCTCCAGCGAGTGATCCCCTTCCTAGTTATTGAGTATTGACTATATGCCATATAATGAAAGTATAATAGAAGTATAGAGGAGGGAGACAGCCCTTTCCAGACAGGAAAGGAAACTGTATGAGTAGTGATATAGCAGTTTGAAAGTACCCATTTTGGTGAGAATGGGGCATCACTGCGAAGCTACAGTGCATGGAGGTGAGCAGGGGGACATGAGACTGTGTGGGAGGGCAGTCTGGGCTTCCGCTGGAAGATTGCGGTAGTATGTACCGTGCATGTGCACATGCACACGCATCTGTACTCCTTTCAAAAGTCTCCTGACTGTTGCTTTTGTTACTTCCACAAACAGATAAACTGCCAAGATTAAGTAGCATCTGAGATGGAATTCCTTAAAAAAGATGGGGGCATATCTAGTGTACCAGAAACTATGATCCCATTAGGAGTGTCATTTTGAGGTGTAAGAGTTTATCGCCCCTGTTGCCTATGACTTCCAGTGAGACGGGGATTTTTATGTATTCTTTCTTGAATTGCTAACAGCAAGCCCAGTTCCACTGTAGTTGGTGCTTAGTAGTAAATGCTTGTTGCACTGAATTGCTGCCTGCTTACCTTTCTGAGGAGGAAGAAAGTAGTTTTTCTCATAGAGAATAACTACAGGCATTTTTTTTTTTTAAGGAGCTACCAATAACAAAAAAAAACTGCCGTGGAAAAATTGACAGCCTGGATCTATAATCTAAGTGACCTGACAATTAAAAGAACTTATTACTGTGTCAGCCTGCCAGATGGATCTCCTTGAAATGTAACGTGCAGTGCTTCTGAACACGATTCAAGTGCAGGCTTCCTTTTCTCCCTGCTTTGTGTTTGTTGAGTTTGGGAGAGAAGCAGTTTTATTTGAACTAAACCCACTCATCTCAAGTGTGTTTAATGACAGCAGTATGTGACAGATAAAATAAAATCCTACGGCCTCATTTGATGTTTGTTTTAATTCCAGACCTTAGTGAAAGGAGACAGGATGAAGTGATGTGGCTCAAACGGAGGAGTTTAAAAAGAATTATCTATTCTCACAAACTTTGCTGTTTCTCTCCAGGGGAATTTAAGAGGTCAAATGATACAGACAATAATGGTGGTTGTAGTTGAGATTTATAGAGTGCTTGGTGGCTTGTAGAGTGGATTTGTGTTCATCTTATTGCACCTTCGCATCAAGTCTGTGCTGTTAGTTTGCTTGGCCAGAAATGGTTGTCCCAGTATCACACATGATGTTGAGTGAGTTGCCCCAAATCCTACTTCTAAAGGGGCAGAACTGGGTCTCATTCTTGGTCCTTTTGATTTGAATTCAGTGATCCCTCCACTGATCAGTGCTGGCCCACCAGTCACATCTGTGTACATTGCAGGCATCCTTTTCATTAACTTTATGGAAATATATATATGTATGGAGTATGAGAATACATTCTCATCACAACATTTTCCAACAATCAGAAGTATATAGAATAGAACTTAAAAGCATTTCCTCACTACCCACTTTCTTTCTTTTTTTTTTTTTTTTTTAAGATTTTATTTATTTATTTGACAGATAGAGAGAGAGAAATCACAAGTAAGCAGGGGGCAGGCAGAGAGAGGGGGGGAAGCAGGCTCCCTGCTGAGCAGAGAGCCCAACTCAGGGCTCGATCCCAGGACTCTGAGATCATGACCTGAGCCGAAGGCAGTGGCTTGAACCCACTGAGCCACCCAGGTGCCCCACTACCCACTTTCTTGATTACTGCTGTATACTCTCCCCCAACTGCATACTTTTTTTGTGATCAATATCATCTGTTACACATCTTTGCAAGCTTTTAACAATACGTAAATACACATGGATATCGGTATGATTCTATGTCTAACATTTATTTTAAACATGAATGTTATGAAGTCATCTCCAATTTGCTCTATGCTTCTAGATCTTTTCATGCTGAGAAGCAAGGATTTGCCATATTGTTTTTAACACCTGTCCCCTGCATCACAGTATGAGTGTACCATCATTTGCTTCTTCTATTGATGGGCATTAAGGGTTGGCATTTCTTTATTATAAATATTAAGATGAGCTTCTTGCTTGAATGTCTTTGTGTTTTTTGTGAATATAGAATTAGACATCCAGAACTGGAATTGCTTGTTTCCTTAATTTTTTTAAAAAAATTTATTTATTAGAGAGAAGACGAGAGAGAGAGAGAGAACGAGCACAAGCTGGGGAGCAGAGGGACAAGTAGACTCCCCACTAAGTGGAGAGCTATGTGGGGCTCGATCCCTGGACCCTGAGATCATGACCCGAGCCGAAGGCAGACACTTAAACTTGGCTGAGCCACCCAGGCGCCCCGTCACTGCTTGTTTTTTTTGAGGTTTATCCAGAGTTAGTTTCAACCACCATCCCCAAATATTAGAGTCCTCATATTAGCTCATGTTATCCACCTGAGCTTCCACTTTGTTGCTTTGGGATGTGTTGTTCAGACCAATCCAGACACTTCTCTAAACAGATACTCATGGCCAGGAGAGTAAATGTTGGGGAGGTTATTTTCCACGGCTCTGCGGTTTGGTTACAGGTGCTCACCATGGAGGTAGAGTAAGGTATTCTTGTGACTGTTTTGTTTACTTACAACAGCTACACTCTTCACTAAGCTAGAATAAGGTATTTAATGCAGTAAAGATGTCTACCATAATTAAAAATGCAAAGCGTGCAATGCACAACAAAATACCTTTATCTTATTCTTTATTAAGAAACAAACGTTTGGCACAATCGGGCTTGAAAAACATATGATTCAACCTTCTCTACTGCTGCTATGATCTCACTTATATGATCTACTATGATTAACTTCAGAGTTACTCCCAAGCCTCCTGCCTCTCGCCACCCTTCCTAGCTGCTTTAGACTAGAGATAATTAAAAGGAACTGAAGCCTGGGGTGCCTGGGTGGCTCAGCAGGTTAAAGCTTCTGCCTTCAGCTCAGGTCATGATTTCAGGGCCCTGGGATCGAGCCCCGCATCGGGCTTTCTGCTCAGCAGGGAGCCTGCTTTCCCCTTTATCTCTGCCTCCTTGCGATCTTTTTCTCTCTGTCAAATAAATACATAAAATCTTTTAAAAAATAAATAAATAAAAGGGACTAAAACCTGAAAATGCACCATGGAAGAGAAGACAGCTAATCTGAATGGTTTGTTTAGTGTCACAGGATTGCAAGCAGACATGCAAAGTAACTTCTCTCCCCTTTCTTCCATTTTCCATTTCATTGTGTTAAAAGGCTTCGTTGTTTTTTCAACTATGATATGCCAATATGGTCAGAATCATGTTTGTCCAACTTCTTCTAAAATAAGGAGCCAGTTCCCTGGGTCTGTTGTAGTTAGGTTGTTTCAGGTTGCAGGAAGCCCAGACGTGCTCAACGTTACCTCAGTTGACTTTGTCAGCAGTCAGGCAACCAAGCCACATGGAAGCCTGGAATATCACTGAGGACACGACAGTCGCTGATTTTGTCATCCCCTGAAAGTAAACCATCAGTGTTTCCTTAAACAGTGGTCTCCAGTCCTATGGCTTAGCTTCTCTCAGTTTTTCTTTCTGTTTCCTGTTGCTGCTTCTGTCAGTGGTGCCGTGTAGCCTCCTTCTGGATACGACACCATGACGTTCACTCCCTGAGGTCTCCTCCTGCCTTAGAGCTGCTTTCTGCTACTCTGTGTATCTCTTGTTTCCTCTCCTTTCTACCTCTGCTGCCAGCGACCTCTGCCTTGCCCTCAAATGTTTGCAACAATAACGCCCATTATCGTAGCTGGTTCTTCTCCAGTACTAATGGGGAAGACATTCTTCCTCCAGCATATCCTACTGTTGCTGGTTTGGGTTCAGTCTCTTCATCTAATTAGTTGTGGCCAGAATTCCGGATTACCTATTACAAAGCTGTGGGAGATGTATTTCTTAAAAACAAACAACTATTTGGACCTCTTAACCTTAAAGAGAACTGGGGATGTGGTAGAGATTCAGCCTTCTGTGTCCTCCTCCATCATGGTGGGTTTTTAAGGTAGCCACACGGAAGGGTTTCAGGGTGTAGCATTCAAGTCCATGTGCTCCAGAAGCTCCAAAGATGGAGATTCTGGTTCTGACGTGGCTCTAACCAGAAGTGGAGTTTTTGTTTTGTTTTGTTTTGTTTTGAGTTTTGCTCTCATCTCTAGGCTTTACTCTGTGTTCTCAAGAAATGTGCTGGAAAAGGAAAAAGCTAGCTTCAGAGAAGAGAACTAAAGCTAACTTCCCACTACCCCCAAAACAAAGTGAGACCTGTGTTTAGAGGCAGAAGGGAAGGCTCGCTTGGAATGGGAGTCATGGAAGATACTAGTGAGTGCGGAGAAGGGAGCGAGCGAACAAGGGAATGGGGTCCTGGAGGAAGTGGGAAGGATGGGAGCAAGAACACGAATGGGAAGATTTGCATAATATGGAGATGGGGCATCTCTTCCTTTTTTCCTACACAGGGAAGAGTCCATTAATAGAAACAGGTTGTTGAACAGAGAGAGTCACTAGAGGAGAAGATGTATGCTATATAACCTTGTTCTTCTCAAAAGAAAGAGGGGAAGTAGGTGTGCAGAAGAGGATGCCTGAGGGTGCGTGAAGCCAAGGAAATGGAGATGGACCCTTTGGGATATGCCCTGAATGGATTTGTGCAAAGGCGTGGCACCATACTGAAGCCCTCTGGAAATTTGATGAACAGGTCTGCGCATGTTTCTTGGCTTTTTCAAGAGTACATACAACCCCAGAGCCACCAAAAACAAACAGCATAGTGAGTGACTTCAAGATAAAAGGTCAGCTGAAAACCTGGGTGAGCATTCACGGGACACAACAAACAGTGCTCCTCCTTTCTATCCTTGCTCAGAAGCCATTGAGAAAGAGAGGAGGCAGACAGATGGAAACCACACTGTCAGCCTTGGAACTGATAAAACCACCTTGGTTGACTTCTTCAGCTTTAGGTCAAGAGAGACTACTGTTGTGCCTCTTAAGAGACAGATTTGCCCTCCTGATAGTGGTCAGCACAGGTTCCCTGCAGGCTCCTCCTGAGGTGGGACTGCCCCACCCCCCAAATAGTGTGGAGTCTGAAAAAGCAGAGAAAAGCATGCTCTTGCAGGCAGCTGTTCTGAGTGGAATTTGGGAGGGCCTGAGCCTTACATGCCCTGTTGCTGTCCTCAAAGTCAGCAATCCGTTAAGTCAGTGGACTGACCCCTCAGCAAGCTTATCATCAGAGGGCTATGTGAGGCATGGACATGTTATGAATGTTTCTCCATTGAAGGTCCCTCCCCATGGAAAACTCTAGAGCAGGAAGTGGACGTCTCCCCTGCATTTCATGACAGCAGCACTTGAGGTAGTGATCTGTGGGCCTAGCCTTCAGCCTGGTATAGGGCTGGAAGGGTTCCAAATAGGGCTCCAGGGATGAGGTAGAGGTGGAATGAGTCCATGTCTTATAAAGGCAAAGAGACTCCAGCTGGCTACAGGCAGATGACTAAAAGAACATATTCTGAGCTAGCATGCGATATGGCGGAGGGGCAGTCTGGAATGTACCTGGGTGGTGGAAATTGCTGGGTGGACATGCACGGTCGGGGGAGTTGGAAGTCAGAGTGAACTGAGTATCTGAGATGCGATTTGTCCCCTAATGTTTCCAAGTTAACAAATTCTGTAATGTAGAGACTCATTCCTCTCATTTTCCTACTGCCTTTTCCTTGGCTCTAGATCCATGTTCCCCCAGTACTTTTTTTTCACTGCAGTTTCAGAAGAATAACAAATCCCACTGTTGGGTAGTACTCTTAGTGATTTGAGTTAACTGAAAGGCAGTGTGGACCCTCTGATTACTCCTAATGTTCGGATTTATACTAATGCTCGCGTGGGCTTGCCTCCAGTCAGTTCATATGACAACCGTGTTCCCTTACTGCAGCCTGATGTGCCTACCGTGACAGATTTTAAAGTGATTTTGTAAAATCATCATTTTGGCTGCTTCAGACATTAAGAGGAATGCTTTCTGATGTGTAGTTTGAGTGAAATTTAGTTAGCACGTACCATGGAAAATTTCCCGTAAGAGACAATTAATGAAGGAAATTACTGTCGTTAGTAAAGATTTATAATTCAAGTAATGTTCACATCTTAATGACTCTTTAAGGTATATAAGAACAACTTTTTGTATTTGCCTTCTTTAAAGATTATAAAACAGCCAAAGAGATTTTGTCAAAGCTCATATAGTAAAATCCTTGCAGGAGAAACTGGCTCCCTTGACGCTTCTACGTTGCTTATATCATCGCAATAAAATGTCAGGTTCCTCACAGATGCCCCTTCATACACAAACACACTTATGCGTAGAGGGCAAGTAAGCTCCTGTCCAAATAAGCATTGCTTCAGATGCCAACATCCCTTAACAGGGATGAATTAGAAATATACACATATACATCATGCTTTATGAACTTCTGATAAACAGAATTAATATAGCAATGATCCCATTAGGAAGCAGTTGTGGGGGGCGCCTGGGTGGGGCAGTGTTAAAGACTCTGCCCTGGGCTCAGTTCATGATCTCAGGATCCTGGGATCAAGCCCTGCATTGGGCTCTCTGCTCTTCAGGGAGCCTGCTTCCCCCCTCTCTCTGCCTGCCTTTCTGCCTACTTGTGATCTCTCTCCCTCTCTGTCAAATAAATAAAATCTTAAAAAAAAAAAAAAGCAGTTGTGGGACATTATTAGGACTTTTAAAAGGTTTTATTCTATTTCTGTCCCTACAAAGCTAGTATTTCTAATAGTTTTCTTAAAACCCTGAACAGTATTTTTGTTTATAAATATGGTGTGAAGTCCATATTGTGTCTCATGCATTGTGGAGAAAGAATTTGAAGATCCAAATAGGATAAAACACATTTAATATTAAAATAACTGAAAGCATTCAATATTTGATGATTCAAAAGGAACTTTTACTATGCCTCAAGGTTATGTTTATTAACGTATATTATTGGAAAATGTATAGATGTTCCTTTACTCATAAACTTCCAGACTTTTGCATATATGGACAAAGCTAGTGGCCAGAATATGCAAGTCATTTCTACCTGCTACTAAGAGGTGGCGTGGGTGGGGGATTATATATTGACATGCAGGATTTAGAGACAAAGCAATTTTGGAACAGTTCTTAACCTATATGTGAAGAAAGGAAGCTTTTCTAGTGTAGTTAATAGAACTTTTCATATGATTGCAAATGTATTAATACGGTTTTTTATATTCTCAGTAACATCTCAACTAGCTAAGGTCTCTAATGAACAATTTAAAAAAAAAAAGGTAGAATTGTGTTTCTTCTCAGTCTTCCTTACATGATTATAAGGGATTTATATCTTTTTTTTAAACTTTTTAAATTATTTTTTTATTAAAGATTTTATTTATTTATTTGACAGAGAGGGAGAGATCACAAGTAGGCAGAGAGGCAGACAGAGAGAGAGGGGGAAGCGGGCTCCCCGCTGAACAGAGAGCCCAATGCAGGGCTCGATCCCAGGACCCTGAGATCATGACCTGAGCCGAAGGCAGAGGCTTTAACCCACTGAGCCACCCAGGTACCCCAGGGATTTATGTCTTAATTGATTTTTCTGATAATAAGTATGTTAGAATTTCATGAGAAGTTTGGAATATCTCATGTCCTGACTTTCACATGGAGGATCAGAACACTGCAAACAACTTACCTGTGTTTGAGGTGTTTTATTTTATTCCCCCCCCCCCAAAAATGTTTATTTTTTCAGTGTTACAAGATTTATTGTTCATGCACTACACACAGTGCTCCATGCAATACGTTTGAGGTGTTTTAAATGTAAAAGAATATGGTTTTAGAAATGAGCATTGATGGAGACTGTGCTCTTTTAAGTCTGTCATATTTTATATGTTAGATTTATTAGCTATTCGATAGTCGGGCTTGGGTCATATATCACAATCCCATTTCTGAAAGTCATGTACGTGTTTCAGTTTTCCTCTAGCCACCATACATAGCACATCCCTGGATTTTTCTGCTTGGCTCTGAAAGCTATGCTCTCTTATTATGTAAGTTACACCAAGATTGCCACTAATCGTATTTGGAAAGCCAACAATATTATATGCTTGAGTTGTGGTTTTTTTTTTTTTTTTTTTTTTTTTACTATATTGTGCCATGGGATGTGATGCCAAATCACATCTCTTTCTTACTTTTAATTAGTCAGCAACATTTATTTAATGCCTAGTAAGCTCAGACCAAGGAGAGTGGGGAGTGGAGAAGAGTGGAAAGTAGATCTAAACACAAATAGACGATCATTTCCAGAATAGCTTTCAGTGTCTTTATGAATACAGAAAACAGATAAGTGAAAGGATTAAGAAAAGTTAAAAGCAAAATCTAAATGAGTGCAAGGTGGTCTGGTAAAAACTGAGTTAAATAATTGCAAAGAGGAGGCAGATTGAGAAAATTGGAAGTTCAGTGTCCAAAACTGCTCTCTACTTTTATTTTAATAATTTTATTTCATAAAGCGTTATTAGAAGCCAGAGCACCATTCACTTCAGGAAGAATTTCCTTTCAGTTATATCATTTAGAGAAGTGAACCTAACTCTTGATATTTTATGGAGAGTTAAAGCTGTAGAGCGTTATGAGTCCCTGTTCATCTTTCCTTGTTATCATTAAAACTCCTAAAACCTTGAATAAGTAACCTAACCTCTCTGTGCCTCAGTTTCCATATCAGTAAAATAAAGATGGTAATTGGACCTATCATATAGGATTGTTAGAGGAGTATTAAATGTATAAAACTATATCCTATTCTATGAAGTTCCTTTTTCTCCTCCATTAATTTCTTTGAGATTGAAACTCATCCTATAATCGGTATGATGAACAATCATCATCTTACAGATTCATTGGCATCAGTTATTTCTCTATTAGTGATAAAAACATAACAGTACATCTTCTAGTCAAAGGCATCGTGGTGCCAGTGTAAAGTGCTTGTTAGAACAGAGCCTGACTTATAATAGGACTTACAGAGTGATACTCTTATCAGTTTCTGAATACCGTATTTGTGGTTTCTCAGACATTTGTGCCTAATATTAGGGATTTCTGCAGTATGAGACAGATATATTTATGATTCCTGGTCTTTATTCATGTAACTAGGGCCTGGAAGACTTACCTGTGATTTCACGACTGGTAAGTAACAGATCTAGGTTATAAACTCAGGTTGATTTATATATTCTTCATTCATCACACCTGAGTCCTACTACATTTTATGAACTTTGGGTTCTAGGATTAAAGGATAACTAAGGCAGATGAGCTGCTTTCTCTGACTGACCGTAAATGCTTAGGGAATGTAAAGACATAAGCAATAGGCCAGTAAACAAATTCAGATAAAACAGATCAAACAGAATGAAAGGTGTAGATGGGGGGTTCTCTGGATTGGATTGGGGGTTCTCAGAAGGGTCAGGTAATGCTTCTCAGAAGAGCTGTCTTCTGAAATGATACCTCAGCCTCAAATTGAGAATGAACATTTGCCGAAAAGCGCATGTGCAGGAAGGAGCATGGGTCTTCCAAGGAACTAGAGTGAGCCCAGATGGGCCATGGGAACAGATGCCTTCAGTCCTATGATAGAAAATAGATAGTTGGAATTTTAGGCTTCAGGTTGTATATGCTGAGTTTTATCTCTGAGGAGCAAAGATTTTGGGTATTCTTTAACATACCTCGTAAGCTTGTGGTTTGGGGGTACTTTAGCGAAGTTCTTGCATTCTGAAGAGACACGTGAGCACATGGACTGTTTTCTTTTCTTTCCTAGATGAATATGCTGAAAAACAGAGATATGAAATGATTTTCCCTAGTAAATTTTCCAATATCATACAATGCTAGTGATATTTGGTTGAGTCACATACTTACTCCTAGGTGTCAATTTTGGAGGGTTTTTAAAAGCTTAAAATCTTCCAAGTGGAAATTTCCAATACTATGAATCCTTAAGTGCTAACTCTTCATAGTCTATGGAATTGTTCCATAAAAGAAGTCATTAGTGATTATTTTCCACTTCTGTGGTTCTTTGGTGTATCTTCTCGTGGTATTAGCTATTTAGAAATATCAATTCTGTCTTGAAATAGCCCATCAAATAATGACTTATGTCAAGCCAAGGGTTTATTTATTCATCTTTTCATGATTAGCAACACCTGTTTAATCTAATCACACACACACACACACACACATATTTGATTTATTTATTTCCTACTTTTATTTTTAGTATTTGGTACTTGCACAGTCCATACTCATAACTTGAAATCTGGCTTCAGCTATGACATAAATCTTTCTAAGTCAGACATCCTACTGATTTGGGAGGAGGTATTCTTTTGGGATCCTATCAGCATGATCGTGCGTAATTTACTTCTTTTAACGAGCCCAATTTTTTTAATTTATAAAATGTGGATGTTGAAATAAGTGAACTTTCAAACTCTGTGACTTATGATATCACTATCAATTTACCTACTAAGGAGCATCATATAAAGTGGTCCTTTATAGAAAGTGTTCAATGGCTTAGAATCTGGCATAACCTTTCACTTTTATGAAATCTCAGCAAATAAAACGGAGCATCTTGTCTGTACACGTTTCCATAATAAGCACGTAAGACCTTTGTCCAGCAACTGAGAAGTGAAGCTACAGTGAAAAACGTTGATTGGTAGCTCAGATTTTTTTTAACAGATTTTTTTGGGGATATAATTCACTTACCATATAATTCCTAGACTGAAATTATTATTTTTTTTAAAGATTATTTATTTATATTTCAGAGAAAATGCACAAGCAGGGGGAGCAGCAGGCAGAAGGAGAAGCAGGCTCCCTGCTGAGCAAGGAGCCCAGGACCCTGGGTTCATGACCTGAGCTGAAGGCAGATGCTTAACCGACTGAGCCACCCAAGTGTCCCTGAAATTATTTCTAAAGGAGATAATCAGTAGATTTACCGAACACATACGCATTGAACATGTCATGTACCAGAGACTTTCTAAGTGCTGGAGTTATAGAGACTGACAACAGCTGTTATAAAACCTAGCCTCTCATGGAATGTCTCTTGACAGAGTATTTTCCATATGGTATTAGAAGCCAATATTTAGGATCATCGAAGGGTGCTCTGGGAACACATGGGACAGATAATGGAAACCTAGTCTTGGTAGACCTATAGATGTTTCTTAGAGGCAATTGTCTCTAACTAAACACAGGTCTGCGAAACCTGTGGGAGTTTGCTCAGTTGATAGAAAGAAGCCCTGGATTGTGAATGAAACCCAGAAGTAAGTTGCTTGGATTGTTTAGGATAGTTCTTGTCTAGCTAGGGTTTTACAAGAATTCTATGTCAGTTACCCTTTGCAGCAATGGCTGATTATTTTCAATATTAAGAAATTATAATTGACTAACACATATGGGATAATAACCAAGAGGCACTGAAAACTTACTGTCACTACTTGATCCTCAATGCAACCCAATGAGGTAACCTGCCATTTCCCTCCATTTTACAGGTGAGATTGTGACCCAGAGAGGTATAACATGCTGGATTAGCAAGGCACAGAGCTGGCATTTTAGCTAATATTGTCTACCTCCAAATCTAAATATCTGAATTGATGAGTGAAGGCACAATCAAAAATACTAACAGTAATTGTGTTTGTGAAGACAGATTCCAGGCAAAGGTTTTTGTTTTGTGTCATCACACCTCACTGTCCCAATGATTTTATAACCATTACCATGATCTATTATTATCACTCCGAAAACAAATCTCATACCTATTTGTAGTCAGTCTCTGTTCTCATCTCCAACCCTAAGGTAACCTCCAATCGACTTCAGTGGTGATGTCTTTAAATGAATATGATTATAGTTTAGTGACAGTTTCTTTATAGTAGTAGCAATCTGAGAGCCTAATGCACTAATTTAGGGAGTATAAAACAGTTTGAACTTCTAATTTCTAATACCTGCATGCGGTTAGTATTCTCTATTCAAGATTTGGGGCAGAGAGGGGTTCAAGTGCCAAGTCCCATGTCAGTCACTGGTCATGTGCACACGAGTAGGATGCTTTTGAACCCCACCCTTAAACTCTCCATCTGTCCTTTGGAGAGACAGACATATAAATAGACACATTATTCAATGACAGTGAAAAATGGGATTCTTCTAGAAATCCTGATGTATTTATTGAAGGACTTGCGTTAAACTTCTTCCTGCTGGAAGCCATAGGGTTGTTTGTAAAAATCTTGTATATATGAAGCATTTGGAATGCTTAGCATTTTGAGAATAAAATCCCCATCAGTTTGAAATATAATAAAACTCCCCATGCAGAATAGAGTAGTAATTGCCAAGCATAAAAGAGCCCAGCTGTGGAGTGGCTTAGAGGACAATTGGTCTCAGGCAGAGCTTCCCAGATAGGACACTGGTACATAAGTAGCTGTCATGCCTGAATTACTATACCTATTTGGTAGCACATATATCTACAGTGGCTTAAAATAAAAAATTGCAAATGCACCAGATCTGATCAATCTTAGTATTTCTTTCTCTTATTCTCCCAGTCCCAAGTTAAAAATAAAATCCTCCTGCCTCATTTTCCTGTGTGTGAGTTAGTAGGATTAACTAGAGTTCTCAACAAGAAAGCAATCTATGTAGCAGACGACATTGTATAGTGGGTGCGAGCCCGGTAGAGATAATTATACAGTCACTCCCACTGTATTACCCTTCAAAGAAACTGAGCCTAATATTCTCCTAAGCAATTTAACCAACTTCTAAAAAAAATGTATAAGATATTATTTAGAGAATGAAATAGCTACTGTATGTAATCAGGAGGGAGAATTAGAGCAAATTATAATACTCATTTGATAAGTGTATAAAGAACTACACTCAAAAGCTCTGTATTATACCTCCTTAGTAATTGTTCAGTGGTGCTAACTATCCTTAAAATAGGAAAAGAGATAAAGAACTGTAGGGAAAAAAAAAAAAAAAAAAAAAACGACCAAAAAAAAACCCAAAAAACCCTCAACTGTTAGACCTGTTCAGTGAGGTTTCCCTCTGGGCATAGATTGATTCTAATTTCATGCTCCATGAAGATCAAGCACACATTTGGTCTTCCTTTTTAATAGGGCTGATTTCTTTGCCTTTCCAAAGATAATGTCCATGTAGAAACATAGACACAAAAAAACGTAATATGTGTTAAAAATGTGTTTGAAGATCTATCCCATGTAGGTTCATATACATATGGATGTTTTCTATCTGTGTTCACTGCACATATATCCCAATATTTTCAGAAGAGAGGCGTAGCTGCAGATCTTTACAATAATTATTTCAAGATAACCAAAAGGAGGTCCAGGCATATGCTAAATTGTCTATTTATATCAAAGGGAGTTGGCAATAACACAAGGGTCAATTTCCCTTTGGTTTGCTTTAAACAAATAAGAAGCCCAATATGTAAACTTTAAGAGACTTAAATCTTTGAACACTTTCTTGAGAGTTTGTAATTCTTGTGCCCCTACTGTCGGGGGGCAAGGGGGAGGGGAAGCTAATCTAATTGCTATTATGAGAAGCCTGACCTCATATTTGCTGGGAGCAGTTGCTCTAAAGATGCCAACTCCCTTTGATAGAAAACCTTAGATCCTCCGCTCACTAGCTGTGTGATCTTCAGCAAGCAGAGCTGTCCCTCCGACAGACCTCAGTTCCTGACTCCAAGATGGTTATAATAATAAAGAGCCTACCTCATGCAGTTGTTATGAGGAATAAGTCAGCAATACATATAGATAGTAAAGCACTCCGTCTCTAGCATACTTCCAGCTCATCTCTTAAGTCCTATATTTATGCACATCCCGAACATTTCTGATGAATTTCTATTATTGAGGTGGGAATCCTGGCATGGTTGTCATTTTCCCATTTGTACATCAAAATGCACTTGGAAGAAAATCCCAGAGATCGATGACTGTGACTTTGGTCACTGCTCTTGTTGGCCCAAAGAGGACAACATCATGGGAAAACAAAACAAAACAAAACAAAACATGGAAATCCCATGAATTTGAGTTGAGAAGTAGTGGAAAGGGTTGAATTTGAATAAGAAGAAGTTTTAGGAATGCTTCAATTTGTTTCATTTATATTTTCCTTTTTACATAAGTAGTGGGTGACATATGGTAAAAGAAGTACTGTGTCTAAATAATTTTAAGACATTTCTTTAAATAAGCATATAATAAAAATTCTGCGTCATAACAAAACACCGTGTCATCATGTCTGTAGCAGCGTTTGTTGGTTTCTGGTGGTGCCATAAGTGATGATGGCACATTTTATTACCAGTGGCATCTTTTTACTGGGATATTACAGTAAATACTCAGTAAATGTTAGCAGTTCTAATTAGTGTGTGTGTTAAGGTCGATGTGGTAGGAACACTGTCGAAGAGTCCTAAGGCCTTTGAATTGGAGCAGAGTGTGTTGCAAGAATGCCTAGGATTGACCAGAAGTCCAGATCATGGGACTTGTAGCCACTTCAGCGTGACTGTCTTACACGTTCCGTGAATAATGCGCCAAGTTGGGCTGAAATTCACGTCCGGCAAGCGCATGTACACTTCACTTTTCTTTTTGATTATGAGAATTACATTTGAATAACGGAAGCGAAAGCGCTTTGTAAACCCAAGTACGAGGTGTCAGTTAGGGCAGTCGAAGTGATGCCGTGGCCACAAATACTCTCCAGATCGCCGTGCTTGAAACAAAGGTTTATTGCTGGCTTCTGCTCCTGGTTCACTGTGGGTCAGAAGTGCTTCTTTGCAGGCCGAGGAATGGGCACCATCTCAGACCCTGCTGGCCCCCACCCCAGAGTAAAAGAGCTCTGAGGATCTTGACCAGGCAAATGGCTCTGGCCTGTAAGTAACAGAACTTGTTAGCCACAACTATTCTTACGGTTCCCCCCCAGCTAGAAGGGTGCCAGACAGCAGAGAGTGGGAAATGGGCACAGAACAGTACTGACGGCTATCACATTTGTAATAATGATAATGGTAGCAATCAGGGAGTGTGTCCTGTGTACCAGGCACGGTCGGAAGCACTTTCCGTGGGCAGAGTCCTTTAAACCCTCCTGGAGATGGGTATACTTGTGATCTCCATGGTGCACGTGAAAAACCGAGGCACACAGAGGTAGACTTCCCTGGGCAAAGGAGACAGAATGGGGATTTCGCATCTCTTGCATTGATACTTGTATCAAACTATAATGGACTTGAATGCTTTTTTTTTTTTTTTTTTTTTAATGAGGGAGTTAAAAAGGAAGATACAAAGAGAGTGGAGAATTCTTCTGTTCTGAAAAATGAGGGCGTGGACTAGGTGATCCCTAAGCTCCCTAAAACTTCACTGGGATCAGCCCAAAATGACCCACCAAAAAAAGTGACTCCCATATTTCTTTTACAGCTTCCTCTTCAGAAACAGAGGCCTTCAGCTGGCTAGCACGCTTACCTAGTAGCTCAAGAGAGGAGTGTTATCTCCACTGATGGACTGCCCAGGTGTCCTGAAATGCTCCCCCTTTGACTTCCTTGAACTTTTTATTAGGGAAATTCAAACATATGTAAAAGTCCAAGATTGGAGTGACCCCAGTATACCAAATCATTACTTATCTACAAACAATGATCAGTCTATGCCCAGTCTTGCTTGATTTAGCTTTGTCAGTTAACCTGGCCCCCTATCAAGCAGAGCTTTGAAGGCAGACAGATTCCGGAAACAGAAAGCCGGCAACCAGCTCGCGGGCCTGTGCTGGGAGGCTCAGGTAGGACACGTGGAGGACAGGGTTGAAGGGATCAATGCGAATAGAGAACATCACTCATCAATACTTTAGCCAAGTTTTCAAGCAGAGGATAAATGATGTGACAGTATTTAATCATTCATGGGCCACTCCTGCCAGGTAAGGAGGGGAAAGGAGAGATTTGTTAATGTATGATTGTGAAGTTATTGCCTTTCTCCCCAGCTTGAACTGGAATCTTGCCCGCCACTGGGGTAGCTAATTGAGAAAGCTGGACGTGCGAGGTCTGTCAGGGGACAGGGTGGCTCTGTGTTCTGGGACCTTCCACCAGGCAGAGAAACTGCCGCACTAGAAAGCTTGCTGCCTTCAGCACCCGGGGCTTCAGCAACATCCAGAAGGCCCCAGGTCACTGAACCTCCCCGTCTGCTTTTTGAAAGACGTGTACACTCACCGTCTGAGTGCCTCGCAAACCTATTACAACATTTAATTAACAAATGTTCCTCAAATGCTTTGAGCTCCCTGTTCGGATACATGTGACTGAAATGTAAAGTACCTTTCACTGCCTTATTTATTGCTCCAGCGAACACGCTATATGTTGGCACCGTTTATCTTCATTTTAATTTTATCTCCAACAAATATAGGCATTAATTTAAATCACATACAGAACATAACAGTTTTTAGAGAGGCAAACTTATTCCAGTGTGCTGCATTTTAATATCGCGCTTTACCATCTTTTCTCACTTGATTCAAGAATAGTATCTCTTCCTGCCTCAGCATTTAATCTTAGGACAACACAAACTTTTTTTTTGCGTGCGTGTGTTCTAGCTCTCAAACTTCGTCTTTCTCACTGCTTTCCTGTTTGCTGCCTGGATGTCATTTGGCGATGAGCACAGGTGCAATATTAGTGGTGGTTCTTTGCCAGCTTAATGTGTCCGTGTGGGGGACGGGGGGTGGGGTGGGGGACAGATGACCCAGCAGGATGGGTTTTACAGCTGAAGGTCATTCCTGCTCGTCACCTTCATTCAGATCCCTGTTCTGGTCATAACAGAGCCAAGGGAAGATGGCCCCCCACCATCCCTCAACCCCAAAATTCATACATTGAAGAATCTTTTAAATCATTTTTTTCTTTCTGGTCTTGTTTTTCACTCAAAAGAAAAATTCCCCTTTTTCTTCATAACTGTTACTTTTGCCGTGGCTGAGTCTTTCCCCTGAGGGGAAACATGCTAAATGCTCCCACTGTATTTATGGCTACGGAGCATTCCAGTTAGCTATTACACCCTAAGCAAGGATGATTTCCCGATCCTTCATTTGTGGCCTGAAAAGTTGTGTCCCTCCTCAATTAAGACTTGCCAAATTGCCTCTGACAAGGCAGCGCATTCCCAGAAGTCAGGGCCTTGGTGGTAGTAATAACACGACCACAAGCACAAGACAATGTAATTTTTATAAGCCATTTCGGGCTCTCCCGTTCAGGGTGCTTTCCCTCCAAATTGGAGAAAACAACAAACCCCTTATTTTTCTAGTTTTCCAGGCCTCTGGAATATCTAGGTTTAGGGACATCTGTCCTATTTCATCCCCTCCTTTTTTTGGACATTCATTCAGGGTTTAAAAGATACCAATTATTGTTTAAATTACCTGTTTTGTCCTTGTAACAAACCTTTGAGCCAAAGACCATTACTATGGTCATTTTACAGAAGAGGAAACAAGGCCTGGAGAAGTTAGGTTTTTTTTTTTTTCCCCTGAAATCATACAGCTAAGATGTGTCAGGGCTGGGGTTTTGAATTTTGTCCGCTTTAACTAATTTGCTTTCGGTATAGTTCTCTTCAGCCGGAATTCTTGACCTCTTGTTTGATGCTGACTTTTTCCCAAACCCTTAATCTTTGTGCTGCTAGGTGGATTTTATCTGTGGCAAGAACACAGTTACCCTGGAAACCTAGTAGCTATAATGGCAATCCAATTATAGCACCACCGCTCCGGTTTTATTAAATTAGCGTTGCTGATGACGTGGACTTCTTGACTGAAGGATCCTGAGAAATGGGTTCTCATTCCTTGTTCTTGCCTCTGAGGACCGCTTGGGGTCATTCTCTTCTACTGCACCAAACAAAACAAAGCAAAATGATTCTTTGGGTTATTGGTTGGATTTGGAGGATAACCCGGGATTATCTTTCTGGACCACTGGCGTTCAGCAGGGTCTGGAAATGCAGGGAAGCGCCTAGAAAGAAGCATGACTAAATTCCGCTGGCCCTCTAAATAGCCACTCCCGCCCCCCAAAAGCAGTCCCAATGACTTCAGGCCCTGGTCTGAACAGTTGAGGCTCCCAGTTGAGTGGGTCGCTGTTAGAGCGATTCTTACTCCACTTCAGGCCATGAGTTTATATACCCAGACTTGGTTCCGTCGCAGGAAAAGGAAAAGTGACTTCAGGAAAAGTCCTGCGACTTCAGGAAAAGTCGCAGCACTTGAGTATTTTTTGGCCCTTTACAGAGCTCTGAGGGACCAAGAATTTGCTTTGGTTCAAAACGCTTTGTAAGTTTCCCGTAAATATGTAGAATTTAAATAGAGTTAAGTGCGCATGGACAGCGCTCCGTCCAGTGGCACCAACTCGAAGGAAATGATGTTCTTTTTTTTTTAGATTTTATTTGTTTTGAGGAGAGAGTGAGAGAGAGAGCATGGGAGGGGAGGAGGTCAGAGGGAGAAGCAGACTCCCCACAGAGCTGGGAGCCCTATATGGGACTCGATCCTGGGACTCCGGGATCATGACCTGAGCTGAAGGCAGTTGCTTAAACAACTGAGCCATGCAAGTGCCCGGAAATGACGTTCTTGATGTGAGTTGGTTGTTGGCTCACTCCCTGGGCTGCTACAGTGCTATCCTAATTGCTGCCGTATGTCACGCACCAGGCCAGGTGCCTCACCCATTGCTTCTGTTAGTTCCATCAGTTCTATTCTTAGCTCCATTTTGCAGAGGAGGTAACAGTGTAGCTGCTCAATCCTAGGGCTGTTCAGTGAGGATGAGTTTTGAGTGTGGGTTCCTAGCTTGCTGTCCAGTGTCCTTTACCTTGTACCACAGTGCCTTAAGGTCAGTCTTCTTTATCTCACGAGGCAGAACAGGTTAAAAATGCTGAACCTGAACTCTTGAAGTTCTAACGTCAGAACTATTTTTGTCTCGAAAAGATTCTCTGTAGGCATATCCTGTCTAGAATGATAGGAGTCAGGGAGGAGAGGGGGCTGCATCTTACAAGACGCCCCTGAAGAGGTGATGTTTCCATCACTTTCTGTGTCACCAGTGAGTAGATTTCCAGAAGCGAAGATTCAAAACGGTGAAGGGAATTGCACGTCATCATGAACAGTAGGTATTCTGTGTCAGCTTTGCAACCTGTTTTAAGACATTCATTGAAGTTCCTTCTAGCTCCACCACTTACTTGGCGACCTTAACCAACCTAGTTGCCATCTTTGAGCCTCATTTCCCATGAGAAAAACGGAACAACAATGTTGCATGAAAATGTTGAGTTGTGAAAGAATAAGCCAGAAGCACTCAATCAGTTTGCAGAGTGATAATCTCAGCGTAACATATGAATGCTACTCTTGCCTTGTCCAGCTCCCTCTCGCATTCTCCTCTGTCTCTACCCCAATACTTTCTGGTTGTGTAAATTAATCTGAAAATAACTGTAATTGTATAATTGTAGGGTCTTCGGTTTAAAAATTCTACCTCTGTTTTTGTTTCTTTGACAGTTGCAAATTTTTTTGTGTGTCATTTTCTCTATGTGCAATAGGAAATAACGCCAACCACATCTATTATATATTTTTCTTAACCAGATACAAATCTATATATTTTCTGAATTGTGACTCATATTTTCATACACATATAAGTACATATGCATATTTTAAAACATTTAAAAGATTTATATACACTAACTGTTATTTTTGGGGTAATGGAAGATCATACCTCTTTCTTATACTTCTCTGTATATATACATTTATATTTTTTTAATGTATATGAGAGAGAGAGAGTGAGAGCATGAGCACGTGGGAGAGTCAGAAGGAGAGGGAGAAGCAGACTTCCCACTGAGCGGAAGCCCGATGCAGGGCTCGATCCCAGGATCCTGGGATCATGACGTGAGCCAAAGGCAGATGTTTAACCGACTGTGCCACCCAGGTGCCCCTACTTCTCTTAATATTAAACTTTCTATACTGAGCTGACTTTGCTTTTGTTTTACATGTATATGTAATTTATATAAGTATTTTTATAACCAGGTATAATGTGTATATTTTTATAAACTTATGTAAATATACGGATGTGTATATACACATATACGATATTTTGGCAGGGTCAAGCACCTTTTAGCAATACATCTCTATGAAGACAAATTTAAAAACTATTAACTTTTCTCTCCCTCTTTCTTCCCCGCCTCCCTCCTGCCATCTTTCTCCTTTTATTCTTTCTTCTTTCTCCTTTCCCTTCCTTCCTTCCCTCCATCCTCCCTTTCCTTTCCTTTCTTTCATCTATCTACGTACCTACCTCTTTCTCCCTCTTTCTCTCCTTCCTCCTCCATTCTTTAGTCATTGTCCAGCATCTTTCAGAATAGAAACTGAAACAATCTTCATCTTAAATATAGTGTGTTAGAAATACAGAATGAGTCTTTCAAGAAGAGATGACTCGTTCTTGCATCCATGTATCAATGTGGTCCTCGAGCCTATCTCAAAACAAAAGTATAACTATGATTTTTAGCACTATTTTAAAGACTCAGTGAATAGAGCTGCTCCTCCTTGCCAACCACCCTGATGAGAGAGAGAAAAGAACACTGGAACTTAAGTCCAGTGCTTATAGTAACCCACTTCCAAGTTGAGTGACCTTTATGGTTCCCAGTGACCATTATGATTTTGTTCCCCTTCTTTTCAGAGGTGTTTGTAAGATCTTCCTTGATTAGGTTTGTTGTAGCAGGCAGCAGTTGGGGTCTTAATACCTAAAGTTTATATACTTTTATTTTCTCTCTCCAAATGTCTGCTTTGGATATGAATTTTATTCCCTCCTCTTGGGACCACTGCTGCTCCACCTAGACTTTTTTCTTTGTGTGATGTTTTCCTCATCAGTCTGTGTTATGCTGCTAATTTTAGCTACTATGATATTAATTTAACCCCGAGTGAAGAGAGCCAGTGTTCATGTCTGTGAATTTTTTAAGGGGGGATAGTTCTCACTTTAAGGAGAGTGACTTTAGCATCCCTCCCTCCCTTTTTCAATTTGATCTGTCCAAGTCAGGAGACCACATTTAGTACTTGCTAGTTGAGACATGTGGTCTACAATTCTGAGTTAGTTCCTGCTCTGGCCCTCTCTCCTTGTGGTGCACTGAGTCACAACGCGATCGCCAGCTGCTTGTGCTGGGCCTGCACATGGCACATTAGATAGCAGGATAGCCAGGAGTCAGTCTGAAAAGTACTTCCAGGAAAAGGTGGAGACCCCTTCTCCACGCGATCATCTTTGCCTGGCTTAGTGTAGCCGGTATTAATGTTATAAATGAACATCCCTAAATCTGTCTTAGTTCCCAGCCCAGATGGAGTTTTGATTTTAGAAAAATCATTCAGTGAAATGTATTTCCTGTGCCTGGTAGTCAATGATCACTTACCAAAAAAAGGGGGTGGTAGGGGAACAAAAATAAACTTGTGATAATTCACATACACTTAACCTTTACGGAGTGAGTAATACCAAAAAGGGAATGAACGGGCTCTGCTGACCAGCATTTACGAATGGATTCCAGGAATGTTGTTAGAGTTGCCAAAGCAATCTCTGAGTCCTGCCAAAAGCATCCCGTGGGATTTTGCTCTAAGGGTAGGGAAAGCGAGAGATATGGAGTTGTGTGTGCGAATGTGTTTTAAAGCTTTCCTACCCAGCTCTGTGAAGTAGAAAGAACCCTGGCAAAAAGTCTGGGAAACCTGCTTTCTAGACCTGGTTCTACCTAATCACCTGGTACTGGAAATCTTACCTACCTTCCTTGGAACCTCAGGCCTCATGTGTAAAGTAAGGATGCCAAACTAAGATCTTTCATCACTGACATTCTGAACTTCAACTTTTCCGGCAGAGAAAGGTCATACATGTTCATTACTTCTCTGTGTTAACAAGACTAAGCCAAACTAAAAAAAAACATTAGCAATCACATTTTAAAAAGCAAAAAAAATATATGTATAATATTTATATATATAATAAAAATATATGTAAAATATTTCTGGTTAGTCAATGTTTAAATTAACAGTTCAAACTATTACTTTTAAAGACCCTTTTGAGTTAAGAGGTCAGTTTCAAACTATGGCTTATACAAACTGTAATATTATAGGCTATACAATTGATAAGGTACCAAGAGCTATTGTACCAAAAGGTAACACCATTCTATCATATTTCCTACGTCGAATACTACTGAAATTGTTTTTCTCAATGGATCTTTCCTTTCCCAGTTTTTAAAAATATGGCCCAGTGCATTTAGTATTTAGTTACAATTGCAGGCAGAAATAACCTTTAAAGAATTGATGTGCCAGTAATGTCTAGGACCTCTGCCTCTTCAATCATATGTTTGTTTGTTTGTTTGTTTGTTTTTCTCCTTGAACCTTTTGTTGCCCTCTTCCTGATTTTAATTATCTCCTAGGTAGAGTATTAAGACATTTGTCTAACTTTCTGTAATATGTAATTGCTTCCCCCTCCTTATGGGACAGTTGGAATCTTCCTAGGGGTCCAAGAAGTCCCTGTCTTGTCAAAAGGCCCTTAAGAAGATATATTACTAGTATTATTGGGTTACTGTAGGAAGGTGTGTTTCTTCAGAAGGAACCTTACAGTTTTGTTTAGGGTGGAAATCATAATGCAGCCAGAATGGTCTACATGCAATCGTGCAGTTATGTTGGCAGCCCTTACAAGTGGTTTGTTTTCTGCCCAAAGTCAAAGATCAGCATGTGTGACTGATGCTGCCTACAGAAGGTGTATTAATCAATGTTTTACCAGAACCAGTAGGAGATAAAGAGATTTATTGCAAGGAATTAGTTTATGTGTTTGTATGGGCTGGATAGGTAATCCAACATCCACAGGGTAGACCTAAGTTAGGAAGGGCAGGCTGGAGCGTTGCAAGAGATCTGACACTACTGTCCACAGAATTTATTTTTCTTCCAAGAAGCCTCAGCTCTGCTCTCAAGGCCTTCCATTCCACCTTTCAATCAGGCTGGCCCAGATTCTTTAGGATCATCTCCCTTTCTTAAAGTCAGTGGATTATGGGCTTTTAGCACATCCACAAAGTGCTTTCATAGCCATAATCTAGGTTAGTGTTTGATTGAGTCCCTGGGGGCTGGAGCCTAGCAAAATTGACCATCACAGAAGGCTAGCGAATGTGTTTTAAAGCTTTCCTACCCAGCTCTGTGAAGTAGAAGAACAGAACACAGAACACAGAAGAACAGTGTACGGTAGAGAAGCCATGGGCACGGGGAGCTAAGAAGCAGGAAGAGCAGAAAAGGTGCAGAAGCAGTCGTGAGCATGCCAGTGCCATCTTTGGGAATGGTGGCTGGACGTGATAATGGACACAGGGGATGGTAAATGTGGACAAACTCATGTTCTACCATCAGCATGTGGAGAGCTTCACTCTGGGAATAGAGCTATTGTTTGTCCAAGAGTTCCTTTGTGTTCATTCTAAGTTAACGAGCAGCAGCACTAATGGTAGTTTCTCGTGCATTCTTAACTTGAGTTGCAGTTTGCTAATATGTTTATGTGCTTCTTCAAGGTGGAAAGTGTCTTAACTAAAACACATTTTCCTCCACATGGCTGTCATCCCCTGCTCTCCCAGCCCCGGCTGTCACTCACTGACCACCTGGCATGTGGCTCATTGTCTCGCCTGCATCCAGGCTTTTCATCTTTTTGGAAGATCTGAGGGCTCAACACCTTAGCTTCTCAGCCCCTTGACCGCTTATGTCCTGTGATTCTTAATCTCCAAATAGCTGCGGCCTCCATTCCCCGGGTTACACCCCAGGGTCTTGTATTGCTTGGTTCGTTAATTATAAAATTGAAACAACAACAGCAAAAACCAAAGGCTCCCTCTGGACATAGCCTGTATTCTTCTAGCTCTCGCTCAGACAGCTCCAACTCTGCTCTTCCTCAGCGTCTGTGCCTTCTGTGTCCTTGACTTGCTTTGGCCCATCAGTCTCTCTTGTCCACCATAGAATCCATGGTTCAACCCTTGGGCCTCCTCTTCCCAGTGTTGACTTTCTTACAGTAGGCTTTTTCCAGAGTGTCACTTAGTCTGCCTGCCCGGCCGAAACCTGGGGTACTTTCAGGCCATCTTGCCAACTTCTCTAGGTTTATCTACTTGTCTGAACAACTCCCTGTTTTAGGATCTCCTTAGCTCCTCTTCTGCCACTTCCCCATAGATGTTGGTTTTCTTTGGTGCTGAGGTGGTGTGGGCATCTTTCCTTGAGTCTGCTCTTATTATACTTTCCCGTACTTGATTTGTTGACCCTCACTTCTGTGGCATCAATCACCAGTATTGTAATGTCCTTCTGTAAATCTGTTTCAGCAAGCTTCTTGAATTTCAGATCCAGACTGTCCTCACTGCCGACTGGCCAGGAGCATTTGAACATATCACAGGAAGCTTAACCTCAGCATGTCAAAATAGATTTATCAACTTCTCCCCGGAATTCCTTCTACTCTTGTGTTGTTAAATGGAACGGTGTAACCATCTACCTAGGTTCCTAAGCTAGAAGTCTGGGTATTATGTCTACACTCCACTCTCTCTCTTACTGTCCATTTTTTTTTTTTTTAATATTTTATTTATTTATTTGACAGAGAGGAGAGAGATCACAAGTAGGCAGAGAGAGAGAGAGGAGGAAGCAGGCTCCCTGCTGAGCAGAGAGCCTGATGTGGGGCTCCATCCCAGGACCCTGAGACCCTGAGACCCTGAGACCCAGGCCGAAGGCAGGCACTAAACTGACTGAGCCACCCAGGCGCCCCTCTTACTGTCCATTTTATCTCCAAAATACTTCCTAGACCATTATTCTTTCCATCTCCACAGCCTGTAAAGATTCCAGACCATCCTCATCTCCCTTGTATCAGGTTGCTGTCCCGTTGGTGAGACCCTTCTGATTGATTTCCTTGTCCTCCACTCCCCTTGCCCCCAGGCTTTTCCACTCAGCTGCTTCTCAAATGCAAATCTCATTGTACTGCTCTAGCACCTTATCTCCTTAGCCCCTTAGTATAATAGAGTAATGAAGGAAACAGACTCTGAAATCAAACAGAAATGGGTTTGAATCTCACTTCTATGCTATATGAACTTGGACAAGCAAGCATTTTGATTCATTCCCACAAGTAAAATGGAAATATTAATAGCACTTTCTGTTTTAGCTGTTTTGCGCCTCTTCGTTTTGGTGCTTCATGCTCTGGCCACACTAGGCTTCTCCCAGATCCCCAAGGACATCGAGCTGCCACTGGGCAATCTTATGCTATTCTCTCTGCTGGAAACATTCTATTACCCCCTGCCCTCTATGGCCATGTCTCAACATGGATGTCATTCGCCTAGAGAAATATCCACCCACCCCCTATGCTCTTACTTAGTTCACATACCCTTGCTATGTGCTCCTGTATTGTTTCTCCTTGAACTTTTGAATCCCCACGCTTTTCACCCTGTCCTAGATATGCTCATTTCCTCACTGCCTCCTCCCACATGATCACCCACTTCTCCACCCATTGTGAGTTCCACAAGGACATAGACCATGCCCTAACTCGTTAAGCTTCCTGTCCCTGCTGTCCAGTGCTTGATGTATTGTCTAGCAGAGATCAGGGACCCAGAAATATTTGACGAATGCTTATAAATGAGACTGTCTCGTTAGCTCACAAACATTTCCAACAAAGTGACTATATCTTTTTTATTTTTTTTTTCTTTTTTCTGTAGAAGAACACATATGATAAACTGTAATTCTCCTACCTCTGTAGTGGTTCCCTGGGAACCTGAGCACTTCTAGAGAGCTGTTGACACAATCAAATCAAGTGGTATTTTGCTAGGAGGGAAAGCCCCAGGACAAGTCCCTTCTCTTGACCACAAAGTTCTATGTTGTCTATCTTTTCCTCTTGAAATCTTGGTTTCAGCAAAGCAACTTTTTTGATTCCCTCCTCCCAGTAATACTACAAATGTAATACAGAAATGTGTACTCCCTAAATCTTTCACTGATTATCATGTTAAGCCTTAGGTGGGGGGCAGATAACACACTTATTTTTAGCATTACTTGGAAGGAAGTTTCTAGGTATAATTGACGAGCATTCATGGAGAGCTGCTTTACTTTTCTATCAAGCTTTTGGGGGATTTTCTTTTTTTTTTAACAGTTCTGTATGCTGAAAGAAAGTTCATAAATTTTAAAAGGAAATGTGGTCCTTTTCATTAGCTCCCTTTACCTCATGCTGAGTCATGGATGAGAGAGAATTTGTAGGCGGCTGAGCTACAGGAAAAGTAATACTGTCATTTACACTCGCAGGCTGTTATGCTTTCCAGAAAACTTTTTCCGTAGGTTGTGAAAGTGATTAATCTGCTGTTAAAACTGACAAAGAAGGTTCTCTGATAAGAGCAAGAATTAAATGAGGGTTGTTTTTTTTTTTTCTCTTTAACAAGAGAAAGCTCCTTTTCCAGTTTTAGACTAGAAAAAAATAGGTTTAGTTTTTTGTTTTTTTTTTTTTTACTTTTGGCCTTTCTCTATGTGTGTGTGAATTTGGTCTTGACATGAAATAACAGGATATTTCCTATTTTAAATTATGTCTATTTATTGGGATGGTTCATGTCCCATGTTTTATATCTGAATTACTCTATATCCTGTTCCATTGCTTGTTTTTTTTCCTTATTTTTAATACTTCCCAATCGTCTTACTTCTCAGCCCCACATCTCATCAACCCACTTCTTTTTTAATATTAAAACTGGCGAAGATAGTCTTACTTCTGTGATATAAACTCTTCCTCCCTGAAAAAATTCCCTCCATGCAATATTTCTACAACAGTTTGAAAACTTGAACAAAAGTTATTTGGGGTTATAGAAATGTAACATCATCGCCCGAAGAGCTTAGAAGATATATCTTTTCTTACTTGTTATTTAAGAAATGACTTTGAAATGTAAATTGTTTCCACTGAGTTCTAGCAAATATACCTGTCATTCGATCTTTTCTCTAGGGACCCCACGTTTCAGGGAACCTAAAGGAACAGACAAATAAATCACTTGACATGACTTTTTTTATAATTCCGCAGAGAACCGATGACTCATTTTGAGAATCAGAATCCCCAGAAAGGTAGAATAACATGTTAGAGGTTTATTGAACTTGTTGCCTTTGGCATTTTAATACCTGGGTTGTATAACAAGTTCATAGGAGTTGTAAAAATGCACTCGCCTGACCCTTTTCCTTTTACATTACTTTTAAATTTTTTAAAAAATATTTATTTATTTGTTTTTTGGTATGTTCAATTAGCTAACATATAATGCATCATTAGTTTTTGACATAGTGTTTAATGATTCATGTTTCTCTTTCTTTTTTTCAAATTTTATTTATTTATTTGGCACAGAGAGAGATCACAAGTAGGCAGAGAGGCAGGCAGAGAGAGAAGGGGAAGCAGGCTCCCTGCTGAGCAGAGAGCCCGATGTGGGGCTCGATCCCAGGACCCTGAGATCATGACCTGAGCCGAAGGCAGAGGCTCTAACCCACTGAGCCACCCAGGCACCCCTGGGTCCAGGTTTTAAAATGCTGAAGTTAAAAATGTCAAAACCATTTATAATTGAAAACCTGTTAATTATCACTGTGTATTTTCATGGGTATTTCATAGGAGGAAAAATAAATGAACACAGAAGTGTACTTGTTTTATATCTGAATTGCCAAGATAACTTCTGTTCCTTTGTTAAATGTGTATGAAATGTAGAGAGTGTGTTTATGTCCAGAGAAAGCAACATTATTTAACACTGTTGTAGTGTCCCCTCATCCATCTTTAAGGTGTTATCACAGGTATTTCCTGGCTGCATCTTGTAATAAAAGATACAGTTTTTGGCGGGGTGTGGAGGGGGTCTCCTTGCGGCAGGATGAGGGGTGGAGAACCTTTGCACTCTGCCTTTAAGGAGAGCAGGGTCACTGATCCCTACAGAAGTTGCATTCTGCAGATTTGTCTCAGTTTTCATAGCAGCATAGGATAACTTCTAAACCAGAAGGGAAAAAAAAAAATCCTCCTTTGGTTGGTGTTTCTCTTCTATTGTTGTTGAGATGCACTGTCGTAAATTCAGCGGCAGTATTTTTTAAGTTAAGAACGCTCTGATTTGACATTTTTAACAGGAAAAGGTTCTATAGATATTATAGAAAAATCTTTTTCTTAACTAAATGCCAGTGACAAAATTTAGACCAGAAAGTAGTCATGAAGCCACGGTAATGAGATATGATTGTGGTTTAGTGGAGGAAGAAAAGGCCCACGGGGAACAGTACAAGCACAGTAAATTATGAATCACGACTAAATAGGTCTCATTAGTCCACCATTGACTATGTTTAATTGACATTAGAAAGGAATCTAGAAAACTTTGGGACTATATAGAAGAAAACTTGATGTTAAACTAATAAAAGTGATTAGTGTCTGTTTTAAAAATTAGCAACAGTTGGTTGTGCTTTGGGGTCCGCAAAGCAGCCCTCTCACCAGCAGGTGCTTAGAGAAAAGCCGTGTGTCTCCTGAAGGAAAGGGACCACAGAACGCTGGGGGAGGTCATATGTGACCGTTGCCGATGAGTTTCTCCCCTCGTCCTAGGTTTGCCCGCAAAACAGAATAGTGCTTAAATAGTGTTCTGAAGTTGACTCTGATGAGGACTGAAACACAAGAGAGCATTTAGTGTGATGATTTTCATGCTGTTACCCTCCATGGTCTGCAAAGCCTGAGTGCCAGATGCTAAATTCTATCAACATAATGTATCTTTAATTAAATATTATATTTGCAATACAATTAATAATGTGGCCTGTTTCCATAACTTTATTAGGAAATTACCATAATTTTTGTATAATAAGCTAATAAAAAGGCAGCGTGTTTTGAAACAGGCTTTCCTAAAGTGGTTATGTGCTTTGTGTCTGTTGAATTTTGAATTTAGATTAAGAGATTAATGGCCAGAATTATCTGATGCAATGCACTCAAGAGTCTGAATTATAGTGAGGAATCTTGTAGGATCCAGTACTGTGTTGTTTTCTTTAAAATAAAATAGAGGTCTTGCTTTTCAGTGGGCTCCCTGTTTAAGAGATTTAGGGGACAATTCATTCATTTTCTTTACACTCCCTCCCTCCTCTTAGTTCTTTTAAAAACCCAAGCAATACCACAAAACAAAACAAAACAAAACAACCCCGAAAACCCAAAAAATGTTAATTTCACATATTTAGTACACTGAACCGTGATGTGTCCTAATGAATGGGAGGTCATGCTTCTGGTTTGTGGCCATCGTTGATGTGGTTTTAATTTTCGCAATGTGTTAACATGATAATTAAATTCCCATGGCTGTCCTGTGAGGAAAGAATTTTAAATGGCACCACGCATGGGGAAAAACTTTGATATTTGAAAATAATATTATCTTTTAAACTGAGATCATATGTGGATGCAGAATATTGTGTATATTGCTATGACAATGGGGCTTTAATAACATTTCGTAAGCTGTCTTTTTTCAAGACTGTTGGAAAATGTCACCCTCGGCTAAACAGATGTGATTTGCATCAGAGCTGTGTATGTCCTTACTCTTAATGAAACAAGAGTCCCTCTCTTCAGAGAGTAATTGTTCTCCTTGCAATGTGTTCTGTTTTTTTTTTTTTTCCTCAGCACTCAGTGTTCCTCCCCTGCCCTTCTTTTGCCTTAATATTTGTCCCTTAATTCTATCAGATTAGTTGTCAACTAAAATTAAAGGCAGATGTTACCCTTCACAGTCTATCCTGATCTAATTTTACAGCCTTGATTTAGGCACTTGCTTTCCGAATAGAAGAGGCCGACAGGACAACTCTGGAACCACGAAGTCTAGATTCAGACACCAGTGTGAAACTGTCCTAGGACCTTGCACGCATTACTTCATCTCGCCCTATCCCTCAATTTCCTAATCTATAAAATGGGAACCATGATCGGCCCTCCCTCAGTTCTGTGGAAAGCACTTAGGTAAGGACTGGCACATAGTATGGATCGGCTAAATTGCTAAATTCCCACCCAACTTGATTGTTCTCCCCGTGTGCTGCCCTCTCCTTCTGTCTTTGCCTATCTGCTTATGTCATTCACTTGAAACAAGCCACCCTCCTCCTCCAACACAGGTGCACGCAAGCCCACGATAATAAACCATCTTTGTGTTCCCATTCTGTCCCCCCAGGAAAGCATCACTGGGAGAGTTACTCTCTGACTGCCCATTTGGGAATAATCCAGCTGAAATCTTAATTGCTCCTCTTGTGTTGCTTAGCTTTCTCAAAGGTTATGTTATTGGCATCTACTAGTGTCCTTTTGTCTTTTTACGTTGTGAACTCCTTGAATCCAGTGAGCTCATGTCATAAATTTCTCCCTATTCGAAAGAGCCCAGTGCCTTGTCATGTGCTATGCTTGTTTCATTAGTGAGGAGTGCTTTTCTTTACATGTTTCTTATTTCAGACACTTTTGAATATACATGATTTGCTTACCTTTGCATTAATCCCTTCACTTCTGGGCATCGGCAAAGGTCAGAAAATTAGGAGGAACAAAAATACGTTTAGCCCATTTAAGCAATATGTAAGTTCCTCATGTGTTTCCTTCCCTCAGTTAGATCCCAGAACTTTTGCAAAAGAATAACTAATTCCTTATTTTAAAGGAAAGTGAAAGCAGATCTGTTATTTCTATCATATGAAAGGTATTCTTTATCCATGGATAGATAACTAGAATATTTTCATACAGTTTAAGCACATTACATTTATGAAAACTGTGCATGAAACTCTGAGAGTCTGTATTTTTTTTGTCCCATTCATGTGGGTTATAAACCAATTACATTTTGAGAACTCTAATGTTACATCTTTAAAATAAGTATCTCTGAAATAAAGTTTTAATACTCTAAGCTCCCCGATAAAAGTCATGTGGCATTATTACTTTACTGCTGAAAACTTAGGAGGCTCAAAGAGTTTAATTTTTCTACATTGAAGCCTCTTGACCGTGTATTAAAAACAAAGCTGAAGGTCATAAAACATGATAGTTTCACTACTTCTATTGACTATTTTATTTTTGGACTTTTTTTTTTTTTTTTGGACTTTTTGAAGACTGTAGATTTTAGTAAAGAACAAACTTATTAAAAAGCAAACAAAGAAAATTTCATTAAAAAAACAAATAAAAAACAATTCATGAACCGGAGACACGAAACGGAAGGTTTGTGTAACTCCATTTGAAAATGTGAAGGTTTGCGCGTGTTGTTTGCAGCATTTGTGCTGGAGCTGGCTTTTTGATTTTGTGATCACTGTTGTGCTTGCCCTCAGAGTGCTGGGGGCATATCTGCTTTTTGTTTCTGTGGCCCTACAAGGCATTCTTTTACATAGACTTAAAAACCCTCTTTGGTTCTGCGATGTGGAATTGTAGTTCATTTATTCTAGGGTGGTAATTACAGTATCACAGATCCAAGTAAGTGACTGAAACCAACCCAACTTACGATTTGTTTCATAACAGTATTTGAGGTGATGTTCTGTCCTTACAGTTGCTTCTAATGTACCTGGATGACACCTAACAGTAATCTACATTGTGGTCCATATTTCTTATAGCAAATCCTTCTTTTTTTTTAATAGACAGGTTATTACAAAATAAGTATTTCTCCTTACCCTTGATCAAAGGACAAACCACAGTGCAAGCAAGGAGATAAACAGTTAATTGATGCTAGCCTCCAATTGGGGGATACTAGGGAGTGGTGAGGAGTGTGGCAACTTTGACCCTGTGTGAATTTAGACCCAGTGTTCCTTGACCCCTTGACTGAGTTCTGTTGGATGGCCTGTGACCTCTTAAATCCTTCAATTTGTGGGATTCAGCACCACTGAAAACAGTCCGTTTAATGCTTTGTCTGACAAGGCTAAATTGGTAGTCCTTTTCTAATTCTGAATCCCAAGTTAGTTAAACTGTTGAGACAAAGCTTAGCCAGTATATGAAATACTGTATAATTTGGTGAGTGTTGTTAATACTTATTTCTCCTTCCTCCTGAGGGCTCATTTAGGAAGATCAACAGCCAGATGATAACTTTCAGAATCTGAGGCAAGATTAATCTTTGAATTTTGTCCAGAAGTGAAATCATTTCGGTCACTCGGACACATACATGGTGCTTCCCCAAAAAGTTGTGGACCCTCCTCTATAAGACACATGCATGACTGCTATGCTACTCACATTTCCCAAAAGCAACAAATCACCCTCTTCCTTAAAGGAGCCATAGCCTACTCAGTGTTAATAATGTCCCTTAATTCTGAGGGCTGGAATTGAGGCCCTCAGGTGTGACTACCCTATTCCCTGGTTCTTTCTCTTTGTTCTGACACTCCAGTTTAGTATTTTTGTCCTAACTCATTGTTTCAAGCATATCTGCTTGGTTTCCGCTAAATGAGCCACACCAGAGGATCTCATTTGCCCCATATCTATATATATTTGGAAATATCACTGTACAGAGTAAAACTTGCTAGGAAAATGTATTCTGGGACAGTCTGTACAGGTATAAACTCCCTAGTTGATGCTCTGGGAGCCATTTCCACCATACTCTAGCCCTTGTTAGGACCCCCTCTTTTCTTTCCTAGATTGTTGTGGTTGCTTCTGGTCTGGCTGCCTTTATGCCCTTCATAACCATATGGCTTCCAGGTTAATATTTCTTCAACACAGCCCTGGTCCTGTCATTCTATATTTCCTAACAATCTATGTATTACAGAGAAAGAAGGAATATGGCAGTAACGATAATAATAAATGCTTTTAGGTGCCCCATCTCAAATATCAACTGTCTTGAGAAAACAGGCTTTTGAAATTCAGTATCAGAGGGTTTATCATTGAGGTATTTGGCATGAGTCTGAATTGCATGTGTATAGTTTGGCTGATGGAAAGATCATCTGATAGACATGAGAAGTGAGTGGGTGGGGAGATGACATTTTGTCAGAAGTGCGTGCCTGGTATTTTGCTATACCATTGCACCTCGTCAGATCATTGTTATCAGAAACAAACTACTTTGTGAAGAGACTATAGCACATTTTAGGACAGTGGGAGAATCTTTAATGCTTCACATCCTCATCTTGGCTTTGTAACGAAACATATATGATGAGTAGATTACTGCTTTTGAGTATCCCCATCTGTGAACGTGGATTGACTGCTTGGTCACCACACTGTAAACAGCTTTTTTGAAGCATTTTTCAATCTGTAATCTCTATGTGATATGTTAATTAAATTACTTATAAACAAGATTCCCATGTAAGCACCAGGACTCACACTAACTATGCCTATGCACACATACATGCACACATATGAATATATAGGTAAATGTGTAGGAAAAGTTGCTAAATTTAAGTTATTAACACTCAGGCTTTGAATTATGGATGTTTCCATTTTTTTTATTAATCTTGTTGATATCTCCCATATTTTCTGCTATGAGTATTACAGAAGAAACTTTTATTGAAGATTTTATTGAAGAAACTATATCTTAACATGAGGGTTCACCCAGCCCTGCCCTTCACAGCTCTGAGAAACAGTGAAAATATTGTTGAACCATCATTAATAGACCATGGAGTGACAACAGAAGAAATCCAAGGTTGAACTACTTTTTTATAACAGTAAAATATCTTCTTGAGTAGTTCTGTCATGAACCATCTATGAATGATGTCCTGGGAAAATTGTATGTTTTGCATTGTACTGTTTTTTGTTTTTTAACTGCTGGCATATTGAGTGAAGAAATCTAGAAATCAAAGGACTAACTCCTCAGATTGCACCTCTGATGCCTAGGATCATTTGTGGTTAATTTTTTTTTCATTTAAAAAAAAATGTGATTTCCTCTTTTCTCACCAAATAATGACGCTTCTGAAGCTACCTATCATGTTTTTTGTATTTCTATAATGTCATTTATTCCAGAATCCAAAGGGCTGGCACGTACAGAGAATAAATAAATAAACTTAAGAAAATGGGGGATAACTTCAGACTTCAATATATTTATCCAATGATGCAGTCACTCATAAATGATGTTTTGATAGCCTACTGTAGCTTTATCTTTGTGCTACCATATCTAAATGAAAGGATGAATAATGAATATTAGAACATGGTTACTGTTCTTGAGTTTTATAATTGTGAACAACAATTCTCTAACTGGAGAGTGTGTAAGAATTGCCTAGGTGATGACATTTATCTCAGATACATGGCATAGCAGGAAGAGCAGGCCAGGGGAAGGTGTTTGAATTCAGCTGCCCATATGAAGTGTGGAAAAGCATTTTTAGCCAGCACCTTGAGGGGGAAGGAGCTGAACAACAGAGGAGACAGAAGCTTACCAAATGTCATCCAGTGGTTAGAGTAGAAAAAAGGCCTCTGCTCTCCAGCCTCTTAAGTCAGTGTTCTTTGGCCGGCTGGAACTCAGTTCTATGTTTAAAAAATGAATGGGTTGCTATAGAGCACAGTATTCCAAGTAGAGTTTGTCAGACTTCTGGGAATCTGAGAAGTTTCCACTGGTTTTCTGCCTGTTTCACCCAACTGTAGTTGAATTCATTGAGGCTAGGAACCGTAACTTGTTACCCAGCAGTTGGCAAAATTTCTGTTATTTAGAAGGTGGTGAGTTAATGGTCAATGACTGTATGAATGACACCATTTTTCAAAAAGAAATTCTAAAGTCATATATTTAAAGCAAGTAGTATCATATTTCTTTGCTTTAAGGTGGTTTGGGCGGATGCAATGTGTTCTTGGAAAGGAAAAGATGTTTGGAAATATGATTGTTTTTCTCTGTAAATAAAACTATTTTATTTCAGAGGTGCTTGCGTGGCTCAGTGGGTTAAAGCCTCTGCCTTCAGCTCAGGTCGTGATCTCAGGGTCCTGGGATCAAGCCCCGCATCGGGCTCTCTGCTCGGCGGGGACCCTGCTTCCCCCTCTCTCTCTGCCTGCCTCTCTGCCTACTTGTGATCTCTCTCTCTCTCTCTGTCAAATTAATAAATATAATCTTTAAAATAATGATTTTATTTCAAAAACAAATATAATGCTTGTTTTATAAAAAAAATTGAAGGAAGAAAAAAAGAGCAAAATACGTGTTTCTAATACCCATAGTAATTCCTTTTTTTTTCTCATTCAAATATTGGACTCTAATCATGCTATATGTACAAGTTTATATCCTGTTATTTTCATTTAGCAGTATGAAAAAAGGGAGTTAAACATTCTGCAAAATTAGACCTTGAAATTTACCAAAATGAACCTTGAAAATAATATTAGAATTAGAAGGGTATCAGTTTTTATGCCATTCCAAAGGACCTCAGGTATCAGAATTTATCTGAGATCGAAGGTGTTCCTTAGCTGTTTTAAGCCATCAGAGATATTTAAATTTTCCCAGTAATATCCCCTTGCTTCTAAAGAGGAAACCGAGAACAACATAAGGGAACTTGTTTTGGCCCAGGACTTTTCAGACCTTGTCCCAATTTAAAATTGGGCCCCAAAGGACTTTTACTTATCTTTGAATTTGTTATTGTTTGGTATTTTGTAATACCAAAATACCATTTTTTGTTAATATTTTTTGTAATTAAAAACAACAACAACAACAGGACTGAACTGTTACATCAGAGGGAGGTTCCTCTGAAAGAATGATTCCAGAATGATTGAGCTGTCAGCCGTTTGCACCTCTCAGCTGGTAAAGGATTTCAGCAGTGGTGCTGATACATTGCTCTTAGCTTGGCCACCTTCCCTTTGGTCGTCCATAGAGTTTGGTCACCATGTACCATGCCCAAAGTCATGGTGATCTCTCCGACAAGCCATCCTCAGATTCCCAGCTGGCAGTGACTGTCTAGAAAAGAGAAAACATAAATTCTTTTCTTTTTCCTTAAAGATTTTATTTATTTATTTGACAGAGGGAAGGATCCCAAGTAGGCAGAGAGGCAGGCAGAGAGGGAGGGGGAAGAAGGCTCCCTGCTGAGCAGAGAGTCCTATGCGGGGCTCCATCCCAGGACCCTGAGATCATGACCTGAGCCGAAGGCAGAGGCTTTAACCCACTGAGCCACCAGGCGCCCCAACATAAATTCTTTATTACTCCCAATTCTAGCATGTTTACTGCACTGCAGGATCTGAAATATCAAATAGACTCTATCAGCAAAGCTTTCCAAAATATAAATGGACAAAAGAGCAAGGAGTGGTTTGGAGGACCATTCAAACTAGGACTGTCATTCATTGCTCTTGTCATTATTATTTGTAAGATGACTATCCACAGACTGCAAACACTTTGCCCATTTCCCTTCACCTCTGAAGTTATAAACTATTCTCTAAATAGTCACCTGGAGAGAATGGGAAAAAACCTACATCCTCTGTGCACTCCAGGAGTGAGGGACAAAGACTGGCGGGAGAGCAATCTTTGCTTCCAGATTGCTCCATCGCCTCACCCTTTTCTGGCCACACCAGCTACCAGAAATGCATTGACTCCATGTGGTCATTGCAGGATTTATCTGGGCATTTGCTGAACCTGCTCGCAATTTATTTTTATTTCTTCCGATAGACGTGGAGTTGGCACAGGAGAGTAAATTCTTTCTGGAACAGCAGATGTGCCTGGTACACTCGTTTGCTATAACCATTTGTGCTGTGGTTGAAAAAAAAAATTTTTTTTAAGAGTGCAGAATTGTTGAAGGGGGAGGGTTAAAAAACCAGAACCATTTTAGCGATTATGCAAAGTTAGAATGTGAGTAATTTTGCTGCAGTTAGTCATTATGTGCTTTCATAGCTTGTTTTACAAGGATAAAGGGATATGTACAGGTTTGGTGAATAGAGCTCTTATTTGTCCCTAATAGTTGCTTTTTATGAAAACATTTTCTATCCTTCCTCCTGCTCTGTGGCGAAGTGCTCTCTCCTTAGAAATTATACCCTTCTGTGATTCAGCCCCTTTGTCCGTCTACAATAAGTGGACAAACAGTCTCCATTTCTGAGAATAAATATGTTCGAGGAGAAACTTTATTTTCCCATACATTGTATAATGTGAATGACGTACATTCAAATCACAATGATACAGTGATCATTTAAAAATGAGAATGTTTTCTGCATGGAAAATAAACAACAGAACAACCATCTAGTGACTTTGCTATGAGCTTGATGTGCTGGGAATATGACTTTTTTTTCTATCTCGTATTTGAAATATCCGATAGGTCTTAGCAAATTTTGCTCATGGAATTCTCTAAGAACTGCAACACAGTACCTAGCCGTTTTTCGCTTTGCTTTTGGTCACCCAAATTCCTTTGGAAATATGTGAACGAAGGTCTGTTTGTTTCCACTGTAGCAAATATAGCCACTTGCTCACACTGGTGGCTTCCCTTACTGAATTCCACTACTATTTTGGAAACTCCTGTATGAAAACACAGCAACCCAACTTGTCCCCATTGAGCCTTGTCGGTGATTTCCATGCAAAGCTGCCTGATGTCTATACACTGAGGTTCACTTTTGTTGAAAAGCAGAACTGAGTCTGTTGCCTTTTGTGGGCTTGTTGCTAAGTCTGGTCATTCTGGTGTGATGATAGGGACATGGGTCTTAGAGTCTGGAAAACTGGGTTCTCATTCTGACCCCGTGAAGCCCTTGTCACTTAGGGTGAATCCTTCCTAAGCCATGTTTCCTTGAGGAAAGGTAGAAATTTGTGACTTTCGAGCTCCTTCAAGCTCTGATACTCCATGATTCTCTAGAGAGTATTGTATAATAATCCATAGATAGTTCAACTTTATTTCTTCTTTCTCAAAAATTTCCTTGTGCTTACATCGGCCCGAGACAACTCTTTACAGACTGTCTCTTTTAAATTCTACCACCAACATGCAAATTTTAGCAATGAGAAACCCCTACAGGACTTGGGGGTTTCCTGAGAGAAGAGATCCCACCCTTTTATTCATCTTTTTGTGTCTGATGGCTTCTGAGTAGCCCTGATATACTGGAATGGATGATTCTATTAGAGTAGTTGATTATAACCCAAAACTACTGAACCGTACTCAAAAACATTTCCTGTTACCTACAGCTAAGAAGCCTAAAATACATAGACTAACTCAGAATATCTTTTTAATTAGATTGAATTACAGAACCCGCTTACTAACTAAGGCTTTGGCTTTACAAAATCGGAAGGGGACCAAAAGGAGTATGGGACCGTTATAATTTAGCCAACCAGTGCCATTTTTGTATTTCTTATTTTTTAATTAAACACCTCCCTCTCTTACAGCATTTGTCAATAATACATTATGGAAATAACTTTCATTCATTGAACAAATGCTTATGCAGTATGGGTTTGTCAGATGCTAAATGCATCATGTTGAATGAGAACATAAATACTCACCCATAGGAAGTTTGGGGGTTCAAGGAAGTGAAGGTTAAAGAAGGAATTGCAAAACAATGGACAAGGGTTATCATAGGTGAAGTTCAATCAATTAAAAGAACACCAGTGATGGACACTTCACCTACTTCACCTAGACTTAGAGACACAGAACAGGTTTTCCAGAAGAGGCATCATTCGTTTCAAACCTGAAGGATGAATACTCGTGGGGAGTTGAGAAGTGGGAGCAGGTTGGAATGTGTTCAAGTCAAGCAGTCACAATATGGCTGGAACATCCAGTCACGGGAGAGGGAAGGGAGGAGACTAGGAAGCCGAGCCCTGACTCTAGCAGGAGGGAATTTGGAATTCCTAACAAGAGCAGTGACAACCATCCGGAGACGTTGATAAAGGAAGGTGGTGATCTGATTTGGGTTTTAGAAATATTCTATTTGCAGCATAAAGGATATATTTAAGGACAATAAGAGTTCAGTTTTTATTTTAAAAAATACATGTATAAGCATATGTTTACATATATTCAGTATATATAATTGCAGTGAATTAGGGTACCAGTGAGTGGGCCAAACTGGGTATCAGTAAGTTGACAGTGAGAACTGGAAAAGTTGTAGGTAATTAGGAGATAGAACCAACAACCTTTGCAATACCAAGGGGAGAAATCATCATATGACTCAATGGAAACATCTAATCACATGGCTGTGCACCTTTAACATACCCACCAACAATAACATATTCCAGAGGCAGAAAATTTCTGTCAGTGTACATATGCACCCTTATTTTACTTTTCTTTATAGATTTATTTTGAATATATGTTCCCTTGCTTACCAGTTGTGAACATTCCATCAGATTAGTGAGCCATGATTTTTTTAAAACCACCCTCTCATAGTTTGTAAACATACAATTAACCTAAGTTATGGGTGTTTGAATGGATTTTTATTGCCAGTTTACCCACCAAAAAAATTATTCCAACTTCCAGGGCTCCCAGCCATGTAAAAACATACCTGTACTATCATATTCTCACCGAGACTGTGTTTTATTGTTTCTTGGCTAATTAGCTCCGCGCTCAGGACTTTTCGCCAAACCCCTGGCCTGATTGGGCAAGAGCACAGAAGCCCCAGAAGGGATGATTCCATATATGAGGTCGTTTGCTGTGGAAATAGCCTCTTCTCTCACTAGGTTCGTAGATGATTGAACATGCTTAGATTGAATTAATGCTTCTCACAATGGCATTTTCTCCAAGACCAGCCATGTGCATGCTAGGATTCAGTGTTCTCTACCGGATGGGGATTTTTATAGACCTCTCAAGTGCATAAGTGATGGCATACATACCGTCTTACCTCACAGCTATTTTGGGGGAAAACTCTCCTTGAAGTACCGGCTTTCGTGGTTTTCACATGATGACATGATCATTTTACAAACATGTAAGTGTGGGACCTCACCCAGATCATTGCTTCCCTGTCAGGTAGTGAAGGATTAAGAAATGAGGGCTTTCAAGGTAGCATCTTGATTTTATTTTCGGGAAAACCAGCTGGACATGCTGGCATTCGTGTCTTCAGTAGTGCGTGAGCCCCTCGTCTTCAAAGTCTCTTAGGCCCATTCAGGAGTGTTGTGAGAAGTGATTTTTTTTTTTTTTAAGATTTTATTTATTTATTTGACAGAGAGAGAGAAATCATAAGTAGGCAGAGAGGCAGGCAGGGAGGTGGGGGAAGCAGGCTCCTCGCTGAGCAGAGAGCCAGACAGGGGCTCAATCCCAGGACCCTGAGATCATGACCTGAGCCGAAGGCAGAGGCTTTAACCCACTGAGCCACCCAGGTGCCCCAGTGAGAAGTGATTAAATGGAAAAGCTTCTAAGACAAAAACTACTCCCGAGTGCTGGAGTGCCAGACTGTCCTGATTTCTGCTGTTTCTGCCTCAGAAGCTATTCGGAGAAGCCCCTCACTAGCCGTGGTTCATGTGTGTAGAATGCCATGCTGTGAAGTGAACAGGTGTTGATACAGCACACAGAAGTAAGAGACTGATGTCTGCATCGCTCTGACAGGAACTCCCGGGGGAATATGTGTGTGTGTGTGTGTGTGTGTGTGTGTGTGTGTGTGTGTGTGTCTGTGTGTCTGTGTGTGTCTGTGTGTCTCAGGTGTGCAACAGCTGAAAATGAGTGTACTCGGAGTTTCTCTGTTGGGAGTAATGTTCTGAACTCAGTGACACCAATTAAAATCCTGTGATCTTAATTTCAAAAGTCATCTTTGAGATCATTTTGACCATTCACCAGTTTTCAGCTACCATTTATGAGGTAACTTCTTTCTTTCATGTGGAAAATACAGAAAAAATATGAAGACGAAAACCCAGATTTCTGTTAATTGCATCTACGGATGCAGCTTTCCACCTTTTAAAAATATTTTTAAACCATTTTCTGTGTCTTACTATGTTCCTGTTTTTCTCTATGTATATACATACACATACAAGTTGGTAGACTATGCTAGTTTTTGGTGTATGTCAATTTTTATAATAAGTTATATTTAAAATATATTTCCCATTTATATTATTTGAAATAATATATACACAACACACGCACACATACACTCTGATTAAAAAAAGTAATTGTGGGGTGCCTGGGTGGCTCAGTGGGTTAAAGCCTCTGCCTTCAGCTCAGGTCATGATCTCAGCATCCTGGGATCGAGTCCCGCATCAGGCTCTCTGCTCAGCGGGGAGCCTGCTTCCCCCCCACTCTCTGCCTGCCTCTCTGCCTACCTGTGCCTTCTCTCTGTGTGAAATAAATAAATAAAAATCTTAAAAAAAAAAAAGTAATTGTGGTTCTGTTAGAAACCTTGGGATATAGGAAGAATATAGACAGAATACTGAAATTCACTCCCTTAAAATACCCACAGTTATCATTTTGAGAATAAATATTTCTAGCCATATATGTATGCACGCATGTATGAGAGCTACAGATCAATGCAAATATTAACAAATATAAAATATTTCCTAACCTGATTTCCTGTGTATAAAGTTGATTTTTTAATTGTTCTTTCTTTATTTTTTGTTCTATTTCCCCTTTTACTCTGTTAAAATGACAAAAATCCACCGTCTTATCCATTTCTAAGAATATCTTCAGTGCATTAACAATCTCATGTAACCATCACCACCATCCTTCTCGAGAACTTTTTTTATCTGCCCAAACTGAAACTCCATACCCATTAAATAAGTACTTCCTGTTCCTCCCTCCTCCTCCTCCCTCCCTGGATGACCACATTGTCCTTTCTGTCTTGGTGAATTTGCCACCCGTAATTGGAATCATATAGTAGGTGTCCTTTTCTAAAATGGCTTAGTGCATCTTAGCACAATGTTTTAAGGTTCATTCATGTGTCAGACTTTCATGCTTATTTTAGGCTGAGGAATACAATATTTTATATATATATATATATATATATATTGTTTGTTTGTTTGTTTATCTTTATGTGTTCACCTATCAGTGAATACTCGGGTTGCTGCCATGTATTAGCCATTGTGAGTCATGCTGCTGTGAACGTGAGTGGACAGGATCCCTGCTTCAGTTCATTTGGGGAATATAACCAGAAGTGGGATTGGTGGATTGTTGCTACATTTGGAAACATTTAACAATATAGTTTTTAATTGCTGAATAGTGTTCCATTATATGAATGCGGTAAATGATGATTTATTTTAACAACTCCCATGTTTTCGTTATTTAAATTGCTTATGAGATAATAATCTTTCATTTTTATATATTCTATTGCCACGAACATTTCTAGAAACCAAACAGTTATGCTATCTTGTGGTTATTTCCTTAGGTTAAATTCCTAGAAACAAAAAGTATAGACTTTACGACAGCTTCTGATACACATATCACCAAATTAACCCAGAAACAGATTGCCTGTAAGGAGTTTATAGAACCAAACACTGCGTTGGTCCCTAAGTCTAACTCATATAAACATTGTCCTTTGGAAATGATTAGGGTAAGCCCCTCCTATTACTCCTACCTCCTAACTCTAGCTATGCCTCTTTATTCTGCTTTAATAACATTATCTAAGGAGGTAGTTGTGAATTCTGGGTTCAACGAAGAATCATTTGCTCCTTTCCTTTTTAATTTCCAGATTTCACTCTTGAAGCGGCTGGTCTAAGATTATTTGTACTAGGAAAACCTAATGAAAGAGAATTTGTATTAACTCCCCCCCCATGATCCTGTTGTGCAGCCAGATTTAAGAAATAGTTGTCTAAATGTATGGTAGTATGTTCATGCATTGTACTCTTGGTCTTTTAGTTTGTTTTCTAGCTCATGGGGTCATCTATCAAGTGGACAGTGTGAGTGGCCCGAATAAGTGAGAAATTGATTTGCTGTGGGTACTAATCCTGAATTCTGGGGCTCCGAATCCTGGCTGGCTCAGTCAGTAGATGACTCTTGATCTCAGGGCTCTGAGTTCCAGCCCTACTTTGGGCATGGAACTTACTTAAAAAGAAATCAATGAATCCAGAATTTTGGCAGATAATTAGGAAAGGGACTAATTAAGTTAGTCCTCAATTAAGGCTTGAAGAAAACAAGGAATTGATTTTTTATCGAGCAAAAAGAAAAAAAAAGTGTAACTGACTTAGGTAAGTTCTGTTTGCATTTTTATTAAGTACCAACCTGGTGTGGATCCTTAATGATGAGATCAGGCTCTTACTGGCCATGGAAACTCATTGTAAATACTGAAAATTTACTCTTAGAATCACTGGATTGTTCACATAACCGGAAATAAGTGTCATGAAAATAAAACCAAAGTTGAAATGCCCAGAATCTATTCTAAAAATCAACCACCCCCCTTTCCAGAGTTTATCTGTTCCTTGTCTGTATAGAAATAACATTTCGTGTGGCTTCAACTGTGTCACACATATGATTGGTTTCACATTCTGTGATTGTCATTTAGCATTTACATTTTCATTGACAGTCTTAGGCATTTTTCCACCTCAGTGTAATAGCTGAAATCAAAATATATGAAGGGGCTCTGATTTTTATATAGTTACTTTCAGGTAGGACTTAAGCTTTTGTATACATTCACCTTCTGTTACCTTAGAAAGTTTTCTTTTTTAGTAGAAACCTTTTACTTATCATACCACGTTTTGTCCAAATAACGTAACTAAGAATTCTCTGAGTACAGTGGCTCTGCCTTTGTCTTTTTTGTGGCTTTAGCAACTAAGCTCAGCAACTAACACATAGCAGAATTTCAATTTTTTAATTGAATAAATAACTTTGATTAATTAAATTTCTAGAGATCGGGGTATTGTGATTCCTTGGTAGTTCAAATGCATTTTGTCACTGTACATGTTGTTAATTATTATTTCAAAATGCATTAGTCTCCTTTCTTTCATGATAACTTTATTTAAAATTTGACCCCTGACTATTTCTGTAAGAGATTTGAGCCAGGATCAAGTGGAATTTGCATACACAGTATAGCCATCAAAATGAAAATAAGCATCTCGATACTTCTCTGAAAGATAGTAGTAGTAATAAATTCAAAAAGTAAAGTCATCGAACTATTTAGAGGAAGGGAGAGACTAATGAGATTACTGTAATTAAGCATACATTAAATGCATGACAGAGTTTCTTGATTGTCAAGTAATAAGAGAAATGAGCTAGCTCATATTTTGCATGTTTGTTTATAATCTGACAAGAGAAATGGATTTTTTTGGAGTCTATTAGTCATTCATTTATTCAAATTCATGCAGTCAAATATTTGTCAAATGCCTACTAGTGGCTGTGATGTGAAAAAGCCACTGGGGAAGCAGTAGCGAATGAGAGGGACAGTCTCTGACACTGTGAAAACAGACGGGTACAGGTGTGAGATGTGTAGGACAGGAGTCACCAGGGCTCACTCCGCCAGAGGACTCGGCAAAGGTCGCTGAGCAGCCAGACACTCAGACTGATACTTAAGGGGTTCTTAGGGATTAGCTCATTAGAATTCAGAGAGAGGCGGGGAACCAAATGGGTATAGTCCCTGAGACAGGAGAGAGCCTGGCATATTGGGTATGAAAGAAAGTCTGTATGAGAGAGTGATTAATGCAATGTGTAGGTCTCAAGGAGAGGGAGAAGAGGGAGAGTCCAACATTTCTCTAAGCCATTGAAGACTCTTCAGCAGGAAAATAGTGTGATTAAATCTGCATTTGAGAGAACGCACTGTCTACAGAATGAAGGACTCATTGAAACGGGAGCAAAAGTACACTCTGGAAAACCAGTCTGGATGCTGTTGGAGAATTCCTGGTGACGGGGGGTGTTATCTTGGAATAGAGTCCCAGCTGAGGAAATGAAGCAATGTGGAAATATTTGAGAGTTTCAGAACTCCTTATTTAGGAAATAGAATCCACAGGATTTAGTACGTGAATGGATGTGAGGGAGAGGCACAAGAATGACTCCTAGTGTTCTCATTTGAGCAACACCTGTGTCAATGAGCAAACCAGACGGAAAGCATGAAGGACAGATTCAAGGAAGATGATGAAACAGTTTTTAATGCGTTGAGGCTGAAGAGCGTATGAGACATCCAGGCATACCCATGAAATAAACAGCTGAATATCTGGGTCTGGTATTCAGAGTACTCTGAATTCTAGAGACAGAAACTGTGATGTCATTTAGCATGTGTCACATAAGCCCGTGTCAGATAAAGAGGATCATGATTCTGGGGCCATTGGGCAATATGTTGATCATTGTCGTCGGTAGCATTTTGAAAGCAAGATTAGTAAAGTACTTCTAGCAGAAACCTAGAAAGAGCCTGAATCCCTGCTGTCACTGTTGAGCAGACATATTAGTTCTTGGCTGCCTATTCCTGGATTATCTATTATGAAAGATGAATCTCTGTCTGTTTGAGATCATGGTAATTTGACTTTCTAGAGCTCACAGCTTGACTTCTTTCCAACTTATAAAAACATGCAAGGCAATTATTAAAACACCATAAGGTAACTTTTAATGAGGGTATGTACAAAGTTCATGGAAAATATAACTGAAGGGCCATAGGAAAAAACCTCAAAATCCTTCTAGCGGAGTCAAGAATGGCATTCCAGAAGACGCACCATTTGATCTGAGACTTGCAGAATAAGTAAGCAACTGCCCAGATGGCTGTGTTTGAGCAGCAGGGGAGCAACGTGGTAGAGAGTTGGATGGAACAGATCAGAGACTGTAGAAGGAGGTCCTGGCTGACAGATATGAGTACAGACATAACTGTGTGATCTATTCCAGTCTCTGCATATGCCCAAAATTGCTGGAGTGTGTGATGTGAGTGATGGTGGAAAAAAGGAGGTGGCTGGACAGGGAGGCAGGGGCTAGACTGGAAAGTCTTTGCAAAGTGTGTTTAAAAAAAAACCCAAAGAGTGCAGTGTCATGAAAAGAGTTCATCCCAAGGCAGTCATTTGCAAACTGGGATCAGGCTCGGATGGTCATGTTAGATGACCCTGGCATTATTGAGGAAGGGAAGTGAGAAAGAAGTGGAGTTCACTGATGGCAATAAACAGCTCAGGGAAGTCGGGGTGAGGATGTATAGTAGGGGAAAGAAAACGAGACTGGAGTCAAGTGCACGGTTCTAAGAAATATGTGGGGCTTCTGTGGAAGACATAGTAGTAGAGTGAGTAGGGGAGTGTGTGTGTGTGTGTGTGTGTGTCCAGGCATGTCCAGGTATCTAGGAGTGGGTGTGCAGGAGAAAGAGAGAGACTGAGCAAGTGTAAGACATTGTCCTGACTTGGCCATAAAGGAAGTCGGGCACTTGGCCCATGGAGTGAGCATAAGAGGTAATGTCAGCGCCCGGAGTCATTTGTTGTCTTTATGGCCACAGCTAGTTTTTCCTGGTAATGGGAACATCCATTCAGCAGCTACTGATTGTGTATTAGCCCTTCCACCTGACTAGAAACTCCCAGGGGACAGGGAGACACGCGCTGCTTATCTGAGGATATTGCCCTTCTCCCATCAACCTCACAGAGCTTTTGCATGTCCAAGATCCTTAGAGGATAATTAATGGAAAAATAACCACATAAAAAGACTGTTACAGAGATTTGAGTCTCAGGGGATGTATATATATATATATATATATATTCATAATTTTAAAATGTGCTTGATTTTCAAAATAAAAATGTTAAATCATGATAAAACTTTAAGAATCTCTGCAAAAACAAAAAAGAAATGATATGCCAAAAATAAATATTCGGAAGTGCCAACTAATTCAGCGAGTAGAAAAGATTCACTATGTATTTAATTGAATATGTGGGCCAGGAAAATGTTGCCATAGCTTTCTTTAACTATGAAGAACATAAATAAATATGCTTTAAAATGATTCCTGTTCTTTACCCCTTCCACCTCCAATGAGGTAAAGAATGTAAAATTGCAAGGGGAAAAAATATAGCTAAATGTGCTATTTTCACTAATGTAGTTATGATATAGGAAATACTCAGAAACATGCCGGCACATACACAGCAGAATTCATAATAAAGTTGTGAGAAACCTCATCTCATCCCCCAAGGAGAGCTCTACTGGCGAGATATTTCCTAGAAGAAAGCGATGGCTATTGAATTTGTGCCGATGCCTTCCTGCAAAGATTTTAGGGTTGTTTAAATGCGTGTGTGTGTGTGTGTGTGTGTGTGTGTGTGTGTGTGTGTGTGCGCGCGCGCTTATGTCTGGGTCTGGGTTCATCAAAACAGAAAAAGAGAAAGAGACTTCTGTTGGAAAAAGTTGCTTCTGAGGAGTTAGGTCGACATTAAGTCTTTTTTGCTTCCCTTTATCAATGTCGTGGGCTTTCATTTTCAAATCTGTGACTTTTGAAGGATCTGCTCTGGGGGCAGACTTCGTTACAGCTGCAGCGAGAGTGTGCGTGTCATTAGCCCCGTTGCTCAGTCACTGTCTCCATTTATAGTTGGGTTTGTAAAGTGTTCAAAATAGGAACTCTGGGTTTCTGCTGATCTTGAGTCATCAAAGAAAAGAAAAGCTTTATTCCTTCTTATATTCATTTCCATCGATGCTGACATTTTTTAAGACTGACATGGTTGACTAGAAAAAAAAAAACTGACCTTTTTTTAGGTTCAGACTGACTCTACCATGCTTTCTTTCCACTACAGAATGTCAGGATCTTAACTGCGTACTTATTTAAGAATTTCTTCAGGATATGTATTTTAACGTTGCTGAAAAGGAAATTGAATCTGTTTCTCTTGGGTACTACTGGAGCCATCTTTATGCAGAAGGGAAAAGCTACTCTGCCGAGACAAAATTGCTCGGGTTGCTTAAATTACAAAAGTAAATGGCAAGTTTGTCCCCTGAAAGGCTAGTATCAAAAGTGGGGGGTAAAAGATAACTGTATTCGACAGCCTCCTGTAACTTAGAGAACTACACCTAGCGTCACAAATTCCCCAGGAAAGTAGACAAATAGAATCCGAGACAAATAAAATGTGGAAAAGAGAGCTGTAACAGTCAGGATCCCAACACAAATCGTAGCATGCCGATCCATAAATGCAGTGTGTACCCAGGCCCATCTGGGTAGAGAGAAGCCTGAAGGGACAGAGCGATAATCTGGAGCTAGCAGAGTCCGAGCTCTCATGTTGTCTAGGCTCATGGGGATGAAGGGAGAGAGCAGTTATTCTGAACCAAGAGGTGGCAGGTGTTGTAGAGGAGAGATACTAGAGAGGACCAGTGACCTTGCTCACATCTGGGAACTTCACAGGTGGGTGCACAAAAGAAATGCAGCCCAAGAATCGGTCTGTGTTTTTCATCAGGAGCACTGTTGCCATCTTGAATTTGACAATGATGTGTTTTGCTGTCTGCCCATGCAGTGATAATAGCGTTCCCTAGTCACCATGACAATCAAGTCATCCCCACCCATTCCCAAATTTCTCTGGTCAGTAGGTGATTTCTTCTCCAGTTGAGAATCACTATATGTTAACCAAATATCCCTGGGAATGTTTTAATCTTTATCTCTAGATCAACATAGATGACCAGAAAGCTATCTTCACAAAGCTATATGTCTGAGTCAATAGACTTGCATATTATGGAGGGGACAAGATAGCTACCCCATCTCTGACCCCACAACCACATATCAGGCAGGTGAGAGGAAATGGGCAAAGTAGCGATGATGCTTCATCAGGAGAGTGGCCTTCTTCCCAGAAATGCTTAGCATATCTCTCATTGGTCAGAACTGTGTCCCAAGGCAACTCCTACCTATAATATAGTCAAGGGAAGTATTTTAAGTTGGGTGCATTATTGCCTTGAATAGAATTGAAATTCTTTGAGTAATAAAGAAGGGAAGTGGGCATGAAGAAGCAGTTAGCAGCGTCTTTCCCATGAGCTACATATCTTTAGTGTCTTGGTGTGGATGAATGACACTAGAGTAATATAAGGCCTTGCATTCTCTCTTCCTATGCAAAGATTAATTTGCTTGGAAATTAATAAACAACAAAACCGGGTGTGGTCATTCATTTGTTATAGCAACAAATCTAACCATTGTAATTCAGAGTAACACAAAAACATTCTGTCACTGGCACATTTTCAGATCCCTAATAGATTGATGCCTGAGGACAGAAGTTTAAGTCTCCAAGCCTTCCCTGAGCCTGTCCTTATCCTAGACCTAACCAAGACTTCTCATGGTTTGACAGTGACATCTTTTCACTTTGTGTTCTTAAACATTCTTAGGATATTTAATAAGTGTTTCTGAATTGAATGAATGAATCCAGTAGAAATCAGATAGAAAAGGAGGAGGGAGTCAGCATTTGAATTATCTTTGGTAAATCACTAAATCACTCTTTGACGGGAATCTTTGTTCTAAAATTTAGCATCTTGGTTGTGCAGGGTGTTTCTCTCAACACCTCTCTTTGCTTTACCTTTCTTTCTCTTGGCCCAATCCTCCATTCTCTTTCCCTGGTACCTCCTTTTAGCTGAATGGTGACTAAGTCTTCGGATAATTTGATTGAGATCACATTGTTCTGTTTATTTTTGTGGTTATTGCTAGTGTTTTCAGTGTTAAATTAAAAAAAAATTGCCAAAGCCGGTGTCCTGAAGTTTTTATTTTTTTTTCCCCCTGCGTTTTCTTCTAAGAGTTTATATTTATAGATTTAGCTCTTACATTTAGAGCTAAAAACTTGGGTTACTTTTTGTGTATAGTGTAAAGTAAGGTTCCAACTTCACTCTTTTCCATGTACATATCCAGTTTTCTGCACTGTTTATTGAAAAGGTTATCCTTTCCCAAACAAATGATGTTGGCACCCTCATCAGAAATTACTTGTGCATGCAAGAATTTACTTCTGGATTCTCTGTCCTATTCTATGATTCTGTGTGTCTGTCTTGATGCCACTGTCATACTATTTGGATTTTGGTGGCTTTGTAATAAGTTTTGAAATTACACAGTGTGAGATCTACATTTTATTCTTCTTTTTCAAGATTGCTTTGGGTATTCTGAGTCTCTTGAGATTCCATATGAACTTTAGGCTGAATGTTTTCGATTTTTATAACATTGCCAGTGGAATTTTGATACGGATTGCATTAAATCTGTAGAATACTCTGGGTAGTGTTAACATCTCTATAATATTAAGTCTTCCAATCTATGAACACAGGATGTCTTTATTTTTATTTATGTCTTTATTTCTGCAGTATTTTTACTTTTTTGATGTAAGTCTTTTGCCCTTTTTGATTAGCTTTATTCTAAAGTATTTTTTTTTTCATTTTTGATGTAATTGTAAGCAATCGTTTTCCTTAATTTTTTTTTTTCAGATTGTTCATTGTGAGTACAAAAAAATGCACCGGATTTTTGTGTTTGTTTGTGAATTTGCAGAAGGCAGGAACCATGCCTTATTTGTATTTTACAGAGTTAATACAAGATAATAATAGCAGTTGCGAATATTTGTTTATTTCTGTGTTATTATTTTTCATTGGTGGTGGTAATCTTTGTCCTTTTTATTTTTATTTTTTTCTCTTTCCCACTTTAGGGCTCTACTAGTTCGACAGCCTCTCCTCCAGTCTCCACCCCTGTCACAGGACACAAAAGAATGGTTATACCAAACCAACCCCCTCTAACAGCAACCAAAAAGTCTACATTGAAACCACAGCCTGCACCCCAGGCTGGACCAATCCCCGTGGCACCAATTGGGACACTAAAACCCCAGCCTCCTCCGGTCCCCGCGTCCTATACGACAGCGTCCACTCCTTCCAGGCCTACCTTCAATGTGCAAGTGAAGTCGGCCCAGCCCAGCTCTCTTTACATGGCTGCTCCTTCATCAGGACAATTTTATAGCCAAGGCCCAGGACCCCAGGGCTATAACACTCCGCCGGTTTCTATCTCTGGGCAGTGCCCACCTCCTTCCACACGAGGGGGCATGGATTATGCCTATATTCCACCGCCCGGACTTCAGCCTGAGCCCGGGTATGGGTACGCCCCCAATCAAGGACGTTATTATGAAGCCTATTGCCCAGGAGGGCCTGGCTATGGGAGCAAAAATGACACTGATCCGACTTATGGTCAACAAGGTCACCCAAATCCCTGGAAGCGGGAGCAAGGGTATACTCCTTCTGGAACAGGAAACCAGAACCCGCCCGGGATGTATCCAGTTGCTGGTCCCAAGAAGACCTATATCACGGATCCCATTTCAGCACCGTGTGCACCACCACTGCAACAAAAGGTAGGGAGCTCGCTCACATAGTCATGGGACTGCAGGAGTGTGTATCTTGGCCTGCTCTCCCCAGAATGCAGAGCCCAAGACAAAAGCGTATGTGCTCCTTTTATGGCAGTAGGAAGTAGAGTCCCAGGGACATATGAGTGATACTGGAAAGGGGAGGATCCTAGGGGGGGTAAGTTACCAGTCTGGCTACCGTTTAGTATCAAGCACAACCTGTTGTTCAGTCTTGAGGATCGTCTTCCAGAAGGCTCTATATGAACAGATCAGGACGGTCTGTTCAGGGAGAGGAAGGGAAAATAGTTAACCTTCCAGCTCTTGTCTCCTGTTTGTCAAAGCTTCCCTCTGGGGATCAGAAACTTGCTCCCACTTAGATGTTACATTTACTTGGGCTCTGGGTAGGGAGTAGATCTGCAGTATCTCATACCTTAGTGGGGATGGGAAGTTCCCAGGATTGTAGGGAAGTGGTGTATAGGGCACAGGAGGTACGGTGCTATCAGGTTGGGTTCAGGTACATTCAGTCAGAACCCCAGCCAAGGTGGTGCTTGGGGTTCTGCCTCGGGCAGAGCGAGCCCAGGGCGGCTGGGACAGAACAAGTGGCCCCCGGCCCAGGAGGTGGGTGAGGTCAAGGGGATTCAAGATAATGCAGACACGTCATCTAGTGTCCTTTGGGAAGGGGCTACAGTGTAATGATGCTCGTTTATTACCTCTTGTTGATCCTCTAGGAAGAATCTTCCTCTCCAGGCTTTAACTATATTAGGAAATTTTAAAAAATCCTTTGTGATTGTGGTTTGACTTAGTTGCAAGTATGATGTCTTTTAAGTCAACATGTTCAGTTACTTCCTGTGAAAAGCTAATATATAATACTACACATACCTACTCACCTACAACTTGGATTCCCCATGAGTACTAGAACCAACGTGATGATGTTTCCTTCCACCCTGACAAGAGGAACCAAGGAGAATTACTTGGGAGGGATGTGATGGAGAAACCAAGCTAGTTTCCGATTAATTGGGTTGGAACTGAGCCCTCCCTTTTAGCTAGAGCTGTGAGAAATCAGAAACTGGAGAGCCCTTGATTAACTGAAAGTTAAGTGGTAATTATTGAGATGGATTATGGAAGTATGTGCATACTTCCATATGCATACTTCCACGTGCATTTGTGTAATCCTTTACCCATTTGAGATTGTCAGTTTCCAGACATACCTATCCACATTTTCAATGCTTTCAGATGAAAGCATCTGCTCTATTATGTTCCAAAAGAATTTTAGGTTCTTTAGAGGAAAGGAACCCTTCACAGTGGGGCCTTTGAGTAGCTGGAGGCACCAGTTAACTTTCTGAATTCTTATTACATGAAAGTGGACCAGCCACGGTCATTCTCCAGCACCAAGATTCCAAGTTACAGTGCTACATGTTTTTGAAACATTACTCTTAGAAGGCCTTTCTTTTGCAAAATCTCTCCATGCAAAGAGATTTTAGTAAGGGTTCTTTGTTTTGTTTGTAAATAAAGTTTATCCAGAATAGCCAAGCTGGATAGGCTTCCCCTTCATTAACATTACAATTTTCCAAGGAAGAGTTTTTCCAAGAAGACCTGAAAACAACCAGGTCAGAAAAAAAAGGGGGTTATTCGACTTTACCTCACTTTGGTATAGCTGAAACAAATTCTCCTATGGACGATTAAGAGTTTAGGTTGGGCAAATTGCCATCAGCACTTCAGCTCATGTAGACATGCCATTTTGTCCTGTCTAGAACAGCTTGACTGACATTCCTGTGGGAAGGAGATGGGCCCTGAGTTATGTTTCAAGGGTGCCAACACCGCACCTGGGGAAACAGACATAAGCCAGGGCAAAAGTATATCTAGGTGGAGGGAATCATCTGGTGAGAAGGATGGAATCATTCACCACCCCTCTTCAACATTCTGAATCAATCCAGAATTGTAGGGGGAAAAATCAGCACCCACGGCAAGAGCTGGATCTAAGATGTAAGATCCAGCCACATGACTAACATTCGGTCTGTCCTCACTCTTCTAGTCAGGGTGCTGGAATCAACTGTGATTAACCACTCACCGGAAAGCACAAAACTTCATTTTCCTTCTTAGTGGCACAAGGTAATGATTCAGGATGATCTACTACATTTTTATGGATTCTGGGTATCAGTGGATTTCTTGCCATTTAAATTTTTTGGAAATATTTGTTTATAACCATGTCATGCATTTTAACATCGCATTGTGCATTTTTTTGGAAATATTTGTTTATAACCATGTCATGCATTTTAACATCGCATTGTGCATTTTAAAAATGAAAGTTAAATCATGTATTTTTGCTGCCACTATAAAGGACAGTGGTTAGAGGTTGATATTTAATCATCCGCCTGTGTTTTGGGAAAGGGGAGAGAGGCCAATGAAGCAACAGACATTTCCTGTGTGTGCCATGGGGGCACTGGTGGCCGAAGGGGTGGGCTTTCCACAGTTGGTCTTTGAACACTGCTGTATTCAACTGCACCTGTGCACAGAGGCCCTTATTGTCCCGATATTGACTCTGCTTGGCTTGATGGTGTGACTACTGGCTTGAGAAATGAGCTCCTAGTTCTAATCCCAGTTCCTCCCTTGACATTCCTCTTTCAGCCTGGGGAAAGCCTCTAGACCTCTTTGTGTCAGGCTTTCAGCCTCAGTAAAGTGGAACATCTTCACTAATTAATTAATGATTATAGAGGACCTGGAAATTTCCAAGGGCTGAATAATTGCCAAGTGAGGGCTATTCGGGTTTTTCACTGGCTTTCATTTATTTCCAGTTGTTTCAGCCCCTGGTGGAAAACGGACCTTCCTACCTTAAAACAATTGATCTTTTGTTACATCGAGAAGTTCAGAGGAACTTGACGTTGGACCCATTAAGGAAAAAGTGGTTATTTTTGTTTTTAAGTGGAAGACATAAATCTCCCTTACATTTGAGATAAGCTGTTTTGATTTCCCTACATTATGAAAGAAGAGGGGAAAGGATAGAAGGGGAAAGCAAAGGAGAGGAAAGACAAGGAAGAAAAGAATGAAGAAAGGAAGGAGGCAGCATGAGAACCTGCAAAGTGTGGGGGATCGTGATTATATTTATGTTCCCATAATGTGCTGAGCAGTGAATTTGCATGCTCAAGTAGACCATAATGTGTTTCCTGGACCATCTGAGCTGAGTTCCTTGAAAAATATTGTTATAAGCAAGTCTTTATAAGAGAGAAATATTCCTTTCCCACTGGAAATCCTCTTAAAGACACAGTAGAATCTTTTCTTTTGGCTCTTTTCTAAAAGCTCCTTTCTGCTCGCTGCCGTGCCGTTCACCTGACTCTTGTCCTATGCATCATCCGCCCTCGTCCATGAAGCCAGGATGTGCGTTTTCTCCAATATTCAGATAAGGGAAGTCAGGCTGAAAGCCCCAGAGCTGGGACCTGAAGGCCAGTCGTCACTCTGTTGTACCCAGTGACCCGAGTGCAGGTCAGCTTTAATTTGCACTTCCTTGTCATGAATCTAATCTGTCTCATCCTCCACTTTATTAAAGGAAAATGGTCTTTGCCCCACAGTGTGTGAAAGGCACTGATGCTATGCATCCCAGGGAAACTGGGGGGCCCACCTAATGTGGAGGGGGGTTTGGTTAAATTCTAAAATCATCTACTGTTAACATCTTCTTGTAAACCCCTTCAGGATGGTGAGAGTGTGAAGATCAGCAAACTACTTTTCAATCAATCTAACACAAAGTTGTTATTTTGTTTGTTTTGTGTGTGTGTGTTTTAAATCCAGAATTAGAACAAATCCCTGCTCTTCATTTAGGTTTTGAATCTGGGGCATGTTTAATGGTATAGAGAAGAGAGTGAAGGCAGTGGACTTTTGGGGTCAATGTTAAAAGGTCCCAAGATCTGCAGTTTGTTATGATTCAGAAAAAAATTGAGAAAGTTGTTATAGTAGTATTTCACACATTCAAATAGTGTCAAAATGTGGAACTTTCTTAAACTGTGGAAAAGAGATGGATATACATATTGGATATATTGCAAGCAAATGGCAGTATTTTGGAGAAAGCTTTCTTTATGGTAAACCTTGTACTAAATAGCTCTCAATTCCAGGATCAGAGAAACAAAAAAAGAAGAGATGGTTAGCGTGGGAGACGGGTGGATACAGAGAAATGCCTCGGGTCGGGTGCTAATACCTGCGTACATACAGAAATGAGGATGGAGGAGATCACTTAAAGAGGCCAATGACAAGAACGTTAGAATCCCCCTTTGTACAGGGTTTTTCAGTTTCCAGAGTACATGGTGGATTCCACAGAAGGCTCGAGGGTTCAAAAGCTCAGGACCGAGAGTTACGTATGTCAGATTCTTGGGAGAACCACAATTCCGGTGTGGGTCTTCTGAATATTGTCCTCATGTTTTCCCCTAATAAGCTATGTGTGTTGGCGTGCTTTGGTGTTTGGATGGTGGGAAGCACCGCGTCGGCAGCACGAACCACTGGCCGTGGCTCCCCCGTGGCTCTGCTTGCCGGCAGACATGAAAGGGGGCTCAGGCAGTTGTGGTGCAGTGCCAGGAGATCAGCAAATAGAGGGGAAGAGCCCTGTTCATCCCTGCTGGACATCCAGACTCGAGGCCCTGGGGCTGGACTTCCTCTGTACAGCCCATGTACAAAACTTACCCTGTTGTTTCTACTTCACAGTGTCTAACATCTGGTTTCTTATCTAAATCCCCTTGGTACTGTCCTAGTTCCGGTGTTCTAATATCTCACCTGAGTTATGGACAAGGCCTTCTAATGGCATCTCCACCCCCAGAGTGGTCTCTGCCCACACCCGTCCATCCTACATATGTGAGCAGACGAATCTTTCCACCTTACAGCTCTGCCCTTGCTACTAATTGCCTTTAAAAAAAAGAAAAATACCTTTGAAAATTCCCAACTGGTTATGAAATGAATTGAAATCCCAGCCTGGATTCCCAGGTTCGTCTCCCCCTTAAAGCCGCCCGACTTGCGGCTGAGAATTTACATTCCTGACTATTTCTCTTCTTTGTAGCTTTCCTCATGGAACTCTTTCCTGCAAGGCCTTCCCAGACCTTCCCCCAAATAAGTAAAATTTCTGTACGTCTAATGTGACTTAGGAAGACCAAGCTAACGTGTTAATCTCTCTTGTGACGTCTTCTCTTTGTAAGATCAAGTTATGTATTATTTCATCCTTTCCTTTGGAAGTTTCCACACTCTTCCTATACTAGAGTCATGTGTGTACTGATTTCCGCCAGTCTCTGCCCCAGCATATATTGGACTCTATGATTTAGGGTGGAGATGGTACCTGAATGACCCTGTATCCTCCAGAGTAACTAACGCAGTACATAACACATTCTTGTTTAATAAAGATGCTTGAAGAAACTTCGCATATCCTACTAAAATACGGAGAAAACCCTGCTTTAAAACTTACTAGGTTATTCAGCAAAATGCCGAAATGCAAACCTACTGCACCAAGTCGTATTAGGTGACCTAAGGAACACAAACATTATCACATCAGCAACTCAGTATCCAAAGTAGCTAGCTAATTTATGGCGTTCACCATTGTGCTAACATTTTACATTCCTTCTGGAATATGTACGTGTATATGTATGCTGTTATGCACACAGTCTTTTTTATTTCCTCACTTGCCAAATGTCCATGGAACTTGTCGATTCATATTCTTTAATCAACCTTTGGAAGTTTGATTTGAATACAATAAAATGTGTCTATTTTAAATTCATAGAACAGTGAATCTTTGACATACACATGCACCTGCATAACCCTCACCGCAGTCTCGAGGACATTTCAGCTACCCCAGAGAGCCCCCTCATGCCCTGCTGCGTTCAGTCCCCTTTACCCTCGGCCCCAGGCAACTGGTCTGCATTCCAACATAGGTTACTTTTCTCCTTTCCAGAATTCCATATAAATGGAATCATATCACAGTATACACTCCTGTGTCAGATCTGCTTTTGCTCACTGTAATTTTTTTTATTTTTTGAGATCCATTTATGTTGTTGTGCATATCAGTAGTCATTCATTTTGATTGCTAAGCAGTGTACCATTGTATGGGTATATTGCATTTTCCTTTTCCATTGATTGCTTTGGGCACATTTTTAGTTTCACTTTGAACTGTGAGTAAGGCTACTGTGAACATCTATGTGCCAGTTTTGTATGGATATAGTTTTTATTCCTCTTGTAAAATACCCAGCAGGGACATTTCTGAGTCATCTGGTTAACCATTTAACTGCTTAAGAAACTGCCAGACTTTCTAGATGCACCATTTTACATTCTCACCAGCAGTGTATGAGAGGTCCAGCTGATCCTCAGTCTGGGCAACTGTTAGTCTTGCTATTGTCAGTCTTAATTTTAGCTATTTTTATACTTTATAGATGCATCTGATTATGGTTTATATTTACATTTACATTTCCCTTTTGACTGATGATGTGGAATGGCTATTATTTATGCACTTACTGGCCATCATTTGTCTTCTTTTGGGAAATGTCATCAAATTCTTGGCCCATTTTTTAACTGAATTGTTGATTCTTATTGAGAGTAGTAAGGGTACCTTGTATATTCTGACTCAGAGTCCTTAGATTTATGCATTGCCATTATTTCTTCCCGGTCTGTGACGTGACTTTTTATTTCCTTAATGTCATTATCTGAACAGCAGGAGTTTTTAATTTTGATCAAGTTCAGTTTATCACTTTTATCCTTCTATGGTTTATACTTTTTTTCCTTAGATATTTTTGCTTCCTCATGATCACAAAGATTGTATTCTTGGTTTTTTAAAGATATTTACAGGTAAATTTAGAGCTATAGTTACCTAGGCACATCACACAAAAATCAGTTGGCCATATATGGTCTATGTGGACTCTCTCTTCCATTCCACTAATTTACATATGCCAATGCAACATTACCTTTATCACTGACTTTTATAGTAGATTTTGAAATCAGGCTGTGCAAATTTTCCATCTTTGTTCTTTTGAAAGTGTTTTGATTATTCTAAGCCCTTTCCATCTCCACATAAATTTTAGCATCACCTTTCAGTTTCCACATGTAGCCTGCTGTGATTTTGATTTATATTTTGTTGAATCTATAGGGCAATTTGAAAAGAGTTTATATTGTAGCAGTGTTGTTTTCCAATCCATGAACATGGTATAGCTCTCATTTGATTTTGATTTTTATTAATTTCTTTCAACATTGTATTATAGTTTTACACATATTTTGTTAAGTTATCCCTAAGCATCTCATATTTTGAATGCTATTGCAAATGGCATTTTGAAAAATTTTCAATTTGTAGTTGTTGTCTGTTAGTATATAGATTTTTTTTTATTGACCTTGTTTCATATGACATTGTTAAATTTAACAGTTTTACAAGCTTATTTAAGACTCCTTTGGCTTTTCTACCTGATCATTTCATCAGCAAATAAGTTCTTGATTCAATTGTTTATTTCCTTTGTGGATAAGAGTCTAGCCATCAAATTCTTATATTTGGAAGATGTGCCTTTTTGATGGAAGAAAAAAGTTTTTCACAAAATTGAAGAATGAAAATTGGAAAAAATAATCAATCTTAACACTTTCCTTCTCTAGAGTAGCCTACTGAAACTGTCAGTCATAGAAGTCACCTTCAGAATTATTAGATCATAATTCCTTAAATTTACAGATAAGAAAACAGAGGCCTGAAGTGTTACAGTGATTTGAAGAGTTAATTATACAACTAATAGGTGGCACATGTCAGTAAAAACTGATGCTTTTTTTATACCACAGTTCCTGCATTGGCTTGGAACAGGTGAGATTGGAAGTATAAAGGAACTTTAAAAGGTGTGATAGGGGCACCTGGGTGGCTCAGTGGGTTGGGGCCTCTGCCTTCAGCTCAGGTCATGATCTCAAGGTCCTGGGATCGAGCCCCACATCGGGCTCTCTGCTCAGCAGGGAGCCTGCTTCCCCCTCTCTCTCTGCCTGCTTGTGATATCTCTCTCTCTCTCTCTCTCTCTGTCAAATAAATAAATAAAATCTTTAAAAAAAAAAAAAGTGTGATAGTTATTGCCAAAAAGAGCCTACACATGCCCTTAAGCTTCTCCATCAGTTTTATACATTCTCTAATCACAGAAAATTGCTATCATTTTAGCATTCTTTGTTCTGTCTCATACATAGTTGTTCCTCCTGTGAAAAGACTTGTTCTTAGGGTCTGTATGATTTTGACTCAGTCCATGATTTCTTCTTCCCCTTTCAAATTTATTATCAGAATGGATGTCGTCCTACACTAAGAAATGTCTATGAATATCATTCATTTTGCCAGTCCTATTTCTTTAGCGTTTTAGATGTTTAGAAATATCCAGGTCCCTGATCTTTTTAGAAAATTAAATAAATCACTTTAAACAAATGATTCTAACAATATATAATTTTTTGCATTTATAGAGCTAAGAGAACTCACTTTAGTTTACCAGTGTTTTATCTTTGTTCTATTTCAGTCTTATAGTAAAAGAACTACCCAACTAAATAATAATATACCTCTAGAAATCTCTCTCTCTCTCTTTTTTTTTTTTATGGCCAGCTGCAAACACTCAAACTATCTTGTCTCAAGGGAGAGACTATAGTTGTTCTCTTCTCCAGCAAATAAAGAAGTTTGCTCATTATTGGTGTATGATGATTAGTGGTGAATATACATACTTTTAAAGATTTTATGCACAGAGTATTAGGAAATGTTCCCATAGTGAAAGTCAAATAGTTGACTTTCCAAAAGTGCCAATGCCAAGTAATAAAGATTTACTTGTTATTTTAGCTCTTTGATTTGGGAATATGGAAAACTCAACTTTTAGATACACTTTTGGCAAATAATATGGTGTTTGCTCTATTTTACCCTTGGAATTCAATGAATGTTCTTCAAAAAATAGATTTGATTTACCTCGGAAGGTTAGTTAAAATATCATTTTGAAATATGTAATAATAACATGTAACATTTTTATAACCCCTTATAAAATTTTACCAAATGCTTTCATATATGCAGAAAACTCTTTATTATGTCCAGGGGCAACTTGCCTGTTATCCCACTAATACCAAATGTCAGAGATAGGGTGAAAAATTGGGTCCTCTGACTGCTAGCCTAGAATTCTTCCATTCTATAGTACTTGCCTCCATTTAGCTCATAGCAGTTATTCAAATATCAAATATCCCTTGGGTCCAGAAGCCTGGAGAATACAACTTTAGAGTTGTATTTCCGAGACATAACATATATTTAACATTATTTGAACCCCCAAGATTCAGTCAAAACTATATTATCAAGATTTAAGCAGTTGAAACTATAACCTAATTTAAATTCAAGATAAAAGATACCCTTTTATTCACTCTTCATAAGTATCTGGTGTATTTATATCTCCTCAACCATAGACGTCACATTTATTTTTGACATATTTTTAGGGATTATTGTGAAAATATAGACTAAGAGGGTATAAGAATGCTCATTGTATTCATTTGGGATCTGTTAGGTATTACTTGTTTTTCCTGGTTTATACTTACCATCTTCAACAAAAATTTGGGTAGTTACTATAAAAATACTCCTAATTTTTACCGGAGGAAATCCAGTTTTCAATCCTGCTATCCATCCCATTCAAAAGACAAAAAGTATTCATTACACAGGCTCTGTAGAAAATAACTGGTGCTAGTGATCCCTGCGGAGGCAGGAAAATTTCTGGTGACCTGCAGAGAACTGGAAAAGAGTTCAGAAAGACAAGCTGGGGAATATGGACCAGAACCCAGCAAATGTAGCCCATGGGCCAAATCTGACACACCACCTGATTTTGTAGATCATGTTCTATTGAAATACAGCCATGCCCACTTATCTGTTACCTATGACTGCCTTCTGACTTAAGTGGTAGAGTTGAGAGTTGCAATAGAGGGTGTACGGTCTTCAAAACCCAAAAGATTTACTGTATGTTACTTTACAGAAGAAGTTTACTGACATCTTATCAAAATATGGAAACACTGCAAAATTTAGATTCTCATTAAAACTTCTTGAATATTTCTCACCTCTTCTTTTTTACCCAGTAGATTGAGAATCTTGAGCTGGAGGTTGTTTTGATGGTCGGTAGTAATTTTGGGGAAGGAAAGAATTAAATATCAAACCCAAAAATCCTACTACTTGGCAGAATGGATTCTGTGTAACTCCTGGTAAACTTATATTGAGCCTTCAGAATCTATCTCCAATATTAAATCTTAGGGAAGCTTGACTATTCATTCACCCAATCACCACATATTATTATCATTCCTCTGAATTTTCTTATAACATTTTTCTTGTTCTTTTACTGTAACATGCATATTAGTAGATATATTAAGTATATCATAACTTTGGGGCTCTTGGTTGTCTCGCTTAACTTGCTGACTCTTGATTTCAGCTCAGGTCTTGATCTTGGGGTGCTGGGATCCAGCCCTGTGTCTGGCTCCATGCTCAGGGGGGAGTCTGCTTGAGGATTCTCTCCCTCTTCCTCTACCCTTCCCCCTGCTCCCATGCTCTCTCTCTCTTTCTCTAAAATAAATAAATAAGTCAATAAGTAATAACTTTATTGAAATAGAATTCATGTAGCAGAATTAACCCACTTAAAATGTACAGTTTGATCCATTGTGCTTAGTATATTCATGAAGTTGTGTGACCATCATCACAATCTCTCACCCTAGAAAGTTTAAAACTCATGCTTATTAACACTCAGTCCCCATTTTCCTCATATCCTCCAGACCTAGGTAGCTACTAATACTTTCTATATCTATAGATTTGCCACTTCTGGAAGTCTGGTTTCAAACAATATATAGTCTTTGTAGACTGGATTCCTAGCATAATATTTTCAAGTTCCATTCCTATTGTAGTACATCTCAGTACTTCATCCCTTGTTATTGCTGAATACCGTGCCATTGTATAGGCATACATCCTAATTTTCCTTTCATCAGTCGGGGGACACTTTTTGGAGTTTGTTTTCATGGCTATTAAGAGTAGAGCTGCTATCAGTATTTGAGTTCAAGTTTTGTTTGTTTGTTTGTTTTTATTTGTCAGAGGGGGAGCAGCTGGCAGAGGGAGAAGCAGGCTTCTGGCTGAGCCAAGGAGCCTGAGGCGAGACTTAATCTCGGGACCCTGAGGCCATGACCTGAGGCCAAGGCAGACATGTAACTGACTAAGCCACCCAGGTGTCCTTGAGTACAAGTTTTTATCTGAGAATATGTTTTCAGCTCTGCTAGGGATGTACGTAGTAGTCTTGGAATTTGCTGGATTATATGGTAACTTCATGTTTCACCTTCTATAAAACTGCTGGACTGCTTGCGAAAGGGGTAATACCATTATACATTCCCCCCAGCAGCTCATGAGCATTCTAATTTTTCCATCTCTGCATCTCATTGGATTTTAATCACATTATATGTATCTCTCTTCAAGTAGACATCTCTGTTCTTCAAGAATGTGACTCAGGTCTACTCTGGTTTTGTTTCTTTTATACCTATGATGGTACAATGCAAATAACAGGAACTCATGAATTCATGAATCAATCTATTAGTAAGTGAAAGAACATGAGTTACTGAATTTTGATACAGATCTGCATACAGTTCCTATTACTGAGAATCATTAATGTGGTTCTTTTTGAATAACTGTGTTCTTATTGGTGTTTTTTTATTTTTGTTTTTGTTTGCATTTTTTAATTCTAGCTGTGTTCCCAGTCTCATCTAGGCTTTAGATCCTAGGTTGCATTGCCAGTAGATTAATCTTCATTTAAATGCACTCTCTTTCAGTCACTGAGGTTAATTTCCCAGCCTACATCATTGTAGTGTTTTTTTCTTGCTGTGGTCAACTTGAACAGCTCTGGTCTCTGTCCCTTATAGCACAGTGCCATGTATAGCGAAGCTTTTTTCATGCTTGAGGGGATATCACCTCACCCAAGCCTGTTTTTCCCACATATGGCCGTTGACCTCTTCAGTCCTGATGCTTCTGCTCTTTCCATAGCTCAGGCCTATCCCCCGAAGTTGTTTTGACTCTTCTCCTTCTCTCACACAGCCCATGCTGAAATATTACCCCTTTTCACCACATCTCCTGCCCATTCCCCAGCGGAAGCCCAGTCCAGCCTTTCCTGAGTTACTGCAATGGTCGCCTGCTGCGTTCTCTTTCCCCACCTGTTCCCACTTGGGCCTGTTCTCGACAGAGAGTGATCCTTGAAAATCGTATTATTTCACTTTCTTGCTCAAAACTCTCCAGCAGCTTGCCATCTCCATGCACTCCCCTTGAGAAAAGCAGGCACGATGCTTACAAGGCCCAACTCTGTCCCCTGTTAACTCTCTGACTTGATCTAGCCCCACCCCCGCCTACCCCCTGGTCCAGCCACGCCCCATGCAGGCACACTCCTGTCTCAGGGTCCTTGCTTCACTGACCTTCTGCCTGGAATGCTTTTCTCCAGATCTCCACTTGGCTTGTTCTCTTACTTCCTGCAGGACTTTATGAAACATGTTACTTTGCTGGGAAAGTCTTCCCTGACTGCCCTACCAAACCTCCCCTGCCCTGCCCTTATCCATCTTTACTTTCCCCTAGAATATTTATCCCCATCTAACCTGAATATTTTCATCATTTGTTCTTTATTTCTCTCCCCCTAGAAGGCATCATAATAGCAAAGATGTTTGTCTTTTTTGCTCACTGCTATATAGAGACCATTGACTGACAAGCTGGAAATCCTGACCTTGCCTCTGAAACGGAAGTAGTACCTCCATCTCCACCCGCCCCCCCCCATGGCTACACGGTCCCTGACTTTAGAGTATTCAGGTTTTAACTGCTCCAGTGCCATTAAAATACGTAGTGGTGTCAGACTATGTCTTTTTTGGCTAAGTAAAATCTGAAGTTTTGAAGTTCTCTAGAACATGTAAATTAGTTCATCCTCCAAACTCATACATCTTGAACTATTATTGCTTCCATTACTGTCTGCATGGCATTCCATTGCTTGCATAAACCTCTCCCTGACACTTGATGTAGTTTAGCTGCATTGTTTGTTCCATGAGTACAACCAAGCATGTATGAGTTACGTAGTAATTTTTTAGGGAAAAGTATTGATGAGATATATGGATCTTAGTTACAATTCCTAATGCTAATGTATAGCTCCATTTAACTATTTTCTTAAAATTTTTACTTTCAGTGAATAGCACATACCATCTGGATACTATTTTTCTTGATGCCAAAGGACATAAAAAAATCAACTAAAACTTAGCTCATCCTCAGAGAGCTTAAACTCTAATGGAAAAGTTCAGATACGTATTTCTTGTGACATGAGCCTCTGACTATTCTTAACTTCTTATTCATCAGGGTGAGGTATTATTTTTTTTTTTAAAAAAGAGCTGATATCCCTACTCTTTTAGAGAATAGAGCATTTTCCCCCGTAATCACATACATATGGACCAAGAGACCCTGTGAAACAAAAATTGTGAAAGTCCTAAAAGAAAGGCCCTGAGAAAGTTCTAGGGGAGGTAGAAAGAGTAGCAATTCTGCAAGGCTTCATGTTAGGGTATGACCTCTATTAGTCTTGAATCAATGGAGATGGGGAGTGGGAAAAGGAGACAAGATTAGATTGTGTAATTGCCAGAACCTCTAAAAGCTGGGGAATCAAAAGATCTTCCTTAACTTAGATTAATTTCAATATTAATTGAAAGCCTTTCTGATTCTCCACATTTATAGCCATCTGCCTCTAAAAATAAGATCAATTTCAAAGCTGTCTCACTACTTATATCTTTGCATGTGATAGCATAAAGACAAGCATGCATAATGAAGACCCTAACATAGCTTTATGTTACTGACCAAAGTTAGTAGGTAAATAACACCTCGCCCATTGTTATATATTCCGCAATAGTGAATCTTAAGAATTTGGAGCCCATATCCCCTGAGAATGCAATTTTAAACCACTTGGGGACCATCTTTTTTAAAACACTATAGTAGTAAAATGTCCATGCATTCTGAAGTTTTAAAATCTGTTCTTAAGTGTGAATGCTAGAAATCACCCAAGTTAAATCATTATTTCTTTACCCAGTGCCTTTGTATGCATTGGTTCATTTAGCCCTCTCAAAACATATGTGAAGAAAATGCTCTTAATATCTGATTTTTTTTTACCAAGTGGGAAAGTGAGATAGAGAGGGATTAGGTTACTTGCCCAAGAGCACATGGCCCAATCCCTTAGCCATTATACCATACTGCCTCATTGTAAAAAGATATTTACAGAAATTCATACTGATGTTTAGCCATCCAGCTTTAAATCTTAAATCTAGCTCTCTTCTGATCTTGAACAGGTCCCATATGCCAAGCTGCTAAAGATCCCTCTTCTAAAATGAGGGTACTGGGAGGTTATCTGCCAGGAAAGCTTCCTAATTATTTTTTTCTAATAGAAGACGTTAGCTCATCTCTTCATTTTTCATCTGCTGATCTGCCCTGCCAGGCATTTTTGCAGCAAGTGACAGAATGAGGGGTGCGGTGGGTGGGCCATGGAATGGCGCTAAGCAGAATGACTTTAACCTTAGAGAGGAGACTACTACTGAGCTCTGAGAGATGCAAGACAAGCTCAAGACCTCCTCAGAGCCAATATACTGCCACAGCACGATGTCTCCAAGTGAGAAGACTTCAAGAAAAACCAACAATGGCCAGTTTCTCAAGAGTGACATAATGTAACCCAAACATGTCCACTCTTTGCTAAATGCCAAGAGTTATGTTGTTTTTTATATTTGCATGAATAATTTACAGCATCACTGAATGACTGATCCAAAAAAGGTAAGGGGAAAGAAAATCTTAAAGTAAGCTGTAAAATCCAGCCCATTTATGTCTGAAGTTCAGAGTCAATCAAACAAAACAAATGTTCCATACACCAACAGCATTTGCCATTGATTCAAAAAAAAGCCTGTTCTGAGAAAGGATTGATTAAATAAATAAATATCTAAAAATTGCCCTTCTTGAAACCCTTGGGTAGAACACTGAGTTGCATTCCTACAGGAGAAATGCCAAATGAGCAAGCCTAGTCCAAGTTTGTTTGGAAAGCCTTATTTGGAGAACCATGGAAGTGTGAACTTGATCACATGAGAAGCCGGGGACTGTTCAGCCTTCTGTGAGTGTTCTATGAGTTCTAGTACCAGGCTATTAATAGGGAGTCAAGCACAAGTGTGCCGCTGCTGCTTTGTTTTTTGTTTTTTGTTTTTTTTAACTTCATGGATCGTATTTACAAAGACCCATTTCTTTAGCAAGAGATTTATTTTGTGGTAAGGGAGTCATTGGTTTCCACTTTATATCCTTTTGTTCCATGCTTGTATCCATACTTAATGTTAACTATTAAAAAACAGAAGCCTAGTTTTCCATTTGGAGTCTTAACTGATTGCAAAGTCAAAAAGAAGTTCTAGAAATTAGATCAAATTTAATGAATAGACTTTTGAAACATAATAATTACCCTAACGTATTTACTCAATGGGTAGAGAGTTCATAGATTCTTAGATGGTCGGAGATCAAATAAGCATGTTGCTTTTGCTTTTCTAAGAAGCCATTTTGCCCATTCACCAGAAGTTAAGATCCAGAGACTGTCCAATGCCTCAACAGCAGAGGTAGGACTTTAAATCTGAGTGGTTGAGGATGATTCTTTATCTTTGTTGGTAGGTACTTTATGGTTACCTTCGATAAAATAACTGGGAACGTTTTAATCCAACACATCCCATATCCATTGTCTCATTTTCTTCTCAAAAAAGAACTTGAGATGGGCAGAGAATGAATAATTACCCTCTTTGATAGATGATGGCAATATTGCAGAGAAGCAAGTCACTTCCCCAATTTTGCACACTACATAAATCATAGAATCCTCATTCCTTGTCTATAAAATCCATAGCATGAAACAGGTGGAACTAAAAAGAATTGCACTTGCCAACTTTTCTGTTTGCGGAATGCCCTTTTCTATTGCTTAACATTTAGATTGAAAAATAGGAAATTTGTTAAAGAAGACACCGAATAAAAGGCTTGGGCTGATATCTCGTGATATCTAGGCTTCTGACAAAGTCTACTGATAGTGACTCTATACATGATAAGGTTATGCAACCCTCAGAGGCCAAATAAACATTTTGATTAATTGTTCAATTGTATTAAGTATGTGATAGGTACTGCAGTATAATTGACTTTTCAAGATGGAAAGTGTCTTTTTATGTATAAAAGGTGAGGATCCTTGACAAAATAGCATTGGCCTTAGCTACTTTGCTTAAGAGACTTGACACTGAATCGGGAGATTATTGTGCATATGTGTGTGTTGAAAGACATTCAAATTTTGTAGGATCTAAAGCTCTGGAGCTTATAACTTTGGGGAGACCTCTTTAAAAAATGCAAAATTATGGGGTGCCTGGGTGGCTCAGTCGTTAAGCGTCTGCCTTCGGCTCAGGTCATGATCCCAGGGTCCTGGGATCGAGCCCCACATCAGGCTCCTTGCTCAGCAGGAAACCTGCTTCTCCCACTACCATTCCCTCTGTTTGTGTTCCCTCTCTCGCTGTGTTTCTCTCTGTCAAATAAATAAAATCTTTAAAAAAAAAAAGATTTAAAAAATACAAAATTATGACCAGAAAATCATTGTAGTAGTAAGCTGCCATAATGAAGAACCAGAGGCTGGGTGGCTTAAACAATAAGAATTTATTTTCTCCCATTGCTAGAGGCTAGAACTTTGAGATCATTTAGCAGGGTTGGCTCCTTCTGAGGCCTCTCTGCTCGGCTGGTAGCTAGTCTTTTCATGTTTTCACATGGTCTTTCTTATGTGCTGTTTGGTTTCCCGATCTATTCTCATAAGAACAACATATATTCATATAAGAACATCATACTGGATCGCGCCCAGCCTACCAAGCCCAATTTAATTTAACTGCCTCTTCGAAAGCCCTATCCCCCAAAACGGTCACATTCTGAGGTACTAAGGGGTTAGCACTTAAGCATATGACTTTTGGGGGGGACATAACTTATCCCATAACAATTAGGTAAGAAATGAATATTTATTATAAATGAGAAAAGCAAATGCAAATACTTTAAATTGATCTAAAAAAAAAGACAGATTTCACTGACAAAAACCACAAAATTCAGAAAAAAAGTATCTTAAGTGAAAATTAATTAAAGGCTCCATGACTCTGTCTTGCATTTTGTGTCTGTAAGGTCTCTGGTCACTTCCCCAGACAACCTAAATTTGCAGTGTTTTCTTTAGCAAGACCAGAAAGATAATTTCAGTCTTTCTTCTAGTATGATTGATAGAAAGTTATTATTACTGTTATGTCTTTATTATTAAAAGTTCGGAAAACTTCCTTTTACCTGCACAACTTTTTATCGGTGATGCTGTAAAGCTTAAGGTAATTGTCAAATTTGGGGCAACTGCTATCCAGTTTCTTTTATTTGTCAGCTATTGGAAAAATACCTGCTCTATTGCCGTAAGCTCGTACTCTGACAAACTCTGTGTTGAGAAGTTCGTATGCACGAGGAAAGATCAAGGCAGTGGTGCATTTATAATTGCTTCCAGAACATTGCTGAGCACATTCCTGGTAGGATAAAGTAACACCTTTTGCATCATCGGGTACCGAGTAGCCCTCCCTGCGTGTATACTTTTACACATCTGATGATTGGTGGAATGTTTGGCCGACAGCTTCTAGCTCCCCAGACTTCACACCCTGCTTCACTCCTCTACTGGCATGATCCACCCACACACTGGGTGTTGTAGGAAACATTGATGTCATGGGATTTCTGGCTCCGTATCTCTGACTCCCAGAACGGGGAGAGCTAGATGGGTGAGGGGCATTTAGAGTTTTCCAGGAAGCCATTGCTCCATGATGATATTTGGCAATGGCCTCTGTGTGTACCAGAGTGACTGCAGCTTATGTAGATTTGTGACACCATACCCAACGAAATATATCCTCCATAGAACTTCTTCTAACCAAACCCCAAATTTCTGACATAATTCCACATGAGTGTGTGACAGAGAGCAGTCAGACTGGAAGCACACAGCAGTGAACACGATGCTTAGCCCCACCCCACCCTCGCCAGGCCATTAGAAGGGGTCAAAGCAAGTGAGGGCCCTAAAGCTTCCTTCCATGATGTTCCACCCATGTTTGAAAGTATTTCTTCTTCTCTGGGGATTTGCTTGGGCAGAGTTATTTCTTCTTTCCTTCCCGCTCTTTCTCAAGCATTTATTTAGTGCATACCGTATCCCAGACATTGTGTTGGGAGGGAGAAGACACATAGGATAATGTATATAACACAAGTATAAAATGATAGATAACCAAAGCTGTTAATGATAAAACCTACTGGATAGCCAGGTGACTTAGGGGCACGTTCAGCTGAGCTATTAGGGAAGGTTTTATGAGGAAGCGGCATTTGATCTGGCCTAAAGGATGTCGAGGATTGGAATTGGTGATTCTGAGAAAAGAGAAGGATATTCCAGAGGGCTGATACTATATATGACTGTGTCTCTACAAGACATTTTCTGTATCTTCACATTTGAAGTTTTGTTTGGTTACAAGGCCAAAATAAACTGAAGGAAATCCCTGATTTGGTGGCCACCTCAGTGCCTTTGAGAAGTAGCGTCCAGGGTTTGATGGCTCTTTCAAGACTCAAATTTCAGAACATCTGATCACATCCATGTTCCAGAATCCTTTAGGTAATTCCTGTGACAACATCTGAAATAATTGAGTAGTTTTACCTACTTCTCCAGAAATAGACTTCATACAGCCTCTTCATTAAGACCTTAAAACTAGCATAAAAACTAGTGCTCATGGACAAATGGAAGTTATTCTTCAATGATATTTGATAGCAATGTTCATGCCCCACTTTTCACACAGTGTTAACTTGTTCCTTTTCTCTCTCATTAGCGCTCCCCCTGCCAAACTTAAGTATTGCTTTTAGCTCCCCCCCCATTTCCCATTTGATCATTTTTATGCCAAGCTGACCTCTCTCTCTCATTGAAGACATTTGAGGTGTGACCTTCTTCCTGAACTGTGCTTGGCCCAGGAGAGAGGAATCCAGCACAGTGTCTTATCCATATGCAATCTGATCTAACGCGGGTGATTGGCCTAGTGTTACCCATTGTGACGTGACGTGGTGACACAACAAGTAAGGATGGCTCAATGTTCAGTCTTTGCATGATTCTGCCAAATCATACAGACCTGTTGATTGTTTCCATCTTTTTGCCACAGGTACTTTGTCACCGACATACTAGGTTAGGAGCTGCTTGAGGGTAAGGAGCCGTGTAGTAAAACACACCATTTTGGTGACTGGTGGTTCACAGGCACCAACCAGTGTAAACAGAATCCAGCCAGGGTGTCTCCCACTTCATTGCTGAAAGACTGTTCTTTGCACCGAGCCAGTGTTCAGTAACTGTTATATTGTTGTGGCTTCCATGACTGTTCCTAAGTATAATTTGAGGAGTAAAGCTAATGAATCCTTTGCTGACATAATGGGTCTTGTTTGCTTTAATGGTGGCAGATAGCAGCCCTGTGAGCACTGTTAATCTTACTCTCAGGTGGGAATAGCTGTCTATATACTGAGTTATCAGGAATAATAACAGGAAAAACCATATAAAGACTACTCTTCCACTATTAGTGAATGAACACACTTGTCTCAAACACATTTAGATCTCACCTAATGTTGCTCCCTGTGGTAATTTTGTTCCAGATAAGTTATTTTAATGACACAAAATATTTAAATAAAATTAGATGGGTGAGGGGAATATGCCAATAAAAAGAATCAATCATTCTTCTGACAAATGGCAGGCGATACAGTCACAATATTTACAAGTAAAATGGCAGGGATATCATTGAAAAATATATCTCTGCATGGTTCGTACAGCAATTCTCTAAACTGTCACGGGTCTGTCTTTAACTGATGCCTCATCCCTGTGTTAATATTTTTGTAATAGAGCACTCTTCCTCCTTTTTACTCTTTTGCTTTTGGTGGTAAGACTTAATCTGAAGGCTTTTAACTTTCCAATCTCATTTTTTTTTCCTTTGTTCCCGACCTGACTCATTCTGTCTGCTGTGGAACTGTCAGATAAACTGCATAGCTTGCTTCGACCACAACTGCACGACCCACTTCAGTTAGCCTAGCGGTTCAGCACAAGATACATTTTCAGGGGATCCGTACAAAAGGCTGAATGAAAATGTTGCACATAAAATGTAGTTACATAAACCTTAATAAAAAGAAAGTACCAGGAAGCACTTAGTGCCTCCGATTCTGGAATCAAAGCTTTCTTCTTTTTCATTCCTTTTCTCAGACATGCAAGGGACCAGCCTCATGTTTTCTTGGCTGAACTAAACTTTAACATGGAGGGTGTTTATAGAACATCTAGTTCAAGTCCCTATTCTTCTCATCGGTTCTACAGACATTTCTTGGGTGCTTACTGTGTTGTGCCAGGCTATGTGCTCGGCGTTGCACATACCAAGATGGAGAAGAAGCCATCCCTGCATGCAGAGATTTCAGTAGGGTAAGAAATAAGTGAGGAAACTCAGGCCAAGGGCCAGTTGCGCACGGCAGTGTAGGCGTAGAAGATAGAACTGGGATCCCAGCCTACCATTCATTCAGTCCTCGTTCTCCTCCACCCCTCCAAATCCCTAAGCCAGGACACAGAGAATTAGAGTTGCACTGAAGTAATTCTTGTTCTTGGTAACATGGGACTCTGTGTTGAAACCCTATATTTGAAATAGGTGTTCTGCATTTAAGACTGATTCCATGGAATCCGAAAGGAGAAAGAGCAGATTTCTGACCTCTCTAAGCTTTCAGAAGCCTCTGCGCTAACATTCAGGGTTGCCAGAAAGGGTCCCTTCTGTGATAATGGTTGTGGAGCAGCAGTAGGCTGTTTAGAAAGCTTGCAGGTGCATTCAGACGTATGTAGAGCTTGGATGTGTTTCCAAAGCTCTTTTGTTTGAATCATGAAGCATAAATCTCATGAGGCAGTTTGTCCTCAACAGTTACCAGTATAGTGTGTTTGGGTCTAACCGCACCCTGATCCCCAAAATGTTGTGAGAACTGGCTTTGTCAGACCATGTGGACATGCTCAGATAGCACGTTCTGAACCATGTGAGAGCTGGACATTTGTGTACGAGGGAGGTAGGGACAGCGCTGCCTGACTCCCTGGGAGGTCCCACTCCACATGTGTGGGGAGTGGGAATTGCCTCAATAATTGAGCTTCCCATATACCGTTTTTGGTGTATCAGAATCGAGCACTCCAGGCTCTAATTCCTGTTAATAATCCATAAGTGGACAAGTTGACTCTCTCCATTTTCCTCAGTTATGTAAAACAAATCTTTTTTGTAGAGGCCCAAAGAGCTTATGAAATGTGCGTACTTAATATTAACTCACGAATTCATTAAGCACCACTTGTCAGCAGGAGACCATGGAAGTACCCATAGCGATGATTCAAATGACAAGATAATCGATAGTCCTTTACTTCTTTTAGCCAAACTCCAGGTTTCTATCTCATCCCCTTCCTCTTTCCAGCACCTACCTTATTTCTGAGAACCTAGCTGGCACACAGTAAAGATCTATTAAATGACTACAGTGAAATGAGGTAATTGTCATTGTGATATGACTGCCTCCATTTCCTAAACACAGCCTGAATTTAGGCTGTGTTGAGAAGCAGCTTGAAAGTGATGGGCTCTTTTTTTTTTTTTTTTTTTAATTTTGAGACGATATGCCACTAGTCACCTGCTCCACCCAGTGTCTGGCCTAAATCTTTCAAATGCAAGTTGAATGGTATTATAAATTGAGAGCTAGATCCCTAATGACATGTCATGAAAGTCACCTTAAAGGGTAAAAACTTAACCCATTCAATACGGTCACCTCTTTTACAGCACAAAGGATTTCCGCAGGCTCACTTCCGGTGGCAGGAATCTCATTGCCTCCCCATGTATCTCTTTTGGACAATGACATGCTTTACCTGAATCAGTCTGAGTGACAGTAACGGATGGCAGACAGGAGACAAAGCTCTAACCTCAGCTCAGAGACCAGTCTTCATATCCATACCATGCCAGAGATTGTGGATAGCCAGAGATTTCTTTTTTCAACTACCCTTCCCCCCCGGGAGTTATTGTCCATTTGTGTTACTCCTGAAAAAAAACAAATGATCTAATGCCATAATGTGCTCTTTTAGAAACAGGGGAACATACTGTTAAAAATGATATGAGTGCATATACTCTGTCTCCTCCCCGTTTGTTCTAAATGAGTAATCTGAAGTTAGTTTTCTAAATGTCACCCATCTCCAGGGAGGAGGGTACATTTGCAGTGGATTTTTCTCAGTAGGTTAAATCTAAAGAAGTAATTAAGACTCCACATTTCTGATTTGCAGGAATCAGTATTATGCATTTCCCTTGGATAAGAATAAGTAAGGAGGATAAAGGAAGACTCTCAAATTGCAGTCTGTGTGACCTGTTTTTGAATAAACATCATCATATTCCACAGTCAATTATCTCCAAAGTACAGTGTGTTCTCTAGCCAGAGAGAGAGAGAGAGAGAGAGAGAGAGGCTGTCAGTTAGAGGTGGTTAGAGAAAAGGACACATGCATTGGAGTGTACATTAATCTATTGTCCTCTGAATAATTTTATACAATTTGGAAAGGGGTAATAGGGAGGATTATACATTATTTTTATGTGATTTCATAAATATCAAATTGCAGTCATCAGTGAAAGAGACAAGCATGACTAGGGAAACAAAATGAGGTATGTTATGTTCAGCACAGTAATAGGGCTCCTAATACCAAAGGAAAAACAAGTCATTAGTTACAACCATTGAATGGAAGTGGTCTAATCGGAGCAGCGGGATAAGTATCCCATTTTATTATGGCTTCGTTACATGTTTTGCAAGACTCTCCAGCTCTCCATTAAAATTATTTTCTGCGGCAACACTGTGAGGGTTCAGAACCCGGGAGCATAACGATTATTTTTGTTTACACCCTGCTGCTCTGCTGGGAGAGTAAATAGTATTTTGAGTTTTGTTTGTTCCTTTTATCCTTTCCCTTTCTCTTCACTTCTGAAAAGATCAAAATTATAGAGAAATATTTGTTGGAGAACGATCTTAAAAGAACCTTAGGTTTGATCAAAATAATGTTGGCTGCAGTGAAGACAGGTACATCGCCGTTACCTCTATAATCAGTTTGGGTTGTTTTATTTTTCTTGTTCTCCTTTTCTTTCTTTTTTTGTTTTCATTTGAGGTAAGGCAGGCGGCAAAGGAAGGTTTCAGAGGGACGAGGTACAGACACAACGCTTGTGTTAATTCACACAGGGACCGGGCAGCCTCCCACAATACCTGTGACATTTGGCCTGATCTGATAGAAACCTCTTTATTTCTTTCTGTGTGGCCTGGGATTTGAATCTGGAGGCCTTTGATCCTTTGCCTCTCCTCTGGCTGGCTGCTGGGTGGGGTGGCGCTCCTCATTCATTCTCCTAAGAAGGCCTGTTACCATCAGAAGCAAACCGCATCCTTGCTTGTATAGCAGTTACACTTGATAATTATTGGTGATACTGGCCTTTGCCTGCTCTGACTTTATTCAGAAGCCTCGAGTATTTAAAAAAAAAAAAAAAAACCCAAAAAAAACTAACATCCCACTTTTGTGGGGAAGAGAAAATCCCCCCTCGTGTCGAACACAGAGGCTTACTACAGAACACCAACAGAACAGTGGCGTACCTTCCTTCTCATTGTGCCAACAAATCCTCACAAATTATTTATTTCCCATTTTAGATGCCGGACAATGACTCAATGTGCCCTGGAAATATTATCACTATAGTAATTTTCTGGTGTGGCTCAGCTTAATGTTAGAGAAATGGGTAGTTACAAGTCCAGACACTATAAAGATGGGGCTAAATATTCTTTTAAAAATAGGATGTTTGGTTAACGTTCAGTCGTCAACAGCATTTCTGTAGCCACACACGGTGCCGGACTAAGGAGTGGAATAAATGTCCTCATGTTTGGTAAGGTCTCTTTTTCACAGATTAACTGTGAATGTTAGGGATTCAGGATGCATTGGCTTCAACTCTGAGTCTTGTTCTATGGCCTGATGGTGTCTTGCACTCAAGAAATCAACAACTGGGAGGAAATACCGTGATTATGGGTGATGCATGGCGTAAAGCAGACTATGATAGATTCATAAACTCAGCAAAAGGATCACGAGGTCTTCTGAACCTTGTTTGTTGAAAAGGTCCTTTCCTAGGTGGCTACGGCCTGGTGTCAGGTGCAGAGAAGGAAAGGAACAGGAAGAAAAGGAGTAGTATGGATTTTGAAATCAGACAGAACTGGGATCAAAATTTGTCTCTGCCTTAATGTCTATGTGGTGTGGTAAGTGAGTTACTCAGTGTCCCTAAGCCTCGACTTTCTTGTTTGCAAAATTATATCATAACATCTACCTATTAGATTATGTTAAAGAGTAAATGAGAAAATACATGCTAACAGCCCATTTGGATACATACTATGTACTCACTATTAAAGTGGTCACTTTAATTATTATAAGCTTAATTATTCCCAGTGATTGAGATGCTTAGTACCTTCCAAAGCAATTCATCCCGTCTTTGAATAGATTTATTTTGCTTTTATTAAGCTGAAAATAATTTCCCATTATTTTTAAACTCTGGTCCTACTTTTACAGTCTGGGTCTTTTTCTGATTTAGAGGAAGGAAGGAAGGGATGGAGGGAGAAAGGAAGGCAGGAAGAGAGGGAGGGAAGAGAGAAGAAAGGGCTTACCTGTCTACATGGTTTTCTTTTGCTATGTTGAAGGCAGTATTCACAAATGGCCATTGTTGGTCCTTAAAGAGTTTTCTATTAACACAGTTTTAGGACCATCTGTATTCAGGTTATTGCCCTTATCCTTGTAAGAAATATGTGGCTCACAGTCAGATGTCATCCTTGAGATGTGGATTCACCAATGGAGTGAACTGTTACTTTCTTTCTAGGTGATAGGTGCCCAATAAAAGCTATTCTCTAGGAAACTGGGTCTTTCTCTTTAACATCAGTTTTGCCATGTGCTCCTTTGCAACCAAGGTAAGCTTCAGAGAAATCTGCTGAGCCATTCTTTCCTTGCTCATAGAAAAATATTTGTAAAGGGATAGTACATTTAGAAGAAATTAGCTGTATGCTTACTTTACCCTGAAAGGATTATATAGTTCACTTGTACTGAATGCCAAATGTCATTCTTTGAACAACAAAAAAGGGGGGATTCTCCCCCAAATTAAGAAAATATAATAATTACATTTAAAAAAATGAGTGTGGTTCTGAACAAAATTTGTAGGGGCAAAAGTGTTTCTAATTATTAGGTCAAGGAGTACTGAACTTATCTTCGTATCTTCTGTATTTGCCCTCATCTCCCAAAACTTGGGTTTCAGTTTTACTAAGTTTAACAAAGAAGTAGCACTAAGTCATTTCTAATATTCTTAGGATTTTGACATTGTATATGTGTTTCCTCACCTGTAAAGTGGAGAATTTTTATTTTTTTAATCAGAGTGGTGTTTGTCCAGAAGGAATGGTGTGTGCTGATAGGATAAGGCGTTTTGCTAGGGAAATATGGTATTAAGAGCTTCAGTCACTCAGCCTAGGAACCTAGTATCACTCTGCCCTTCATATTTCTTTGGGATTTACCCAGGGAACTGGCCAAGGATGGCGATGAGAACCAGAATGCCTTAGACAGAGCTAGGCCCAACATTCTGCATATTGAGGCAGTTCTGGCCTCCAGTGAATGATTGACCAGGAGCCCCACATGCTGTCCCCTGGAGGAGCAGGAATGCTGATAATATCTACAAATCATTTTTTTTGCATACAAAGTACTATAAACTCATTAGATCCTCCCTGTAAATTTGTGAGTCCATTAAGCAGGCTTGCTATTGCCTCAGTTTTACTTATAGACAACCGAACCCCATAGAAAGAAGGTTGTTCATCATGGTGAGCATTCCCAGGAGGGTTCCCATGGTAACCTGGTATGTTGTGGTGCGCAACCTCAAAACCACTGGTATCTTGTTGCATTTGGCATAGAAAGCCCCTTGAGTTCCACAGAACAGGAGCATTACAAGATCTGAAGTGTTGCTTGGAATTCATCTCATCTGATGCCCCCATTTGGCAGGAGAAGGCCAAAACGTTTCTGAGCTGGGAACAAAACACAAGTTCCATTTACATCCTGTTCTGCTGAGGGCTAGATGCGTAAATGCAGGGAATCATCAGGGAACTATAAAAGCCAGCACAATCTTTGGAATCATTGTGACCTTGGTGCAGATCTCATTGCCACTTCCTGGGCATTTGGGTCTAGCTAGGTCACTTCTTGTCCCTGAGGCTCCCTGTGAAAACACGGGCTCAGCACGGTGTGTTTATTAAGCGAGATAGCATGTCAGTGCCTGGCCGCAAATTTGGCCCATAATGGATGCTCAACTAATACATACTTCCTTTCATTCAGGTATTCCTCATCTTACGCTATGGAGGCTGCATTTCTAGGCTCCGTTTCTGCTCTGGGTTGGAGAGGAATACAGTGCAGCCCCAGCCCCTCAACCATGACAGCTCTGGGCTTGTCCTGTGCAGGACAGGATGACCTCAGTATGCTAGCAGCGGTCCTCATACAGAGCTTCCTGCCTCAGGGGACCTGGGCTGATCTGGCCTAGTGGCTTCTGCTGCAGAGCCTGTTTGAGAGTGTCTGACTAATTGGGAGATAGGGCTTCATGAATGGATCTTTCATTAGTAACAAAATATTTGCCAGGAAGGACTGTAAGCAAATAGAAGTCTTGATTCACTTACTCCTTTTCTCTTTGCCCTCGCCTGCTTTTTGTTTAATTTACTGTGTTTATACCTCAGGACACAGCTGGTACTGAAGCTCTTCCAAGGTTAAGGGAGACCTCTCTCTGCTATCCCCCAGGTGCCCTCAGACATATTTAGAAGACAGTGAAGGAGTATAGATATGAGACAGAGCATGCGTTGTGCTGCGCCCTGGTCATTGTGGGGGCCTCCAGACAACATCACCTCCCCACTGTCCCAGGGATTTAACAGAGACCACCAGAGCACCCACGCTTACCTCCAGCACATTCTTTCAAGTAGAGAGTCACTGCCGGTCATTCGCCTCACGTCTCACTGCTATCCTCGCCTGGTCTTCTCTGATCTACCTTGGCTACAGTAGCATATTTTTTTCCCTTCTCAAGAAGTGTTACTCCTTCATAATTAAAGATGAGGCAGCTCCAGGCAAAGCAAACAGCCTGGTTTGGTGGCCAGTACACAAGGCCTATGGTCAGAAGATAGGGCTTGAGTTCAAGGTGCGTTGGTCTTACTTTGCCTCAGTGTTTTGATTTGTAAATCCGGGAGAATGACATTTGACCAGTCTCTTTCATTCTGCTTTTGTGAGGTTTAAATGTTAGACTCAATGAGAAAGTGCTTTGCAGACCACAGAACACTGTATAAATAGGACGTTTTCCACTGGACTTCCTGCATGCTTCATTAATAAGTTGGTCCTTTGCATTGTCATGGTAGCTGATCTGAGCACATGATGCGGTTGACTTCAAATTAAACTTTATCTAAGAATTACGTGGAGAAAATTAGATATTGGTGTGGTTCTATAGGATTTCCAGGCTGCACAAAAGATGAGTTACTTCCACCAATAGCATAGGCTCCCAGAGGACTCTGTCTTATTGCCACTCTGTAGATGATGAACGCAGGCCCCTGGGAATCTGTTGAGCTCACAGGGGTTTACTTAATGCCAAGCCAGGACAGGAAAGCTTCCTCTTGGTTTGTGTTCATTGCTGGCTTATGGCGTCTTTCTTTGCAGGTAATGAATATTCACCAAGTAAGATTGGTGAGGAGCTGTGAGATGTTTGCATGGAGGTCTGATTCGGGGCTCCTCAAGACATGATCTTACCCATGGCAAATAAAGCTCTGTCCTTGTCCTGATGCCTCTTCTACTTTTTCCTTCTGTTGACCTTTCCAGCCTCCCAGAGGTCTTGAGCCATCTTCTGCGTGGTACCATTATTTTAGGCAAATGGTACCCTCATTTAGATATTTGTTTCCAGTATTCCTGAGGCTGGGAGATTTCTCCAAAGTTTACTGATGACCAAGCACCAGGAAAATTTCCACTTGAGGTGGAACTGGCACTAGAAGTTTCTTTTTCCCCCTATTTTGTTGTTGGCCATTTTGGGCCAGCATGTTGCTAAGTTGTGTTGATTTCGTAGCTCGTGTAACCAAGCTAAGATGTACATGTCAAAAATCTTTTTTTTTCTTTCTCTCTGAAAAGGTCTTCCCTCTTTTCTATAATGCTTCAGGATAGGGAAAAAAAAGAAAAGCGTTCTCTTGATTCCGGTTCTGGCATATGAAGTGTTTGCTACAAAATGTTTTTATCACTGTGTTATCTTATCAAAGTACTATCGTCATTGTCATTTTCAGCTTAATAGCAGGCATGTTCTATTTGTACCAAGAATATTTCATATTTTAAATAAATTCAACAAAGGAAACTTCAAGTGAAAAAAAATGATACCAGCGGCGCTAATTAGTTTTATATTTCTCAAAACCCTGAAGTTAAAACAGCTTTTGGCTTCCTGTGCATCCTACTGACAGTACCGTTTATAGGTAAAAGGTGATACTTAACCCAGACTGTTGTCACGTAGTAAGTGCTCAGGTCCCTTCTTGGAGGAAGGGAGTCATGCCATTTGCCAGAGTGGCCTCTAGGTTTTGGGTGACAGTTGAGGCACTTTGATTTAATGGAGAAATGGAGTAGGCTCTCAGACAGAGATAGAGAGATGAGTCAGCCATGATTCCTGGCCTCCTGGAGCTCATAATTGAGAAACAGAAACAGATACGTACACAGCTAGTCCCAAATTTGTAAACTAAGTATAATCAACAGGATACCAAGGAACTCTTCCTGAGGGACTTGACTATGGCCACAGGTACTCATTATTAATTTGGCTTCCACATTGTCCTTTGTCTGTATCTCTATTTGATATTTATAGCTCTATCAATTTATGAGTTCCCACCTAATGGTGTGTTTCAGATTATGAATTAGTTTTCACCTAATAATGCAGTCTGAGTGATACTTTGCCTCTATCTCTCCCTCCCTCCCTCCCTCTCTCCTTCCCTCCCTCCCTCCCTCCCTCCATTCATCCATTCTACAAAAGTCCATGCCCTCTGTATGACAGATATTTTGCTATATCCTAAAGAAGATACATAATCCAGCTAGGCAGTAATGTGTAATTTTGTAATGGTGATAGAAACAGCTGAGAAAATGTTATACATCCATAAAAGAGTTAAAAAAAAAAAAGGACCTGGAGAGCTTCTTGAAAATGGTGCCATTATGGGTGCCTGGGTGGCTCAGTGGGTTAAAGCCTCTGCCTTCGGCTCAGGTCATGATCTCAGGGTCCTGGGATCGAGCCCCACGCCGGACTCTCTGCTCAGTGGGGAGCCTGCTTCCCCCTCTCTCTCTGTCTGCCTCTCTGGCTACTTGTGATCTCTCTCTCTCTCTCAAATAAATAAAATCTAAAAAAAAAGAAAATGGTGTCATTATAATCATACAATCATTATAGTCATACAATGATTATAGTTAGTCCCTGCTGATAATGGAGAGCTGGAATCATGTTTTCTCATCATCTATTCTGTGAGTTCACCATGTATTCATTCCACGGGGGCGTATGAACTTCTCTACCTGGATGCTTCTAACCCTGCATGCTTCTCATTGTGATTGGCCCTCTGCCTCTGCCCTTGATAGCCAAGCGATGAACATACTGACACCACTATTGGCCTTCCCTTTTCCCTTCTGTTCTTGTGGTTGGGTTTCAGTGGACATATGCCAAGTACTGGCAGAAGGTGAGAAACTAAGAATTGGGATGCATACGTATTTTCACAAGTGTGAAGCACTTGGTTGCAGTTGAGGACGGGCCATTGAAACAATAGGGCATTTGTTGCTTAGAATTTACCCTTCTGAGTGACTTGGAAGTGTTGGAAGTAGGAGATAGGGGAATATGAGTTACATATCTAGGACAGAGGTCAGGAAGCTAGGGCCCAAATCCAGTCCACTACCTGTATTTATAAAGTTCGCTGGAACTCAGTCATGGTCAATGTGTTTATGTGTTGTCAGTAGCTGATTTCTCTCTACACAGCAGAGTTGAGTGGTTCTCACAGAGACCAAATGTCCCACAAACCCTATACTGTTTACCATCTGTCTCCCTACAAAAGTTTGCCAATCTAAGAAAACTTGTGAATCTCTGAAAGAGAGCAGACAAAGGAGGAATACTCTAGCATCCCTAATCATATTTTTCAATTTATAAAACATGTGGTTCAATCAGTAAAACTCAGGACAATTGAAAAATAAAAAACCACAACCTGGGCTGAGAGGTGATGGACAAGAAATCCGTATACTCTATCCCCACCCCTTCTTCAACCAACTTGTCAAAGAATATTGTATGTTTCAGAAATTTCTCCCAGATGCTGGATATTCAGACAAATACAACACAATCTGAGCTCCCAGTCTGTTAGCAGAGACGGACATGCAAATCAGCAAATGCTTCTTCCAGTGATAGATGCTATACGGGAATTAGAATGAAGAGGCAGAGAACAGGAGCGGCCTGCCTTCTTAGAATTCTGGGAAACATCTCACAGGATTGTTGAAATTTGACCTGCATCTGAAAGGATGAGCCTTGATAGATGAGCAAGGGTAGAAACAAATGATATATTTTTAGAGGCTGTATCTCTACCTTGAAATAATTTGATATGCTAGTAACTGCACTCAAGCATATAAAATACTGCCTCATTCATAATCTCTTTGGTCTTTACAACAGAGGTCAGTTATAATAATTTTCAACATTTTATTAGGAGCGAAGGCTCGATCAGGACAGTTAAGTTACTTGTTCAGGGCTCCTTTGCTTGTAAACAGTAAAACTGAGCTGCCCCTACTTCTGACTCCAAAGCCACAGGACTGTCTCCTTGAGTCAAACTTCCCTGGCCTAAGTCTACAAATTCTCCCTGGAACTTGTAATTGGTCTGCAATACAGGAGAAAAGGGCCTTTGATTTTGCCTGCACCAGAGTAACCTGCTGTTTCAGACTTGCCAAGAAGTGTTTTTTGCACCTGACATGATAGCACACGCTGCCAGTTGAAGTAAGAGTGGTCTTGACTCCATATGACTTTCTCTTACACGTGCACGGGTGCCCTCATTCAATTGTCACAGAACTCTCTTGTACTCTCAGCTTTCCCTGGACATTTCTCTATTTTATATTTTCCTTTCCCTTCCTGTCGTGGGTGCACCATTGTGCTCCCTCATCACGCAGTTCCCTCCTTCCATCATGGAGTTATGGACAGAGGAAGGGGGATCTCTGCCAGGGCCAATACCCCCTGGCGTGTGAGAGAAGACTCAGGGGCCTCAAGTTCACCATTCAGCAAATCCCATTATTCCCTGTGATTCACAGCGCTGGTTCCGTGGACCTCCATCCTTAGGCTCACTTCTTTAACCAGGTACTGGTCCAGATATATCTTCTACATTGAGGTGTTCAGTCATCTTTCCAGATCCCCAGCCCCAAGTGTTCAAGCTCTTCACCCCCAGAAACCTCCATTTCCTCCTTTGTTCTCTGTCTTGGGCCTTGGAAACCTCTAACATTGGGCTCAAAGTGTCTCTTTTCCCACCGTGTCTCTGCAGCAAGAGGAGGAACAGAATCTCCTGCCAATTCTTACCCCAACGAGAGTGGTCTCAAGAGAGAAGTTGGAGCTTTCTGTGCATGTTTTCTGAGCCAGAAGTAAGAAAGCATAGAGATTAAGAGCTGGGCTCTGGAATCACTTGACAGAATTCTAGTCCTGCTGGTTCATATACTAGCCCTGGACCTTGAGCACCTCCAACCTCTCCAGCCTAGGACTGTTGTAAGGATTAAATGAGCACATGTTATGTTCCTTGAACTGTCCCTGGCTGTGCAAAATTTCAGTTATTATTATTGTTATTCTTATTAGTACATTTTTTTCTCATACTTGACCTTTGCACACCATGTCTCTACTTTGGGTTCAATAAATATGGTTAATATATGGGTTTAATAGAATTCTTAGTTACTCTTGGAACCTCACATCTGATTATAGCACTCTTTTTATGGGAAAATGAATTCTTGAGTTCCAAACAGATGCATTACAAAGAAACCCTTGGACTGAAGTCACTCATCGCTAAGAGAAGGTCCAACTTGAAGAAGGAGCTTGGCATTGAAAGTCTGCAAAAATATTGGCACAAACTGTACAGTACTTTTGAATTAACATTAATAGGCATTTCTAATGCACCAGCCACAAGGCAACCAATCAGGGTCATGTATCTAGTCCTCGATCATTTGGTTTATGAAATAAATTTATTTACTTTTTTGGTTTTGCTTCTCTGCATTTTGACTTTGTCTGTTTTATCATTTATTAAGAAATGATAGTAGTTGGGCATCTGGGTGGCTCAGTTGGTTAAGCATCTGCCTTGGGCTCAGGTCGTGATCTCAGGGTCCTGGGATCAAGTCCCACATCTGGCTCCCTGCTCAACAGGGAGCCCGCTTCTCCCTCTCCCCCGTGCTCATGCTCTTTATCTTGTTATCTCTTTCTCTCAAATAATAATATCTTTAAAGATTATTTATTTATTTATTTATTTATTTATTTATTTATTTATTTGATAAAGAGAGAGAAAGAGATCACAAGTAGGCAGAGAGGCAGGCAGAGAGAGGGGGAAGCAGGCTCTCTGCTCAGCAGGGGCTTGATCCCATGATGCGGGGCTTGATCCCAGAACCCTGAGATCATGACTTGAGCCAAAGGCAGAGACTTTAACCCACTGAGCCACCCAGATGCCCCTCAAATAATGAGATCTTAAAACTCTCTCAAATAAATAAGGTCTTAAGAAAAAAAAAAAAAAAAGGAATGGCAGTAATCAGCTGGCATTCATTTGTGTCTTAGATGTAAAACTGAGAAATCCACTTGGTTGCCTTATCATATCTGTCCTCAGGTCTGCAAACTGGTCTTGCTTAGGCATTTTGCCACCATTGCCATTATTTGGCAGGGGGAGAGGGTGAGCGATTACCAAAGTAGTATCCCCTATTCTCTGGGAGCTCCGTCTCACTGAAGGTTTTTCCTTGCTTTATAAAATGTCCGTGACCCCTATTTCAGATTTTACAAATATGCCTGGAACTAGAAGTACTGTGGTCTGTGCAAAGATAGATCCAGGTTGATTTGTACCAATATGTAAATACGTATAGAAAGCAATGTCCATGAAGAGGAACACTGTCCACTTGGCATTGAGAGGAGCTCAGGGCAAAAGTGGCATTGAGTCGATCTTGCCTACTGGCTTGGACAGTCCATGATCTTGGGATAGGGAGTATTAGGAGAGTGACATTTCTAATAGTGAAAATAATAAGAGTAAACCTAGGGTTTACTAATCTAGGAAGGTAGGTGACTCGGGAAATTAAATCTGTATCATAAAAATGGCAAATCTTATTTTTTTTTTAAAGATTTTATTTATTTGACAGAGAGAAACACAGCGAGAGAGAGAACACAAGCAGAGGGAATGGTAGCGGGAGAAGCAGGCTTCCCGCAGAGTGGAGAGCCCGATGCGGGGCTCGATCCCAGAACCCTGGGATCTGACCTGGGCTGAAGGCAGACGCTTAATGACTGAGCCACCCAGGCGCCCCTGGCAAATCTCATTTTACTTCAAGTTCCCCACATACTTTAGGGCAAAAGTCAACAAAACCCTTACAGTGCAGACAATCAAACTCTTTCTTTCAGAATTGTGTGTATACATGCACACATGCACACACACCCTCACACACAAAAACTCCTTGTATCTCCACAAATCAATGACAATGCAAAAATGAAACAATTTTCCAAGTTTTCTGCAAATGGCTGCATGCTTAAGCACGGCACTCAGCAAAATGATGAAGTCCATCAATATTTCTCAGTCCTACTGAGTGTCTGCCTGGTCTCCAGTAGCTTAGCCAGTCCTTGCCTGGATGCGTGGTTGAAGAGAAGAGATCGTGCATCTATACGTACAAGGATCTCTTCACAAATAAATTGAAAACCACTCTAACCTGCTGTACCTTTAGTCAGGAATTAGGAAGATAGCTTCAACATGGTTACACTGGGAGGGAGGAAATTGTTCTAATCGTACTCAGAGGATAGACCAATAGAATAGTCTCAACCCCATTGTTTGGTGGGGTTGGACCAGCATCCTGTCGAAGGGGAAGATTGCCTTGGGCTGGGATGGGCAGAGACAGGTAATTTACATGGAAAAATTGATAATTTATAAGATAAAATGGTAGAAGTTATTAAGCAGGTAAAGCATATATATCATCAGGAAGCCAACTATGAACAGAAGATGCAAAATGAACCGTTCTTAGGCTTCTGTTCTGTTTTGCAGTGAAGGGTCTGATGCATTACTGTTCCTTTAGCCCAAATGGATACATCTGCATGGTCCAGTCACCAGATACTGATGTGGATCTAAAATAAGTTACTGTTTCTCTTTTAACTACAAGATAAAAAGGTGCCCAGAGGAGAAGGTCCAGCTCCTAGCAGCAGCTAGAAAAGAACCCAGAGCCTGGCGGTCAGTAAGTACAATAAGGTCATGATGAGGGAAGAGACGTCAAAAAAGACTGAACCACGAAGCTGTACCACGAAAACTAGTATTACACTGTCTGTCAGGTAACTGGAATTTAAATAAAAACTTCAAGAAGAGAGAAAAGGTTAGAGTAGTTCTGCTGGGCTTCAGGGGCAAAATAAAATTGAAGGAGGCTTTTAGAAAATGAGTAAGACAAGATTGGCAGACAGAAGTAGAAGATTGCTTAATAAACATCCCGGTTACAATAGTGCTCAGTGGAAGGTGCATGGGCAAAGCGTAGATTAGCTCACTAACAAGAGAGCCAAAGTAGCGCTGAATGAGAGAAGACTCCATCCTTTTGGAGGTGGCAAGGTTGCTGTCCTGGAGAGGCTGGAACATTGCAGTGGGATTCAGTCCTCAAATACAGCCGAGCCCTGGCACTGAAGAGATCACCACGGTGATCCATGCACGGTTTCCAATGTGAAGCTTCTGAACTTCCACAGTTGAAAAGAGATGTTCTCAAAGATAGAGAAAGATCAACCAGAGCTTAGACAGATTGGCCCCTCGACAAGTTTATTTAAATTAGATAATCCTGACGTTGCTCTGAACGTTTCAGGCAAAACCTACTATAAGCAGTTTTTAACTGCGACTTTGGAAAACATCAGCCTGTGATGTTGGTGTTTCCTTGCGCAAATAGCAAGCAGTGAAAATCTCACATTTAGACGACACTCTGATTTTAAGAAGAGGGCCCATGCCAAGGAGCACCCAGGCGCTGCCAGGCCTCCAACTGAGGGTCCTGAAGACAAACCTGGGTTCTTCCACTTGCAATGCCTGCAAATATTGGCTGTTTTAATGCTCACAGCCTGTGACAGCTCCTTGGTTTCGTTTCTTGAAGCTGATCTTCAAAGCCGTGAAGCAATAGCAAACTGTTTGAGATCCCAAATCAAAGAACAGATTGTGTAGACTCAAAAAAACAGCAAACAAACAATTACATTTAAAAACAAAGTGTTGGGGTAAAAAAAAAAAAAAAAACAGCGACAACCTTTTTGCTCACCTGCCAGGGCCTTGCCGCTAAGCTTCTGTTTTTGTCAAATTATAGCAAGTGACATCCGACTGTGTCCTACTGATAGGTGAACTATTTCTAGTCATTGAAGCTGGAGGGGTTTCAGAGCCCTCACTTGTAATATGACTTTCCCACTGGCTAGAGTTAGGAGATTGAGCAAATCAAGCTCATTTCTCCACTTGGGATGAGGGTGCCACGAAAGCTCTCTACCCAAAGCAGTAGTAGTAATAGTGAATGATAACTAACTCTGGTATCAGGCTTTCACTGGAAGAATGCCCCTGGGGGTTCACAACAGCCCTGTGAGATATGTGAAGGATCTGGGGATTAGAGTCGTTGTCAAGATCATGGGGCCAGGAGAATACGATGTGAGAATTCCAGCCCAGGCTTTTTAATATCACATCACTTGTTCTTTCTCCTACACGATCCTGCTTCTCACTAACCACCCATTCAGTAGCTCTTGAAAAACAGATTCTGTTACCTGCTTTGAAGATAATACCATATCCCTGCTTTCCCACAGGGCTTTCCAAACACAGTCCATGCTGGCCCATGTCCATGGGTTATTTTGCAAGTTTTCAGGTATTTTATTTATTGCCTCACTGTTGGAGGTGGGTAGGTTGTCCCAGGATATCATATCTGAATTCAGTTATGTTCCTCTTTCCTCTCCAATGTGCACATTCTCCCTAATGCTGGGGTGGGATGTTAGCTTCCCAGACCTGTCAGGAAATGGATACCCCAAAGCAGAGAGAAGGAGATATTTACAATAGGTATTTTACTCTGATACCAGTAAGAAACAATTCTTTGTCTGTCAAAAAGACAACGAATTTGATGTGGCCATTATTACAACCGTAACTTCAGACATTTTTGCCCTTACATTATTTGCTACACTTGTTCCTCTTCAGTATTTTAAATCATTGATCACAGGCTGGTATAAATTTAGCTTTACTACTAGTTTTCTTATATTTTTTATGCTTTTTCATTTTGCTTTAGTCACTTTGCTACTCATTAATTTAGTTTTGAACAGCTTCCCATGACTATGGAATCAATTATGTACTGCAGCTCCTGATATCTGTTGATTTTTTCTTTTTTAATATCTCCAAGGTTTTTTCCCCAATATTCCTTCATATTCCCCACAGTTTACACTGTCCAAACTGTCAAGCTGGTCCCTTTGCATACTAACACATTTTGGCCATTCCTGTTTTTTAATTAAATTGTCTTTCTGTGAAGATTTTTTTTTAAATCTAGGTTGGGTATGCTCAAAGACACCACCTCTGTGATAGCTTCAAAGATTCCCCCAGATAGAAATAATAACTTCTTATTCTGCGTAACACATTTCTGAACTGAACCTCTCCAATAGCCCTATGAGAGTGTGTTCTGTAAACTGAAGAGTGGCATATAAAAATATCAAATGGTGCAGCTTCTGTGAGTCCAATCTTAATATCCTCACTAAATTTTGATCCCCCGAGCCTCTTCGAATATATTTATTAATCAACACAGTGGCAATGATGATGAGTGAGCAAATGGTCACTTAAACATGTAGTCATTTAAATATATGGATAAACATTCTCTATTTCTCAAGTTTGTATTTTTTTATTAAAGTAAGACATACTCGTGGCTCAAGGAATCTGATAGGACTAACAGGTGTAAACAAATACCATCCTCCCTTTTCTGCCCGCCCTTCTCTACCATCCCCACCAACCCCTCAGCCCTACTTGGCAGAAGACCCTCTTAGCTGCTTCACCTTGGCATGTTTCCAAAAAAAAGTCACGTTTTCTGTCTGTAGATTCATGAATAATAGACAGGCTCTGTGGATTAACAATACCAAAAATATATGGATAGGCCATCTGTATGTGTTTGACTTTTTAGAGCCTCCTCCTTGGGTAGGGGTGCATTTGCTCTTCTCCCTCCATAATTGAGAGCTACGACAAGAAGATCCTCTCTTGCTGGGCTTCATTATTGGCCTGCTGACCTGGTATTTTAGGTTGATTATGTTTGCCTGAGCCAAAAGAGTTTCTTGATGATCCTCTAGGGTCCTGTTTCCATACAACACTTAGGCTTGAAAATTGCAGGGTGGGTTTAGTGAAATAATGATAGAACACCTTGGAAATCTTTAATGTCCTTTCAAGATATACGGGGTGCTCTTAGTTACCACAGAGCTGGTAAGCTCCCCTGCATCTCAACTTTGCTAATAAATATGGTGTACATGCTTAATAAGTATTAACAAATAATAGTGTGTTTTGGTGGTTTCTTTATGGTATACAATAACCTATGGGGTATCAGGGTATGGGGTATCGAGCATTTTTTCTTCAGCATGAGATTGGTTGTATATGATGTATTTGTCTGCCTTGCAGAGATGTCATGATTGTTGTACGGAGGTGGCTGGAAGGTGGCACAGTGGGCAGAGCATTCCTGAAGCCTGGGGACCTGGACCCGGCTGCCTTGTAGCAAGTCAGTCTTCTCACGCTGTCACCAGTCCTTGCCCTGGATTTATTTAACCATCAAGTGACCTAAAGTGTTTGCTTGCCCATGTAGCTGATGAGTTGCTAACAAAAGGATCTAGGTATATTCTTTTGCCATTCATTTACTCATTTGTTCAGCAAATATCTCCTCAGTTGTTTTCCAGAGTTCAGTTTATGCTAAACAAGTCTGGCAGGCAAGCAGGTGAGTAGGTTGCTTTCGGAACCCAGAAGTATGGCTTGTCCAAGATCGCCCCAGAGCCTCACTCCACCCCACTCTACAAGAGTTCTCACCATCGGGCTTCTTGCATGGAGCCCATTGCTCAAGTGAATATTTGATTAGTTTATTTCACTCTTAATTTTATATTATTGGTTCCACTTGCACATTGGATCCTACACGCATGTACCCCAAAATAGACACAATACATACAATGTGAGAACTGAAAAACATTTTACAATCCATTTGACATTTGTCTCCAATCCTTGTTTTGTTTTTCTTTCTTAAAGATTTTATTTATTTGACAGAGAGAAACACAGCAAGAGGGAATGGTAACACAGAGAAAGGGAACACAGAGAGAGGGAACACAAGCAGAGGGAATGGTAGCGGGAGAAGGCGGCTTCCCGCTGAGCAAGGAGCCCGATGTGGGGCTCGATCCCAGGACTCTGGGATCATGACCTGAGCCGAAGGCAGACGCTTAACGACTGAGCCACCCAGGTGCCCCTATTGTTTTTTTTTTTTTTTTTAAAGATTTTATTCATTTATTTTAGACGGGGGGGGGGCAGAGGGAGAGGGAGAGAGTCTCAAGCAGACTCCCCGCTGAGCATGGAACCCCACGCAGGGCTCCACCTCACAACCCTGAGATCACAACCCACGCTAAACCAAGTCAGACGCTTAACCAACTGAGCCACCTAGGCACCCCTCCCCACTTATTATTCTTAATCTCTTTCCCCTCGTTTTTCATCTCCCACCCAAGTGGTTTTCACTTCACATAGAACAGAGAGGAGTTGATTCTGGACTGCATTATTTGGGTGTTTTAAGGCCTAAGGATGTGCAAATGAACAGAAGTGGAACAGTGTGTGGCGCAGCTCACATATTGCTGCATTGTGTTTTACATTCAACCTCCTTCCCTTTGCCTCTGCCCTTGGGATATGTGAGAATCCCCAGCAGACCACCAGTGACAGGGCCGTCACCCCCCCAGCCCAGTTTGGTGTGGGCACCAAATGTAGCAGCACGATTAAGTGTGCTCATTTTGCACATGCAAACAGAGACCTTGAGGTCTCCAGAGGCAGTTCTTTAAGGGAGCTGCGTTCAGTGCACCCCAAGTCCAAGCTATTTGATAACAGGCACCTCCTTCTAAGTGTGTGGGTCATCTATGTATCCGCTAGCTCACCCTCACGCTCACAAAACTCCTTCGTAGATGGGTGTCGGGTCCCATTTTACAGATGGGGAGATTGATTATCAGCTCTTACCCATAAGAACACAGCTCTTACCCATAAGAACCAGGAGTCGGATCCCTCCTTTCTCCTTAAGACTCTCTTTCCTTCACTTGTTATAAGCTCTAATATTAAGTGTCATAAGACTTTCTGCCCTTCCCAGTGTGAAGTGAATTTCCAAAGATTTGTGCGTGTGCGTGTGTGTGTGTGTGTGTGTGTGTGTGTGTGTTTTGAACAGATTTTAATATTCAGAGCAGTTTTAGGTTTGTAGCAACATGGAACAGAAAGTTTTCAGAGAGTCCCCTGCCTCAACATACACACACACACACACACACACACACACACACACACACACACCCCTATTATCAGTATCTCAGCACCAGAGTGGTGCTTTTGCTACAACTGAAGAACCTACCCTGACTCAGCAGAGCCCCCCAGGTCCCTAGTTTACATTAGGGCTCACTCCTGGGGTTGTGCACTCCACACACTTGGACCATGTGCTCCATGCACCTGGACCATGCACGCCATGCACCTCACCTGGAACATGCATTTCACGCACCTGGACCATGCACTCCACGTACCTGGACCATGCACCCCACGCATCTGGACCGTGCATGCCACGCACCTGGACTGTGCACTCTACACACTTGGACCAGATGTATAAGGGCATGTATCCACCATTCTAGGATTGCACAGAATCGTTTCACCACTACAGATCCTCTGTACTTCACCTATTTATCCCTTCTTCCTCCAACCGTTGGCAACCACTCATGTTTTTACTCTCTGTAGTTTTGCCTTTCCCAGAATGTCCTATAATTGGAAGTGTACACTATGTAGTCATTTCAGATGGGCTTCTTTCACTTCGTAATATGTGTTTAAGTTTCCCACGTGTCTTCTCATGGCTTCCTAGCTCATTTCTTTTTAGTGCTAAAAAATATTCCATTGTCTGAATGCACCACAGTTTATTTATCCGTTCCCCTCCTCAGGGACATCTTGTGTGTGTCCAGGGTTTGGCAATTATGAATAAAGCTGCTATAAAGACCTATGTGCAGATTTTTGTGTGGATATGAGTGTTCAACCCCTGGGGATGGATACCAAAGATTGTGTGATTGTTAGATCTCCTGGTAAGAGTATGTTTTGTTGGAAACTGTCCAACTCTTTCAGTGTGGCTGTACCATTTTGCATTTTTACAGCAGTAAACGAGAGTTCCTGTTGCTCTATATTCTGGACAGTATTGTCAGTGTTTTGGATTTTAACCAATCTAATAGATGTAGACTATATCTCATTGCTAATTTGCGGTTCCCTAATAACATTAGATGTCTAGCGTCTTCCCATATGCTTATTTGCTCTCTGTATACCTCTTTTGGTGAGGTATCCATTCAGATCTTTTCCAGTGTTTTAAACCAGGTTGTCCACTTGCTTATTGTTGAGTTTTATGAGTTCTTTGTATATTTTGGATAACAGTCCTTTATCAGATCTGTCTTTGGCAAATATGTTCTCCTCATCTGTGGCTTGTCTTCTCATCCTCTTGACAAAGATATATTATCGACCAGCCATATTTGCTACAATGAACACTCTCCAAATGTGGCATATCTTGCAATAGGTTTAAAAGATTAGCTTGGGGGGCACCTGGTTGGCTCAGTGGGTTAAGCCTCTGCCTTCGGCTCAGGTCATGATCTCAGGGTCCTGGGATCGAGCCCCGCATCGGGCTCTCTGCTCAGCGGGGAGCCTGCTTCCCCCTCTCTCTCTGCCTCCCTCTCTGCCTACTTGTGATCTCTCTCTCTTTGTCAAATAGATAAATAAAATCTTTTAAAAAAAAAAAGATTAGCTTGGGAGCAGCTGGTTTTTCATAGAGAACTATATCCCTTTGTCTGTCTTTTTGTAATAGAACGCAGCCTTGTGGGGGTTGGATACAAGAATATTCTGATGCTCAGTGAGTACTTGATCATTTTTCTTTAACTCTTAAGTAAAATTTTTGCCTATTGTTGCAATGCACTTGTACACACATGCTGACATTTCAACACCTGCTATTAGTGTAGCTAGAAAGAGGGGTGGGAGAGAGGAAAAAGGAAGAATCATTGGCTTAATCCTCTAGTTATGTGAAACAATAACAGTATTTAAATAATTTCTCATAGTTATGCAGGCATGGTACTTGTTTATTTCTTCCTAAACTGTGAGCTTCCTGAGATGAAGGGATTTATCTCATAGAATCTAAGAGTGCCCGGCAGGGAATAGGCGTTTAGGCATATGTCTTAAGTTAAACTGGCTAGCCTCATTTATTCTGAGATGATATGGCATCACTGAGCTTTTTCTCACCCATCTCTATCTCAATGGGGTCGATTGGCACAAAAGCTTAGAAGGATTTGAGGAAGCCAGATGGGTAGTGGGTACTAGGCGTTCTCTGAGTTTTAGTTCTTTCATTGCATGTACTTGGAAATCCTTCTTGCTGGCAAGGTTATGTAAGTGATTGAGGACTGATGGATCAATTAATATTTGTTTCATTCATGTTTGTTTTTATTGTTCTGAAAAGCATACTAGAAAAACTCAGCTTAATGAGATAACACACAGAGAAGAAAAACTTTGAAAATTGCACTCACTATTTAAAGGTTACTATTATTGTAGCTGTTAATAATCTCAAACATCTTATTAAAAACCCAATGCTTAATTACATAAAGAGCTTCTCATTGCCTGTCCCCTACCCCCTCTCCTTTTCCTTCTCCCACAAGGCAGGCACAAAAATCAAAGCTATTTAGGTATGTGTGAATCAGCATATCGCGTATATCTGATTTATCTCTGTTCAATGCGTACATTCCCGAATTTCTCAAAGGCATGTGACTTTCAAGAATTCTTTAAATATGTAAATAATATTATAAAGCCCCTGATGAATTCCAGACACACTATTATTCTAGATGACTGAGCGATGCAAAGAAAGGCTCACATTCCCTGCTGAATTACCCATTTCACACGTTACATTAATAAACATCAGGCTGCTTGCAAGAATCATGTGTTATCTGAATTTAATGAACTTCTGAACTGAACGGAATGCATCTAATTGACAAGGTATCATCAAACAGAGCAGAAGATGGTACAAGTCCCTTGAAAAAGCAAAGAGAAAGGAGAAGCAAGAGGGGAGAGAAAAGTCCGGATACTGTGGGAGGTGGAGATGGGGGGTGAAGATCACTGGGAGGCATCTCTTTTGGAACACGAGGTTTTGTAGTCATCTGCATGTACGTGGACATCCCCTTCTTATGTAGTGTGCAGGCAGCTCAGATCTGGATGATTAAAGGGCCCGGGTGTCTCTGGCTTTTAAGCTTTACATTTCCTTTAATTGCAGAACACAAATTCAGACAAGGGTGGGAGAGTCTCAGAAAAGATAATCCACAGTAAAGATTTCAAGCTGTTAGGTAAATGAAATGTTTCCATGGGAGGCTCTATTTTTTTTTTTTTTTTTACCTTCTAAATCTTTTTGCACCCAAGAAATTAAAGGCAAATTCTCTCAAGCAAGTTTTTTGCTATTTTTCCTACCCTCTTTTGTCTTACTAAGTATCAAGCATGTCACTGCTTAAAACTGAAGTGAATAGGGTGGCTGTTACACTTGGAGTTGTGCATATGACAAAATTAGACATATATTCAGAACACAATGCTATGACACTGTTTTCTGATGCAATAACAAAAGTTATCATGATGCGGAGTCTGCTTCTCACTCTCCCTCTGTGCTTTTGCTCTCTTGTGCTTTCTCAAATAATGAACTCTTAAAAAAAAAAGAAAAGAAAAGCTATCAGAAGTGGAAAGAAGGCAAAATTTTGTCATTTGTATCCTCTGGATGATTTTTCCAAAGCTGTAATTGGGACAAATGATTTTATAAGGTTGTAATGGAATTGGCTGTAGAATTTATACCATTAAATGTTGCCTGCTATGCCCACAAAATCCATTACAGGCCACGTATTGCCACATGCTGTGCCCAGACGGAGTGGCAGGGAGGGCTGAGCAGGAACATTTTGTTTTCAGGTGCCAGCTTGCTTGTGAGCCTTTTTAGATCCTAGAGCGGAAAGTGAATGTACCTTCTCTGAATTCCTGTTGCCCTTTATCATACACCTTTAATGGAAGTTTTAATCTTCTGCTTCGTATTAATACTATTTGTATGCCTTAGCACCCTTCTTAGATGTAAAGCTCTGTGAAAATGATTTCTTTTACTGGCTCATTTTGGTATGCTACTAAGTGCATAGAAACTGGATGGCATCCCATAACCTTGTTGGAGTGAATGTATAAACAACATCACACAAGGTGTTTCAAGTTGACCTATTTCTTTGACTATCAAAAGACTTCTGCATTTATTAAAACAACTGAAGTTCAGGTTCTGTGTTCTAACAGTTTTGTATACTCAGTGGCCTGATCAAGACAATTTGTGGAATTTTACTTAGACTTGCCATTTGAGAAAGAAAAAGAATGTGTGTGTGTGTGTGTGTGTGTGTGTGTGTGTGTGTGTAAGAGAGAGAGCCTATCGGCCCATGGGTTCAGTCCTCTAATTGTGTGAAAAAACCAAATCATTTAAATAATTTTGAGACTGTCAGTGTCTTCTATTTTCTGTTTTGTGTTAGTGATCCTTTTGATCAAAGATTGAATTTTCATGTGACGGGTATATTAGGGTTTTCCAGAGAAGCAAAACCTATGAGATGTGTGTGTGTGTGAGTGTGTATATATCCAGATTTATCATAGAAATTGGCTCGAGCAATTATGGAGGCTGAGAAGTCCCACAATCTGCCGTCTGCAAGCTGGAGGCCCAGGAAAGCTAGCTGGTAGGTGTAATTCAGTCAGAATCAAAGGCCTGAGATTCAAGGTAGTGGAAGGGGGCGGGGGGCATGGTGGGGAGGACACAGTGCTGGTGCCATTCCTGGTCTGAAGGCCTGAGAACCCAAAGCAGTGGTGCCAGAGGGTTAAAGATAGAGGTTCTAGATCCTGTGGCCTGGAAATTCACTCTTCTTCCACATTTTTGTTCCATTCAAGCCCTCAGTGGATTGGATGAGGCCCACGCACACAGGTGAAAGCAGATCCATACTCAAGTCTGCTGATTCAAATGCTCATCTCTTCTGGAGACACCTTCACAGACACACCCAGAAATAATGTTTTACCAGCTATCTGGGCATGCCTTAGCCCAGTCAAGCTGACACAGAAACATCACATGTCTGTAGAAATATGACCACGGATCAGGATTATGGAATACTGGAGAGTAAATTAAGGCATAGTCCGCCATGCTTTTCAACTTGTGCTAGACACAACTAGGGCAAGACAATCCCTCATTTTTTGGCAGTGTCCATTGTATGCCAGGACATTAACATGCCTGGTCTCTACCCACTAAATGCCAGGAGTACCTCGCCATACCCGTTGTAATAACCAAATTACCCCTAGTGTGTTATGACCCCTGGAGGAATGCATCCTCTCACTGTGGCGTCTTTGAGAACTGCTGTCTAGATTTGTGGTCCCGTAAGACTGTGGTTAAGGGTTGCCTGAGGATTGTGTGCCGTCTCTCTTTTTCCTGTAGCCCCTCTCAAGTTCAGATTTTGCTGCTCTGTGCCATTTGACCTATATAACTATCATTTTAGTAAAATTGAATATGCCGAAGACTGTTGTGAAGGGTAGGTGCTTCTTTTCTCGGCTGAAAATCGTTAATTTCTAGAAAATGTAAAATTTGCAGACAATCCAGACGGTAGGATTTTAGGGCAAAGGAAAGAAAAGTTCTGGTAAATCACTTTATTTCATCATAGTTTCTACAATCATGTTTGAGTAGTTACTGTTTTATTAGAAAATTATAATTTCCTCCCTAAACATAGCTAACATATTATTTTGTTTCTAAATACAATTTTAAAAATACATGTCTTGAAGCCAACATGTCTTTTCCTTTGTAACATGGATCAGTTTTGTTGAAGAAGTAAGTGGGGAACTATAAATTTTGCATTTAGTGCATAATTTTTTCTCAGCCTGTGTCTTATTTGGCAGGCTCTGACCCATCCTATAATTCTACAATTAATGTTTTAGGAGAACTGGAGTAATTTACATTTATCCCTCTAAGGTCTCATCATTCTTATTTATTTATCTGGTCGTTCAATCCCAGAATGTCAACATTCCCAGACCCTATCAAGTGCTGGCCAGTTCATTCATAAGTGGGTGAATAGGAGAAGTGCCCCAACTCAGCTTATAAATTAAGCATCATACTGTTAGTAACATGTCTGTCATGTTAGTAAATATTTCTGTAGTGTTTTGTAACTTACAAGGCAAAATCACCTATTTCCGTTGGTATCTAGGAGACCTGAGAACACATTTTTATTTCACCATGTACTGACTTACGACTTGAACTCTTTTTGATCCAGTGACTCTCTGAAGTGTTATATTATCAACTCATCCTTATAGGTATGGAACTTGAAAGGTCAGAAGGATCCACAGCCTTGTCTGTGGTCAAATGAGTTGACCTATCTACCTTTGAACTAGTAAGATTCATCCCAGCAGTGTGGCTGTAGTAGAAGGAAGAGGGAACAATAAGTCAGCAAGAGTCTACTTCAGGCACTCTCTGGATGTGCAAACTTTGGTAAGGCGCTTAATTCTGAGTACAGCACTGTCTTATTTGGGAAAGAGAGCATGCCTTACAGATCTCTCTAGAACAGTTGTTTTTCAGCAGGGAAGAGGGATATGTTTAAATGAGCCTATCACTTATTCCCTAGTCATTGAATAACTATCGCTGAGTGCCTACTAGGTACCACTCTGTTAGGCATTGGAGTTGCAATATCGAACTTAATAATCAAATACGCCTGCCTCCTGGACACTTGTATTCTGACTGTATTACATTGGGACCCCAGCTTTTCGAAGGAAGTAGTGACTAGTACCTTGCCAAAATTCTAAAATCTTCTACGTCTTCCAACCCACTCACCCTACTTGAGAAGTCTTTGACGGAAGGCACTGTTTACGGTAATTGTATGATACATCCCTAAGGATTGCCTGCGCAGTAAAAAGTATTGATAAATGTGATCATCGCAAGTTTTTTTTTTTTTTTTTAAGATTATTTATTTATTTATTTGACAGAGAGACTGCAAGTAGGCAGAGAGGCAGGCAGAGAGAGTGGGGGCGGGGGGGGGGGGCGGGAAGCAGGCTCCCCGCTGAGCAGAGAGCCCGATGCGGGGCTCGATCCCAGGACCCTGGGATCATGACCTGAGCCAAAGGCAGAGGCTTTAACGCACTGAGCCACCCAGCTGCCCCATCGCAAGCTTTTCTTAAGATTTTCTAAGATTCGCGTACATTATTTGTGAATGAATGAAATGAGCATTTTGTTCTGATTACAGAAGATTGTTTTAAATGCATAAAATCTCTGGAAATTGAATTTGAAGGTCAGCAACACCTTTCCCTTCATTTTATCATAATGTGAACTAGGCTGAGGTATGAACCTTAAATGTTGTGGCCCTTTATTCGCTGTTGTCACCTCCCACCCCAGCCACTCTGTGCAGTAGTTATGGGAAAGCACATTTTCCGGATTTGGCAACTGAGGCTCAGAGATGCTACAGAGCCAGTTAGTAGTAGAAGTAGTAGAAGCTGAAAATAAGTCTTGGGCTCCCAACCGCCCGCCACGACCTAGGCTTCATATGTGTTCTCTCGGGACACAGACCGTTTGTGACCCACTGACAGAAACTGACTCAGTTCTCTGCGTTAGCTAGGAAAGTTTTCATAGCTGTTTTCTTCTCTATGTTTTTAACGTCAATTTGAAACACATATAAGAATCTGAAAAAGAGAGTTTCTGAAGCATTTGTGCAGCTCCCATTTCAAAGAAAAGATAGACTTCTCTCGATAAAGCCTTGAGGGTGGCAAATTTAGACAAGAATGGAAAGCAAAACAGCCTACTCAAGGTTAGACAGTGACTCGAGTCATTCCATGCACTTAAAACAATATTTAGGATGACCCTATGTAAACTCACATTATCACTTAAAAGCCAGTATAAAAATACTACCCATCTGCTGTGCCGGTCCTGCTGTTGCTTGCCACATTCCTCTGACAAGCTGTTACCTCAGTATAGAGAGAGAGTATACATTTTGGAATTCGGAGTTTGAGTTTGAAAAAAAAAAAATGGTATCTGGTACATATGGACTAGATTCTGTTCTTCCAAATGTAGATTTGTAACCTCATTTATTCTTAAAGATGATGTGTTAAATTAGGGTTTTTTTTTTTTTTTGCTATTTCCTCTTTTTTTGACTCTGAAGATGGAAACTCTTATAATTTTATGCCTGTGACATGAACAATGTACAATGGGAAGTCATTTAGTTCACACCCGCCATGTGATGTGCAGAGTGGGTGTGGGGAAGTGTTTATAGCAAACACCGTGTCCAAGTTCTAAGCGCCCTCCGTGGCGTGGTTGCTCTGTGAACTGTGGAATTTCTCAGGTATGAAAGATTTGCTGGATGACTGAGGGAGGGCAGTACCTGTGATCGCTTCCCCACAAGTGATTGTCAGTGTGGAACGACTGTTCATTCCAGAATTACCAGCAGCCTGGGAACAGCCAAGAAGAAATCAGCCTCCTTAAATGGCTATATGAGCATGAGAGGCGAGACTGCCGAAGTTAGATCCTTGGGGCTCCAACTTCTCTCCCAGAGGCATGAGTCTGTGGATAATGCCTTTAGCTAGGATCACACAGTCTGGCCCAGAAGTGCAAGATTGCCGAGCGATTTGCTCTTTTTCCAAGAGACAATTACTTCCACTTTTTGTACCAACCTCCCAAGAAATACCCAAAAGTAAAAAATAATAGGCAGTCCTGAGTGATCTTCCTTGCTATTTATCGTTAATACTTCCTCCACGATTTCTTTGGAAATTCTTTTTGATGGACATGACCTGCTACATTGCTCAAAGACTCTGACATTTCACTCATTCCTTCACTCTACAAATATTTATTGATGATCCTTCTTTGTAAGACCCTGGGGTAGGGGTACCAAACAGGAGCGAGTCCAGCAGACTATGAAACCGGTGTAGAGGCTGCTAGGGAAGGGAGTACACGGAGGTGTCATTTTAGGGCAACCGAGAAGGGAAGTAGGTAGGGAGGCTTTAGGTAATGGACGGTAGCAATGAGATTGTGATACAGAAGAGGCCATTTCAAATTCCATGTGTGCCCTGAGGTGATAGTAGAGTCTTACCTGCTCACAGCAGGCAGTGTATGAAGTCTGATCATTGAAGTTGAAAGACATACCCTAAATCCTCTACTCAAAGCTCCTTGTGAACAGACGAATCTGCGGAAGGAAGAGATTTGCCAAAGGTCGTGTAGAAGTTTAACACTAGCTAGTATAAAACCCAGATGGGAACGTAGGTTTGTCATCATTCAAGGCAAAATCTTTCCACTCTTAGAGTTTTGTACTTGTGTCCGCAGTTACCCCAAGGCTACTTCAGGCCAGCCGTTGGGGTTTGAACCAATTCCAGATGAAGGCGTTTTTGAGACAGGGTTCGCCTGTTGAACTAAACTCACCTCCATGTTGACACACACGTTACTTCCTCTCCCCCTTTATAATTTTGCTATTGGATTTAACCCATGTGGTTGGTGCTAAGGTTTTGACCACAGACATATTTGAAGATTATACTTATTTTTGGATGCAACCTCCTTTGCCTCCAGAGTGGGTAGGGTTGGGCACAGGAGGCAAGAGGGAAATCAAGGGATTCCAAACTGTCACATTTCATGGCTACAGGCTTTTTATTTTGCCAGGTACCATTTTTAATGCTGTCCCCATTGCCATCCTAAGCCTTCCGTAATTGTCTTTCATTACCTCTCTGGCTTTGGCTTCCACTGATGCTCACTGTCAGTTACATGTTTCTAACCCAATGGATGACTTTCACCCCCCACCCCCATATTCCACATGAGTTGCCTTTTCTTCACCTATTTGTTCATGAAGTTTAGCTTCTCCTGCATTGCTCTCTCCACCTTTTAAAATACTTCCAATTTTTAAGTCTCAGATCAAGTACCTCCCAGCCTAAAATGGCCCTGCCTTTTTTATAGCATTTATGAAATTCTGCCTTGGATTATAGTTATTATACTGACACTAGATATTTAAGGTTTAAAAAGAGAAATAGTTTGTATTCACATTGACTGTCCCCTAGGACATAGCATTGCCTCTTTCACTTAATAAGTATGTGACGAATAAATAATCTTCACGTAATATCCCCTATCCCTAAAAATTTCACATGACTCCCTTTGCAATCAAGTTAAAAACTATAAAAGTTGACATCTAGATGTGTTGGCAGAGCTGTCAGCATTTCCTTCAGTTTATCGCATTTCAATATTTACTTTTTTGAAATTGAAAAAAAAAACACAAGCTATTTTGTCTGCAGAAAGCACAAGTCCAACTGATTAATGCCTCCCCCTCCTCCCCTTCACAGGAGCAATAGGAACCAGTATCTTTACATGATAAAAGGACACCATTTTTTGTTAATATTAATAGTTTGTCCCATTGCCCCCTTCACCCAGAAATTCATGAATTCTAAGAATCTGGCCTAGATCCACTCTTCAAACTTTAGTAACAATGGACTGAAATAGGTCAGGGAGCTCTGATCAGTGTTAAATCTTGCAACATCTTCATTAGAACTGCCCGATTAGGCAATGGAAGTGAAGCGATGTGTTCCAGAAATATAAATTTCATGCCACCTGAAATGAACATTGGTCAAGAGGATCACTGAGGCTCCATGCATCATAAGGACCTAGAATAGTAAAGATTTTGGATTGATGTCTTTGCTAAGAATAAATGAAGTTTTCTTAGCCTTCTCCTTCTAGGTGATAACTAGCATCATAGACCTCAGTGGCTACTCTGATTCCAAACTCTTTGAGAAATGTCTTTGATCTCCCCACTCCTTAGAATTTGTGTGATTTTTGTTCTATTCATGGGCAGCCCTTAATTTCCATCTTGGACTTTGTAAGCAGAGTACTACAGTGCCTCACACATAGCTGGTATTCAATATAGTTCGAATGAATGAGTGTCCTCAAAGTACTGGAATTTGACTTAGTTCATTGGCTGAATGACTTGATTGCTGCTGCCGTACTCACCTTTCATGTCGACCTTCTTCTATCCCATGAGGACCTACTCTAGAATTTAGTGCACTCCCACTTGTGGTAGACTTTATCCTAGTTGTCTCAGTGACCTTCTTCTATCCCATGAGGACCTACTCTAGAATTTAGTGCACTCCCACTTGTGGTAGACTTTATCCTAGTTGTCTCAGTGTTCACCCTGACAGTGAACAAAATAAAACCTGTTCTCATGGAGCTTAAATTCCAGAGGGTAGAGAAGGCCAATTAATAATAATAATAACAACAACAATAGCAGCAGCAGTAAGCAGTGGTTTCAGTGCTAATCAATACTAGGAAGAAAAATAAAAAATGAGAAGATGGAATACAGATGCAGCGGAGTAGATTGTCGTAGTGCTGTTTTGATTAGATATCCTCTGAGCTGAGACTGGAAAGAAGTATAGGTTGTGCGAAGGATCTGGGGATGAGCCTGCCAGGCAGAGGGAACGGAAACACAAGGATCTGAAGCATAAGCACGTTTGAAATATGCAAGGACAAGAAAGACCAGGCCCAGGGGAGTGGCAGAAGTTGGGATTAGAGAGGTAGCCAAGAAAGATGCTGTTGGGTTTTAAGAAGGCGGGCTAAGAATGCAGATTTTATGCTGGATGAATTGAGAAGACATTTCTGGGTGGAGGCATGCCATCAGTGACATCATGACTAACCTTTTTAAAGGGATGGCTGGCAGCTCTATGGACCTTAGACTGTGGGGGTAAGGCCAGTAGCAGGAGAGCAATTAAGAGGCTAGTATAGTAGGTTAGGGGAGAGCTATTGGTGTCTTGGACTAAGGAGATAGCCGAGGTGCTCAGATAGTAGATATATTTCAAAAGTTGATAGGATTTGCCGGGGATGGGGTGTGGAGTGGGAGAGGCAGAGAGAAATCAAGACATCACCTGTTTTCGTGGGCCACAGGCTTTCATCTTATTCTGAGCTTCTGTTGTATTTCTTTTTAAGATTTTTTTTTATTTTTAAATTCTTTTTATTATTTTTTATTTTCCGTTATGTTAGTCACCAAACAGTGCGTCATTAGTTTTTGATGTAGTATTTAAGATGACTAACCATTCTAAGTCTATTATGATCCACATGGAGCTTCTTTAAACCCCTGGGATAAAATACAGCCGTACGCATGGACACCCTATGTTAAAGTTTGCGTGGTAGTCTCGTCCCTGTGCTGTGTACTTCTGCATGGACTGGTCTCATTTGTGTCTTTTGGTTCTACCAATGATGCATAGCATGTTTTTTGCATGTAGAGATGCAAAGCATATCTCATGAAAAAGGTAATTAATTTCTGTACTCATATGTCATCAGGTTTTCAAAGAGTCACTTGATCATCTGCCCATACTAAACATGATTTTCCTTGTGAAGTGGAGATAGCCTCCTTAACACTTTCATTAAGCACATATGTGCGCATGCGTGTGTCCCTGTGTGAGTGTGTGTGTGTGTGTGTGTGTGTGTGTGTATGTGCGCGCATGGATTTAAATAAAGACAATGACAGTGAAAAGTGATCAAGAGGCAGTTACATGTTTAGGTTTTTTTTTGTTTGTTTGTTTGAGAAACTTCTAAGTCTCTCTTGTTCCTTATTTGCATTTGAATGTAACTGGTGTTGTGGGGCTGGCCCATTCTCTCCTAAAAGCAAACTTAGACAAATCAGTGCCATAGGTCCTCCCATTCTGGGAAAGTACAGAGCCCTTCATGCCCAGAATGGCGGTAATACTGGAAGTAGCATTTGAATGTAACATTGACTAATTATTTAATCACGAGTGACAGCTCTGAACAATGTGCTCTTTTTGCATCATTTTCTGCATTTGTGGGATATCTAATTATGAAAAAAAGAAGTATTCTTCAGTGGACCTAGCAACACTACCACAGAGGAGTGCGAACACATTCTGTGCAAAACGGTGTTTAAATAGAAGTGCTTGAAAATCCTCCATTAATCTTCATTTTTGCATTTTGAATGCTTCCCTGCTCGCACTTTAGGTATCAAGGGACTGAGTGAGTCTGAACTGACTGTACAAGAATTTAAGTAAGAACTGGGAGGAGCAGAAATGAGGAAGCTATTTGCATTCCTGGAAGGCAGAACTCAGGTTTATTATAATCTTCCATGGTTCTAATAAAAGAGAGTCTGTTTTCCAAATGCTGGTTATAGTGAGGTTTTTGTCTTTAACTTATTAAACAATTTATTTTGTTTAAACAATGTTATTATTATTACTTTTTTTTTTTTTTTTACTCACCCATTGCAGAAATACATGAAAGAAGAACTAGAAGGGCACCCATATTCCCTTCTCTCCCCAGGGCGCCCCTGTTGAGTTTGGTAGCTTGTCTTCTAGGCTTTATTTTGACTATCTGTGACTTTTTTGATTGATCGTTTTTGTTATATCACCTCTGGAATGATGGAGGGCTGTACATGTGAAATGAGCAAACAAAAAAGCATGATGGAACAGTCAAAGGACGATGAAGATGTGTTCACTCATGTTACATTTGTATAAATTATTAAAGATTTATAAAATGATTTGGTAATATGCAGCCTCTATAATTAATGGATGTGGCACTTTCTCTGTGATACTTTCTCATTTTAAATTAGCTTCAACCGTCTCAGTGATGATTGGACTCATGTTTTCCATCTCCCTGAGGCTTTTAAAACATCATGGGGGGAAGCCATTTAGCGGAATGTACTCAACGGCTAAGGGTTAATTTAACCCACACATTCTGTGAGGATTCTAACTCCCCCTGAAACTCTGGTTCTCACTCTATGCACCTTCCTGCTGCTGCTGGACCAAGCTGCTGCTTCTCCATATTGAGGACAGGAAAAGAAAACTTACTATGCTCTGCTGAAACTGGAGGGGTGGCAGTAGGGGTGTTTATTGGTGGAGTGAATGAAAAGAGACAGATTGGAATATGGCCAAGACCAACACCCAATCTCTTGCGGAAAATTAAAGCCTTTTTTGTTTAATTTTGTAATTATTTTTTCTTCTTAGTCTTGCCTTCAAAGAAAATTGACTAAGATTCAGTCTCCTCAGGAGATAACTCATGAAATGTACCCTTGGGTCATTTGCATCTCGTTCCCGCGTAGTGTAGGGAAGAACATTCCCAACCCATTATAGCCATGGGCATGTCCTAACGAACACAGCAGCAGTCCTCTGGAATATATTATTGAACTCTGGGTTTACTGAATTCTCCTGAAAGCACTCTTTATTGAATTGGCTCATTCTGAACCACTCATATGTGGTTCAGTGTTCCTATAGCACATCTGAGGGCACTAAGGCTACCGCAGTTGACAAAAATGTAGTTGGGAACTTTTTAACTCCTAATATTGGCTCAGAGGAGTTCCCAACATTGAAGCTCCTAATAATCTTTCTCCCTACTGCTGTTCAGCTCATGGTTTCCCAACTTCTTTACTGTGAAAAATTAGGGCAAATTTTTACTATTTTACAGTTGATTTCTTTCCCTTCTCAATTCTCACTTTTCATTCACAGCAGAAATGGCTTGGCTTCCCTCCTCCTTCTCTACCCTGCCTTCGATACACAGGAATGCATCATCTTTTAGCCTACCACAATATAATTTAAATTAGGAAACTTTTTATTTGTAGACCTCAGTTGATTTTGTTGACACAATTGTGTCCAAGTCCTGAGTGCGCTCAATCCCATACTCTTTTTTTTTAAAGATTTTATTTATTTATCTGACACAGAGAGAGATCACAAGTAGGCAGAGAGGCAGACAGAGAGAGAGGGGGAAGCAGGTTCCCCACTGAGCAGAGAGCCCAATGCGGGGCTTGATCCCAGGACCCCGAGATCATGACCTGAGCTGAAGGCAGAGGCTTTAACCCACTGAGCCACCCAGGCAACCCTCAATCTCATACTCTTAATGAAGGTAAGGAAGCAAAGCTAATACACAGTGATGTTTATTACATCGGGCATCAGGTTAGGCTTCTTCTTATACAGTTTCTCAGTTAATCTTTATGAGAACTCTGCTAAGTGTGGATTACTGTTCCACTTTGCAATGTGGACTCTCAAGCCCAGAGATGTTAAACACCTTGCCTGAGGTTAGGTGGCAGAGCTGAGCTTTGAACTCCATTATCTCAGACTTCCAAGCCCATGTTCTTTCCATCTCATGGGAAACCTTCAGAGGCTATGACATATTTATTATTTCAAAATGTATAATTCTGGGGCATGCCTGCTTCCTTCCAATTGGGGTGTGTGAATGAAATATCAGTATTGTGTCATGTAAAGTCATTGACAGAATAACCTCTTGGTGCCATTCTAATCCTGGGCTGTTGAGCATGATGCCGAGTGTGAGGCCATTGGAGTGATCCAGAAGCATTGTTAAGCAATTTCTCCATGCCTAGCATTAAGCTTCATTATTTGTATAACATAAAAGCAGAGGAATGGTCCTTCCAGATGGCAGATAAAATGATGGAAGAATGGAAACAGTGAGATAACTTAGATTCGTTTATAGAGACGAGGCTATGTGTCAAGTCAGTGTTGGCTGGAGTGTATGAAGAAGGTGCCACACAGGGCAGTTGGGGAGGGGGTGCATTGTAACCAGTCCTAGGGGAAGGTGAGATCTCAACAGGTAGCCTGGTCTCCGTGTCTATTGCCTGGCTTCCTTCCCTGCCCAAAAAGTCGACCAAAAAAATAAGGAGGGAGGAAGGGAAGGGGAAAGGAAGGAAGGAATGGAGTCAGAGAAAGAGATACCGTGAATAACTCAGATCGGAGAAGTACTTTCAAGTCTGATTTCCTGGATCACATATGCATGTTTGTATATGAGGCTGACAGCACATCAAAAGGGGTGGTAAGATACATAAGCTTAGAAGTCGGCATACCATGATTCTGGTTTGGCTTCCACCATCGAGTTAGCATATAGCCGTAGGCAAATCACAGAACTCTCAGTCCCCTCGCATCCTCCTGGAATTGTAGGGATTAGGCTGTACGATCATAAAGTTTTATTTCAACTGCAGCATTTAATGATTTTTAAAGTTTTTAGTGTGCTTTGATTATCGCTCATTGCATTACATGGACATACATTAACTACTTTAATATGCATCAAAGGAGGTGTGCTCTTTCGCTTCAAAAATGCAAAAGGCTGACCTTGTTATAGAAAACACTCTGGAATCATGTATTCAGAGTTCTTAATTTTGAGTTTTCCTTCTTGTATTTTAATGTCTGTGATGTTATGGCCTTCCTCTTTCTTTGCAAGGCAGCCTTACGTTTTGATGATTAACCTTCCCTTTCTAAATCTCCCCTTTTTTTATTAAACAGAAAGAATACCAGGAGCAAAAGATTACTCATCTCTAATTCAAAATTTATCTTGATAGAGACTAGACAAAAAGATCATAATTTTAAGAAGATTTAGAAAAGAGGACATGTTGGGGGAAAAATAGGTAGCAGTCACAACCGTATTCTGGTGGAGTGTAATCCTCGAATATTTATTCATGGAATGCTCTAGATAAAATCCTAGCTTATATTTTTTTAGAGCATACACCAAATTGTTGAAACAGGCTATACTTTATCACAAGAACATGTTGCACCAACTCTCAAGTAAGTGTCTTCATTTGTCTACTCTGTGTATCCTCACCTCTTAGGTTGTTTAAGATAGTTTGTAAGAAGGAAGGGAAGGGGGAATGGGGGGAAATCAGAGGGGGAGATGAACCATGAGAGACTGTGGACTCTGAGCAACAAACTGAGGGTTTTGGAGGGGGGACGTGGAGGGTTGGGCAAGCCTGGTGGTGGGTATTGAGGAGGGCATGTATTGCATGGAGCACTGGGTGTGGTGCATGAACAATAAATCTTGTAACATGGAAAAATAAAATAAACACATGTGGGGGGAAAAAATAGATGTGGGATAGGCCATTGGCGCCGAAGTTGAGTACTGGGTGGGGCTTCAGGACAAGAATAACACATCTCGAACCCTGCCCCCCACCCCTGACATTTCAAACTCTGTCTCGGGGTTATACTGTAAAGAATTTAAAACAATGACAGCAAAAGTGTTTTCTCCATTCTTTATTATATGTCCCTGTACTTGACAAAGAAAGAAAATATGCCTTCTGTTTCAAACAAATCATGACAGCATACATCGACACCCAAAGTTTCTTTCCAGTCAGCAATGGAAAGCTCCTCTCTCAACTTTAAGACCAGTCAACCTCACAGAGGCTTACAGAGAAGGCAGAAGAAGTCATGAAGGGAGACAGACTCGAAGGTAGCTCCCAATTATCCCCACCTCCTGGCATCTAAGCCTTTGTATATGGCACTCCCCTTGAATGTGAGCCAAACCTATGATTTGCTCCTAACCAATAGACTAAAGCAAAGGCGATGGGATGCACATGATTACTTGTGTAAGATAATGTTGGGTAAGACTGTAGACTTGTATCGTGCATCTTATAAGAATACCTCTCCCTTGGTGGGTTTAAAGAAGCAAGCTGCCATGTTGTAAGCTGCCACATAGAGAGGGCCACATGGGAAGGCAGGGTAGCCTGTGGCTAAAGAGAAACTGAAGCCTTCAGTCCAGCAGCCTGCAGAAACTAAATGTTGCCAACAACCATGTAAACTTAAAAATAGACCTTTCCCCCTTGGAACCTAATGGGGAGACCACAGCCCTGGCTGACATCTTGCTTATAGCCTGTGTGATGCTGAAGTCGGGGCCCCAGCTAAGCCACAGTGGCACTCATGGCCCACAGAGAATGAGATCATAAATGTATGCTGTTGTTTTCCAAGTTTTTATTGTCATGTAGCAATAGAGAGCTAATACCATCACTATTTTAGAATCTACCAGTTTACTCATCTTTCATTCTTTACAATATAGTTCTAAGTGAAAGTGGCTTGTTACCCCCCCCCTCAAAATTGTGAAGGATATTTTTTCGGAGGTGATTTACCCCTGACTTTGTGGAGGTCCTAAATGTGCCCCTCAGTTTCTGCTCTCTCTAGGGGAGATGCCCCTCGGGTCTAATTTATAAGGGAGTTGGATAAGTCCTAAAATCATTGATAAATACTTAATGATTCGAGTTGAATTATATGAGGATGAGTTTTTCTGAAAGCTATTTTTAAATCTTCTTATGGCTATGTCATAGGTAGCATATCAGAACTTCTCCTCCTAGAAAATAGGGTGAGGAGATCGTTCTTTGAGACTTATTTGCAGACTAGTGGAATTAAGTTAAAAATTATTAAAAGGAGCCTTAAAATGAAACCACTATTTTACAAGATTACTCTTCAGCCTGTAGAATGTTACAGAAGCGGAGCAGGCACCCAAATTGGCCAAATGATAGATGTGTCTGTATCTGCCTCCTTCACCATCACCCAGAGCTGGGTGATGCCCGGTATAGTTTGTCAGAAGTCAGGGGTTTGACAATTCAGAAAGGACAGAGGATCCCAATACCCTGAAACAAGTTATAGGCCTACAGCAGCCCAAACATGGCCCCACTGTGGTCATGCCACTTCCGACTTTCCAGGGAAATTGTCAGCCCCTCCACTAAACTCTCTGGCATTTCTTTAATCGCTCAACCAACCAGAAGCAAAGAAGGGATTTGTGAAGTTCTTAACGTTTTATCGCATCATTCTAGCTTTTGTTGTGATATCACCAGAGCAAGTCCCTCTTCTTTGGAGCCTCAGTTTCCATCACGGTGCTGTATTATAGCAGATTTCCCTCGATTTCAAATGAGCAAGTGAATGATTTCCCTCAATTCCAAATGAGCAAGTGAATGAATGGGCAGGTGAGGATGCTTTAAATGCTGTTATAACGAACCAATCTCTTCTTGAAGGATATGGCATTTCATGTAGCTATATATAGCTGACTTATTTTTACAGGTTAAGCATTTTGTTAAACTATTCCCAAAACATTTCTCAGCGGGTCACCCAAAAGAATGAGGAGATCAATTGGGCTGTAACCTAACCAGGAAAATATTGATTATTTTCTGGGCTTAGAGCATGTCATATCGTGCTGTGTTGCCAGCAAGTAGAGAACTCCTGAAGGTTAGAAATACGTGTCTAAGGACACATGGCTCAAATACAGGAAGGAGATAAAAATCCTAGTCTTTCTGATTCCAGACTTTACCCTCATTCCATGATACACATACATGTATTCAGCAGACATTTTCCAGGCATCCCCTCTATCCCTTATACAAGCTTAGATATGATGAGGGATATGCAGAAGAATAAAGCCTAGACCTTGTCCTTATTAGGAAAAAGATAATTAAATAGGTTAACTTCTGAGTTTTATGGGAAGAAAGAAAAAATGAACGAAAAGAAGGCCAGGCTCAAGTGAATGCAATTAGATTATAAATCTGCTGATGTCGTTAAATCTGACCTTTCTAAGAACTGATTCTTCATGTGAAGAATGGGGGTTAATAATCCCTGCTTCACAGGTTAGTTGGGAAGACCAGATGAGAAAACATGGGAAGTGGCTGGTATTTACCAGCCATCTGGAATAGGGGTAACCACATGGACTTTGGGGCATCTTAGGTAGAGAGGTCCCCCAGCTAAGGGGAGGTGTAGCGAGGTAGAGGAAGAAACATGTGGGGGTTTGAGGTCAGTGAACCCGGACCCTAGTCCCCCAGCAACACACGGCTACAGCTACCCAGCGTGCAGACACGGTAGACTCCACAGGGGGATGGAGTTCTCTGGAAGGTCCACGCCACGGGGTGGTTAGAAGAGATGCAGATAATGGCACAGGTGCAATTATAAATCCAAAAAATCTGTGAGAAAACTTCACTTGATTTTTTTTTTTTTTTTACTGTCAAGAACATGAAGAGGAGCCACTTCCTCTAAGATTGTGTCCTTTCACCTGCTTTTTAAATCACGCTATTCCTTTTGCCATTACTATGTCCACAAGTAGCCAAGCAAGTAGAGCATGTTAGTCTTTGCCATTATCTTGCTTAAGTTTGTCAAGATGTTGAATATTCCATGCGTGTGTGTGTGTGTGTGTGTGTGTGTGTGTGTGTGTGGTGTATTTAGTGTTAAGAACATTTGGCCTCCACAAGGAACTGGTGAATTTGTGTGTACTTGTGAAGGTGTGAAATGGAGGCTCTCTGTGGTCCTTGTACCTTTTACCTGACTTTTCCCCAAAGTTTAAGCATTCTCCGCCATCAGGTGAAATCAGTAATAATGATGATGATAATAATAATAAATGATTGTAGTGGCTTTGGTGAGAACCTTATTAAAATGCATTTCCTATATCTCCCCTTCTAGAAGGGCCATGCTCAGCCTCTGAATCCGCTTGATGACCCAAGGTCGTCCTCAGGACCATCTATTATCGTGCTCTGCTGAAATGCAGTCCTTTCCCTCTCTTGTCCCCTCAGGCTGTCAGCTGCCCTCTCTGCTGTCACTGCGCTACCTCTCACAGGCTTCCCCACCACCTTCTGATGTTTATTGGTTCTAACCTCTGGTGAGGGGTAGAAGCAGCAAAATGGTCATTAGAATCATTGGTAAATATGAGTCAACAAGCACTGAATGCTCATTGCTCCCAAAGGAGCATCCATCAGAGTAAAGAAGGGTTTTATCCCAGCGCTTTTTAAAATCACTGTTTTACTCGCACAGAGCAGAGGCTGTTCCTCCTTCTCTTCCCCCTTCCTCACCATCTTTCCCTTTTCCAACGCTCAGGGAAATCGGAAACGTGTGCCATGACTCTCCGCGTTCTTACCCTCTCCTTGGATTTTGTTCTTAACTCGTAACAATTAGAGGAGTTTCTAAATTGGCTCCTTTCAGATTGTCTCTGTTCTCTGTGGCTTTAAGAACAAGCTGATTTGAAGCCACATAGTGTTGGCAGCTTTCATCCATTTATTTGGACTATCAAGCAAGAATGCTCACAATCTTTCAAATGAAAGAAGACATCTTTATTTCCAGTTCACACCCTTCATAATAAGAAGGGTATTTGAAATAAAGCCAAAAAGCATAACTTACTTCTCGAACTTCATATTGCAGATGCCTGCAGTGATGGAAGAACATTTTTTTTTTTTTTTTACTATGTGACCTTACCCCAGATCAGCAGCAGAAAATGACAGTGAAGCATTCAGACTCAAACAGCAAAAAAAGAAAGGAAAGAAGCATTTGCTTCCATTTGTAGGGCAGGCCTCAGCTTTCCTGAAAGTGTCTTGAGGAAGAAAGTGGAGCGCAAACCCATGACAGGAAGATGGCTTCATTATCATTTAACTTAGAAATTATCTTTGAAAGCATCATTGTGCCACAGTTACCAAAAAGGAGCCTAATAGTTACCCAAAAAATTCAAAAGTAGGAGAAAATCACATGATGAAACACAGATCTCCTCTCATTCAGGTTACTACCAGAACTCGGAGGCAGAAGTGTTTTCTGGCAGAAGTGAGGAGTTTCTGTTAGGGAGAAATGGAGCTGAGGACGACAGTAAGCCAGTTGTCGGCCATGGAGGGGGTGGGAGCAGGTGCACCCCCTCCTCTATCTTCCCAGGTGCGTTTTCCTTCTAGACACTGGGAGTGCCCCAGTGCCGCAGTCCATGTTAGGATACCCTCCTGTTGCTTACTCCTGTCTTCCTACCTGGGACATCTCTCCCCGCCCCAGGTACTGCCGCGTGCTCACCTCCAGAAGGCGCTCCCTGAGCTCTTCCTCTCCCTCATGGGAAATGATCTTCCCATGGAGGCATTTCCATGGCATTAGACCTCCTCTTCTCTGAGAAAGCTTTTATCACTGTGTACCTAGGACAATAGCAGTGTCTATAGTGCTTTATCTTTATGCCATTTGTAAGCTTCCTGCGGGCAGGACCTGCTTTTAATTGACAGGCTTCCCTTATGGATCTGCACCCTAATGAGGACTCTAAGCACACCCTACACCTGTGTTTAATGGGGAAAAGGAAGAGAGGAAGAGGGGGAGAATGGAGGGAGGAAGGGAGGGAAAGAATGAAATATTACAACTGCAGGAAGCTTCTATCTAGCACCCTAAGGTAATAATGGTAAATGATTCTTTTTACTTGTGTGCCATTTTACTACATCATTTTTTTTTGCATGTATTTCCTTAGCATCTGCTATTGTGTGTGTCGGTGCATAGCCTGTATGTACACACGTATATCACTTCTCTCTTTCTTTCCCTGTTCCCTCTCTTTCCTCTTCACACACACACACACACCCACACACACACACACACACACACACACGTTTCACATGCACACAAGTGTAAGCTCTGTGAGGGCAGTGACATCATTGTGTCCGTGTCTGTATCCCTGGCTACTTGTACGGTGCCTGACTGAGAGAAATCTCCATACGTGTTTGTCCGATGAATGAACGAAGGTACGACCTTGTTTGATCTTCACCATAACCTTGTGAAGTGAATGCAATATCCGTCTTCTGTCCTCCTGTTTCACAGCTAGCAAGACTGAGGCCTGAACACCTGCTCGAGGTCGCACAGCCAAGCATTGGCCAAACCAAGACCTGAACTGCAATTTTTCTGTCTCTCTACTCCTTTCATTCTGTCTTCTGGGAATTTGCTGTATTAATAGCAAAGCAAGAAATGTCACCCAAGGAAAATTTGTCTCCAAATTTAAATTCATGATGCATACACAAGAAATTACTGACTTCTCAATCCAATGGTAACACAGATTGTGTGATTTTGAGGAGGAGAAGCCTTTCTTTCCCATCCTCTTGCCTTTATTAGCGTATGTGTCAGTGCACACACACACACGCCCGGCAGCTCTCGGCTTGTACTTTTCCAGTCCGTCGTTCATTCCTGTCAGAGCCGCTTCCTGCCCCGGCCGTCCCCAGCTCCTGTCAGGGCTGCTTGGGCAGGCCGTGGCCAAGCGGCAGGCAGCGGGATGTGTTATGGTTACTTTGGCAAAGGCGGAGGGCTGGAGGGAAGGAGCCCGACAGCCATTTCAGGAGTCGGACTAGGCCGGCTTGTTGTTGTGAACTTTTATATTCGCCCTAATTGTAGCCCACATGGGCAAGCGGGGTAAACACCCATGCAAATTACTAAGTTGTGCTGAATGTCCAAGGATGTCAATAATTTCTGTGAAACTCAAAACGAAATACCCTTCTTGTCTGAAAGCAAAGCCAGGCAACGCACAAGGGGTCTCCCTATCACTGCAGATCTGGTGTGGCTGGAAAGGCCGTCCTGAAGGCCCTGGGGCAGGGAAGGCACTGGAGACCCCTAGGGTGTCCTCAGCAGCCCTGTGGAGGTGGAGCAACAGTCCCCGCCTCTCCTCAGGCCTCCCTGTTTTCTTCTACCATGAAACAGGAGGACTACAAAGGGCCATAAGGAACAGTGGTAGGGGGCACCCGGGTGGCTCAGTGGATTAAGCGTCTGCCTTCAGCTCAGGTCATGATCCCAGGGTCCTGGGATTGAGCCCCGCATTGGGCTATCTGTTCACCAGGGAACCTGCTTCTCCCTCTGCCTGCTCTGCCTGCCACTTCCCCAGTTTACGCTCTCTCATTCTCTCTCTGTCAAATAAATAAAATCTTAATTTTTAAAAAAAGGAATATGGTGGTAGGGGATCCTACTGAAAGTGCAGGAGAAAACAGGCCTTCATTTTTTCAATCTTTTTTTTTTTTTTTAAGATTTTATTCATTCATTTGAGAGAGAGAGGGAGAGAGAGAGGCAGAGCACAACTGAGAGGCAGAGAGTGAGGGGGAAGCAGACTCCCTGCTGAGCTGGGAACCTGATGCAGGACTCGATCCTAGAACCCTGGGATCATGTCCTGAGCCAAAGGCAGATGCTTAACCAACCAAGCCACCCAGGCACCCAAGGTCTTCAATTTTATCTAAAACTTATGGGAGAAGGGGATCTGAAATCACACATTGTCACAAACTCTGTGACAGAGGCAGTGAGGAGCCCAGGAACTCCGTAAAGCCTCTTCTCATATTCACTCAGACAGAAGGTAGTGAGGTGAAAGGGACATCAAGTCTGCTTCTCCATTTGACCATGACTCAGGCTCCTGTCCACAGACTTGGGCTTCTCCGCGGCAGGAGGACTCATTTCTTTCCCTTTTCCTTTCTCATAAATGACTCAGGAGACTCCACGGAGAACCACGTGTGCTGTCTTCCCAGAATTATTATCGTGGAAGTGTGTGCTCTCCGAGCTCACTGGCTTTGTCCAATGAGACATGCCTCTACTTTGACTTCACCTCCTGGATGTGGTCGCAGAAATGGGCTGTTGGGATTTCCCACCAGTCCACGACTTGAAGTTTCTATTTCCACATTTTGACTGCCAGTTCTATATTTGCACAAAATCCTGCTTTTTGCCTGGTTTCCTAGGGAAACAGTTTGTAAGAGCTATTGCTTTCTGTCCATCTGCTTTGCCCGCCTGGGTTTTTGACTGTGCACCCTGATTATTTCCTAATCTGACAGAAAGGCACAAGGCCCCAGATAAGGGGAACTCCCTCTCCGTGTCTTAAAAATAAGTTTATGAAAATGACTGGTCAGTTAGGAAATCCCTCTTGTGTGTGGGGAGAGGAGGGCAGTTTGTATTTGTATGTGTCTAGTTATCTAAATGTTTGAAGCCTATGATACTGAGAAAGGCAGTGGAAGTACATAGTGGGAGGGACAAGAAATCATATTCTGGGAAAATTGGACAGCTATATGTAGAAGAATGAAACTTGACCATTCTCTTAACACCATACACGAAGATAAACTCGAAATGGATAAAAGACCTCAACGTGAGGCAGGAATCTATCAAAACCATAGAGGAGAACATAGGCAGTAACTTCATCAATATCTGCCACAGCAAATTCTTTCAGGACATGTCTCCAAAGGCAAAGGAAACAAAAGTGAAAATAAACTTTTGGGACTTCATCAACATAAAAAGCTTCTGCACAGCGAAGGAAACAGTCAACAAAACGAAGAGGCAACCCACAGAATGGGAGAAGATATTCGCAAATGACAC
>CM053603.1:118064092-118192724 GCA_028646535.1 Procyon lotor
AGGCTCTAGGAGCAGCAGGTAGAGAACCGTTAACTTGGATGATTTCTGAAATTGTTTCTAGGCTCTCGGTTGCTAAATTCCATCTTGATGTTTTCTGGGGAAAGAAAGCTGACAGCGAAGTGGGGAGAGAAGTAGGCTTTCTTACGCCATGAAACTCCTATGCTCTCCACATGTGGAGTTATGCCAGTGAATCTGCCGCCTGTCTGGTTCTTGTATGTCCCTCAGATATTTCTGGAGTGCAGACATCCCGGGTGAGCTGGGTCCTCCACGGCAGCAGCTCCTGGGCGAAGCCTGTCTGGGGGCAAGGGTTGGGGGAGCGGCCACACAAGTCTCGCTTTAGGACATCGTCACACACCTTGTGCTGGAGATGGAGCCCTCAGAAGATAGAATCTGCTGTTGAATTTAATTACTTTTCAAGATGCCATTACCAGAAATTTTTATGTAAATACATATTTTATTCCCTGAGGCATGTTAATATGAGACCAAAATTTTACAACACTGGAAGGAAAACAGAATGTCCCTTTTTGCTAGTCGTCTCTACATGTTCTTGGGAGCATTCTATAGGCGAGGACAGCAAAGGTGCTCACTTCACCAAAACCACTGTATTCGGTATCCATTTGCAGAATCATAGGAATATGGTATTGATACTCAGTGGCTTAACACAGTTCAATTCAATGAACATTTGCTGTTTGCCTGCTAGGGGTCAGGTGCTGAGCCCATGCTATGGAAAGCACAGATGCCATTAATGAAACAGTCACTCAAGAGTCCCCGTAATGTGCTAAAAGCATATAACCACCCTACTGGCTACACAGTAATCGGTGCCTCCAAGGAGGCACTTATTTATTTATCAAGTATTTATATTGCACTTATTATACGTCAAGCACTGTTCCATGTGCTTCATTAACCCGTATCGTCTTCAGAGCAGCCCTTTGGAATGTGAGCTCTGGTGTGTGTGCTCCGAACCGCTCCACTGTGCTCAGAAAGGCAAGAGGAGTTCCTTTGGGCTTGGTGGGTCAGGGAACGAGGCATCTGAACAGAAGGAGGTGAGGACTGGTAGACCAGACAGGAGATGTTTGGGAACTCTGGGAACTCGGGGCTCTGGACATGGATAACAGTGAACTTAAGCAGTGGTGACCTTGCAGTGGAAAATGACCTCTGTGGCTACATTGAGAGAACAAGAGTAGATTGTTCTGGAATAGGAAATATAGCTAAGGAGAAGGTTAAGACTGAAAACTAAGCTCAATGCTGGAATATGAGGGGCTTTGAGAATCAAAGGAAGGGAGCCCATCCGTTTCGTCTCATTTGTCTAAGTGGGGCCTCCAGGCAATTAAAGGTCAGAGGCCAGCGTGGCTAGAAGAACAGGTCTTGTGTCCACAGCGGCACTCCACCTGAGGTCAAGAAGCCAGCTGCGAACATCCTCAATGCATTAACCCAATTAAACAATCTGGACCATTTCCCGAAGAAGTATCCATTTCTTTGTAAGGGAAGGAAGCTTCCCAGATTCAACCTGTCCACTTTCGTAGAAGTTTGGGTCCCTTCGGAGCTGAGAAATTTTGGGGTATATCCATTTTTCTTGCTTCCTTGGTCCATCTGGTCTACTGTTGTTAAAGAGAATAATTTCTGGCATATTCCTGGCTAGGCAGGGACGAGTCTTCTCTGAGGAGAAGATAGCCAGGAATAAAGAGCCCACCACAGGAGCGCCCTTTGGTGGGGTGAGTGCCGAGGAAAGTGTCTTTGCCCTCCCTGGCTTTAGTTCCTGCCACCCACACAGCTGCAGCCCCACGGCCTCTCATGTGCGTGCAGCTCGTCTGACCCACCAGCAAGACGGGCCCACTGCCTGGAGGCTGCATGGCTCACTCTGTCAGATCCCACCGGTATCTTCTGGAAAGACGTTTGATTCCAGAGCCTGTGCTGAGTTTAGCTGCCCATCGTGTCACCTGTGCTTAAAAAATTCTCTTAATTTACCAACTGATTTTCCTCCAGATTGGGGGATTTTCTTGCCTCCACCAACCACCACTCCTCTTTTCCCCATTAGTATGGCCCTTATGTCGGCCAGTGTCAGGGTTCTCTTCAGGAACAGAAATAGGTCCTAAAGGAGGACTTTTTCCTCTTCAGAGTCAAATTTACACATACTGGGAACTTCATTCTCCCTCCACCTTTGTGAAGATAGTGTCGCAGTCGGGATATGACCACGGCCTGATGTGTAGGATTCCAGGCTCTGGAGTCAGAGCCCTGGGCCAGACTATGCCCATGCACTATTCACTTCACTGAGTCTCAGTTTCTTCATCTGTAAAATGGGGGTCTTAACTGTACCTGCCTCACAGGAATTGGGGGATTATTCAAAGGTCTATGTAGAATACTCACCTGCCACAACGGTCCAATAAATGTAGCCATTATTACTACCGATAACAACGTGAGGCTCTGAGGATGAAACATACCAAACAAAGTCCCTAGCTCTTCCTCTGGTGATTTTATTTGATGTAGCCATGGACATGCACCAAAGGCAGTGGTAATAAAGGGAAGTTATAGAACATTCTAAGCTCATTTATACTAAGCCGAGTGATTCCAACTTGCCCCAACCTTCTCTCTTGCAATTGTTACCTTGATGGCTATCTCCAGGGAGTAATCTGGTGGGTGCCATGGATGCAGGGTGGATGGACGATTCCCCCAGAGAAATGCCAGACAGTAATACAGAGCTAACTCAGTGTACAACTTGATCTTGCTCCCTTTGCTCATCAGAATTATCTGGGGAGCCTTTTAACCTCACCAATTACTGATCCTCAGCCCCAGAGATACTGAGTTCACGGTTCTTGGGTAGGGAGTAGGGAAAGGAATATTATTTTTTAAGCTCTCCACGTGACTTGGATGGGGAGCCGAGATGAAGAACCCATGACTGAGAGGATGGGCAGGCCCAGAGGGGAAATGGCAGTGCTCTACAGCGACCATGACAAGAATCAATGTCAAACAGATCCAGCAAGCATTCGTCTAGCTGAAGCTTTGCTTCTGCTCTATCTTGTCTGTGCGACATTTGCAGTCAATACAAAACAAGGTGGGGGGCTCAACATCAAGGATGTGAAAGCTGCTTCTAATCTTCAAATAGACAGCGGGCAGGGGCCCTGAGAGGCTAGCCTGAGGAACAACAAAGGCAGCTGGTCTGTGTGGGCTGAGGTGAAGTGTATGCACTGATGTGAGAGCCTCAATGTCAGGCTCTGTGAAAGGATGGAGATTTTCTTAGCTTTGCTTCCTGTCAGAATAATAAAGGAATTTGGTGGTTTTCTTAAGAGTCTTTAGATTGATGTGCTTGCTTGCATCTTATCTCTTTTCTCCATGCTTTCTCATTTCTAGTTTCCGTGTTATGGGAGATCATCTCATTTAGTTCCAGCTGTCTCGTTTTACAGATGAGCAAACAGACATCCCACATTGTGGCAGAGCCGTCCTCCCCTCACATAACACATCATGGTCCAGTCAACCCATGAGTTCAAGGATAGGAGGGCTACCTTCGGAGGATCTCCAACTTTCTTACCGATTCTGATTTCTTGACCAGAGCCCCAACTATTCCCCTGACACTGTGGCTAACCAGTGTCTTATTTTCAAAGATGGCGAAACTTTATTTTTGAAAACACCGTTCTTACCTCAACTGCCCCCGGGCACCACTGCAGAAGCACCATGACCTTGCTGAGAACCACTGCATGCCAAATGAGACTTAATTTTCCCTGAGTACTTAGGAGAAGAAAAACAATAATGTATATGATGGGCTTTTGGCCTGCACCCATATCCTTTAGAAGATGGAATTTGGCACAGCACATATTCTGATTTAAAGAAAAATGTTTTGTTCTGATGTAATTTGTTTAATTAATAGGAAAAAAAAAGGATTTTTCTGATGCAATGTCATCTAGCCTTTGGGATTTTAGAGTTAGATGGCCCAAATCAATTGTCTTGTCTTCTGTGAAGCTTCCTAATGGATAGATCTAATCTTGGTGTTTTCATAGGCATTATTATATTCATGGCTCGCATATAGTGCAGACCTAACCCCTCTCATATTTGTATGTTCACTCAGTAAACATTTTACTGAATTCCACCTATAGGCTTAGGTAGTTGAAGGATCTGGAGGTGGTACACAGGGGATGTGGAGGGGAATGAATCCTGGGCATTAAGGCTGTGAAAGCAGGATGGCAAAGAACTTTTAAAAATAATTCTCAGGGGATTGGCAAAGAGCAGTTAGCAGAGGTTTGTGATCCCTGAAGGGTTATATAATTAGATTTGTATTTTAAGAGGGAAAACATCTGATTATGGCTTAGCTGCTCAGCAGACAGTGTTTGAGCACCTTCTGCATGGCAGACCCCATGCTTGGCTCTGAAGATACAAGAGTTAAAAAACGGTCCTTGCCCTCAAGGAGCTCACAGTCTATTGAGTTGCCTTTCTGACTTTCCCACTAGATTGTGAGCTCCTGGAGGGCAGGCACTTTTGTTCAACTGAAAAAAAGTGTAAGTTTCAGAGTTCAACCTGGATCATAATTCCAGCTCTGTTCTTTCTATTCTATTCACCACAGTTCACTGATCTGGAAATTGGGCCAACTAGTGCCTGCCTCGCTGAGATGTGGAAAAATTTGATGGGGGGAAGGATAGGGTCCACTTATTGCTGCAGGAACTCTTTCAGTGTGGTTCTGTCTCTATCACACGGTGCCTGGCGCATGGTTGTCATTCCATGTACCTCTGCTGCCTGGCTGGTTTAAAGCCTCGGGTCTGGGAGGATTTCAGCCTGGGGTCTGTAGCTAGCAGGCCCCTCCTCAGTGCAATCTCAATGCTCAGCTTGCTTACTTGAGGCTACGAACTACAGTCAGGGCCAGCACTGGGTTCTGGAAGCTCAGCTCTTGAATCCCAGACATTCATCTTTCAAAAGTCAGAACCAAAGTCAAAAGAAAAATGACGAAATTCCCTCTCTGGCCAAAATGCTATTATTTCACCAAGGGCAACAATTCTTCTTGGCAGGGGAAGTTGATTTGCTGGTGCTCGTGCAATCAATTATATTTGCAGGTGACAAAGTCTTCCTCACAGTGGCTTCAAGAAGAGATAGGTGTTGGCTGTCCCTGGCCTTTGTTGGACATTTTATTATTTCCAGAACATTTTCACAATTCATGATCTCACTCATTCCTAATAAAGTCTCTCTGAGGTTCCAGTACAGGAATTAGTATCCTTCATTGTATTCATTCAATTACTGGGGAGATTGAAAGGTATGGAAGAAAAGTGACTTGCCTACATCATACAGCTTCTTGTGCTGTGAGAGATTTGCTTTTCCATCAAAGAAACTTTAAAAAGATATTAGTGCTTTTTGTCTGGTTAGCACATGACAGTATATCAGGAGATCTGAGCTCATTTTTTGGCTCAGTGAGTGGCCTTGGGAAATTCAGAATGTGATTCCTAAGATGAATTTGCTTCTCTGACCTGTGAGATCACCGTGTCTCTTACACTGACTGATCATAAGGTAAAGCTATGCCCTCCAAGGCCATGTCTGCTACTCAAGGTATTGTAAATACTTATATTGGACAAACTCTTAAAGGTTTTATATAATGCTTCCAAGGGTAGTCATCTTCAAATCTACCTTGGGAAGTGTAGGTGGAACTTACTTGGTCCAGAGTAGGCAAGCGAGGTCTAGAGAGTGTGTGTGACATATGGTAGGTCGTGTGACCAGTATGTGGCAGATTTAGGGCTTAAATCCTGTTCTCTGGTTTCTCAGTGCAGTGTTTATTACAGTACATGGCCCCTCAGTCTCGATCTGACCTTGCTGTTTGCTGTGGGTTAGGCCTTCATTTTGGAATTTAGATCTTGGTAAACCAAAACCTACAAGCTTCTACATTTCATTCTGATTGGAGTGACACTCCAATGTCATAGTCACACTAGCCGTAGTAATGCTAGCATGAAGTACCCTTTGAAGTGAAAAATATGTTTCTTCAAAAGGACTGCTCCACTTGCTTGAAGTTTTCATTTATTTCCCAACTGTACTTGTGACTTATCTAATGTCCCTCCCAAAATTGGTCCAAGTCCCTTTCATCTACAAGTTGGAAGTGAGAGATTGGTCTAATTTCTGTGTTCCCTTCAAGCCTGAGCAATAACACATTTTAAAGGATGATAAGTAGCAGTGTGAAATATAGATGGGTTCTATAAATACTCACTGAAATCCCTGTAGTCAGAAGCAGGTAGAATAAGAGAATGGTTAAGGACTCATCTCTCCTTCCACTAATCTACCTGCTTCTGGAGGTAGTTGGGTGGTTAAGAACACAAATACCAGAGAGCCAGACAGACCTAAATTCGGGTCTTGTCCCCTTCCTGTACTTCCTACAAGTCTGTAGACAGCGTGCTTAACTTTCCTGGGCCTTTGTTTCCTCATTTGTAGAAGGAGGTTTAATTATATTACATGTAGCTTGTAGACCATCCATTGCGTACAATGCCTGAACATTTTTAGTTGCTAATTATTGGTACTTGTTTTTATCTTCATCCAAGATCCTTTCTTTTACCCCTGGGGACACTTCCTTCTATGTCTTCTGTAGAGAGGAGACAGTATCAGCTGCATTTAACATCATTTTAAGCTCCTGTGTTTACGGGGTCCTCTGCATTTCTCACTTTAGCCTTAACTGCGTAATCAAAGTGTGATGACTGCATTATCGGCCACTGTGGGCCTGCCCAGTAAATACAGTTTGGATTAGCCAGTTTTACACTCTAGTGATGAGAGTGACATAATAACATAGCCCAAAATGTAGAAGGTAGAGAAGAGAAAACAAAACAAAAAAGCCCAACACGAAATTCCTGAAAAAATTCCCGAAACACGAAAAAAACACATGTGGTGGGCCATGGACTAGAGTCGTGTTTGAGTCCCGGCTCTACAACTCTGGCTTCCGTTTCTTCACCAGTGAGTGAGGGCAGTAAGAGGAGCTACTAGACAAGAGGTTGGGAGGACTAGGTGCCTCTGAGGCATTTCAAATGGGACCCGGCTCAATAAATTTTAGCCATCATATGATGATGATGACGATGGTGGTGCTGGTGGTTTTTGTGTCCCCTTTATGCATGTTGCTGCTCACAAATTACTTGGGTAATTTTACTTCCCCTTCTCCCTTTGCTTATCACAAGAAATATGTGCATTAGGAGCTGGAAGACCCATTGGAGGAAACCAGGCTCAGAGGGGAAGTGATCAGAGAGCACCCAGCGACTCTCAGCAAAGAGGGACCTAGAACTCATAAGAGCCAGGCTGTTCCTGTTCTGTCCTTATCTTCTACGTATGTTCTTCGTCAGAAAAAGAAATTCTGGACTGCTAGTAACTGAGATTGTGGGTTGAGTTCTAGCACCAGCAAGCACGCTGAGCTTGGAGGAAAACGCTGGCTTCGTGTGACATGGGCCTCATATCTCCCAGGGACATAGACACCTGAGGAGCAAATGGAGGGGACTCCCAGAGACGTGCAGCCACGTGTTTATGTAGAAACAGCACATGACACTATGGAACCTGCAAAAACCAACAAACCAACAAAACCGCCTTCCACGGGGCCCCTGATCCCTTGCATGGCACATAGCCCTCACAGCACAAGTCCGGGGCAACCATGGTTCTCCACCCTGGCCCCCCTCTAAGCGTGGGGTTGTTAGCATCAGAAACCATCACAGCCACTTTGTTGGCTCACTTTCTTCAGCCTCTCGGTAAAGCAAAAAAAAAAAAAAGTAAGCTCTACACCCAGCGTGGGGCTTAAACTGATAACACTGAGATCAAGAGTAGCATGCTCCACCGACTGAGCTGGCCAGATGCCCCGAAGCAACCTTTTTTTTTCTTTTCTTCCTTAAGATCAGCAGCAAAAAAGCACGCATTTGAATATGTAGTGTTCACCCGAGTCTAGAACAGCTGACCTGCTGAGCCAGGGTCCTGGGCTCATCTGCAGACATGTTCCCCTAGGTGACCTTGTATCTAGGATGATGTATCGACAGACAGCTCCTTCCCTTTCCCTAGAGCATGCCTGACCTCTTCGTGCACAGCACAGACAATGAAATCATCAAAAAGGAACACAGAGAGCCCTGAGAGCCAGAGGTCAGTTCCATGTGTTTTGACGTGGAGTGAAAGATGGTGACCTTTTTCAGCTTGACTCTCTTGTGTGCACTTCCCAGGGTCTTCACCTGGGATGTCATTCTTGTTACATCCCTGGGTGTGTGGATTCCATCTTTGCCTCCGACCTGATTAAAATGCCTCCCTCTCCTATGAGTGTCCTTTCTTCTCTCCAGTTTAAGCCATCTCCTCCGTGTTCTGGCAGTGGTGATTAAACCACTGTACTTTGGATATTTTATTTTTGGAGATTTCCAGGTGTCTCATATTTCCTATTATATTTCTTAGAGGGCGGGACCCATATTTCGGTTATTTCTGCAGCGCTAACACTTACGAGGCACATAGCAAATGTACTTGGAATAAATGTATTATTTACAGACATCTCCATCAGTTATGTTTAGTTTTTGTGTTATTAGAAGCTCTCTAAGTTGCATCTCATAAGTGAAACAATGTGACTCTTAACATTTCCATGTTACGGTAAAATCTAATTACTTGTTTGCCAACAGACTCTCTTTATAGTCAAGAAACACTGAAGGCTGAGTCCATTATATTAGGGCTTATCATGAGGGTTGAGGCACCACTGAATGACCTGAGTCAGAGTCAGTAATATCTTGCTTCCTACCTCTTACCCTGGAGAGTTAGAGGGATAGAGTCAGCTACAGAGTTTTTGATGATATTCATGGTGGTGTTTGGTATGTATGCGGCACTTAATTATATCAAACCATTTCATTCTGATTGGAGTGACACTTTGGACCCCATTTCTCTGCATCTTAATCTCTATTTCCTGGAACTCAGGAGATGGTTTCTAGAAATCAGTGTGGTTGGGCAGAGATCCTAGCTCTTTCTCGTACCTGCTCTGTGACTTGGAACACATTATTTAGCTTCTCTGGGTGTTTCCTCAACTGTAAAGGGAAGTAGCAAAGGAACAGGTCATTGGATTACTTCAGAGTTACTGTTAAAGGAGAAAACAGACAGAATCGTGACTTTACATAGGTTACTACTGTAACCCTCAGACCCCCAGTGGAGAAAATTCTCACCACGTGGCAAATGTCTCTGGAAGGCATGTCATTAGGAAATAGTATCTCTGACGGGGAAGAGAAGAGGGATTAAAGCCTGAGTAGGATTCTGAGCTCACCTATAGCAACAAGAAGCTCAGGGGGTCTGCGTAAACTGAGGAGAAACACCTTTTGCTAAGTCGAGGAAAAGAGCCTTGCATGGAGTTGGTACAACAGAGCCTGACAGATCCCTCTGTAGACCACATCTGTCTGAGCCAGCTGTTGCCAGCCTGTGTAGGCTCGCTGAGAATAACAGCAATGATTTTCACTTTATAGCAACTTCCATCTTGGGATCTCAGACTGCTGTATAAATGTAGATTAGGGCTCCCAAAATTTTTGCCAAGAAGGAGCATACTTTATAGGGCATCAAGAATGCCTCGCTGTTCTCAGTGAATCTTTCATGATAGAAAGTTAACTAACTAGCTTTGGATTAGACTTCCTTCCCTGATTTGAGCTTTCTTCCTGATTCTGCCGCTCCTCTTCTAGGTGACCTTGGGCAACTCCATTTCCTCCCCAGCCCTCAGTTTTCATGTTGTAAGTTATAAATGAAGGGGCTCCTCTACTGCTCGGTGACCTCTAGTATGTCTTCTCTTTCTAAAATCCGCAGAGAGTCTGCAAGAATCTGGAGTTTCCTCCTGGACAGACTACTGCTTGACACATTTTGGAAAGGCTTTAGTTCTTGTCAAATACAATACTTTCATAGTATTTTATTCATGGTTAGGTCATAACCCAGCAGAAAAAAAACATTACTTTGGCTACTAGAACGTGGCATTATTTTTTAGTTTTTCACATGAGCGTGTATTCGTGTCTTCTCCATGTGTTTTCCTTTACCCACCTTCAAGTACAGTGCTGCTCATCATCTTCTTTTACTATTTTAAGATTTGCCATTAACATGCCGGCTTGTATATCAGAGGTTGATGAAGTAAGTAGTCTTTTTTTTTTTTTTTTCTGTTTTTGAGTAAGTCGTCTTTTGAAGAGCAATTCTACTTCTCCCGCTGAATCGTGAGTGAAGATCTCAAAAGTGACCGTGCCTCTCAAAGTCCCATACTCGGTCCGTCCATCTGTGGCAGGATTACCCAGGGTGCTTGCTATTTTTTGCTCAGTAGTCATCTTTCTACAAGGAGGAAATATTATGTCATAAAATGTAGGATTTGTGCTTAAGAAAGGCTCCTTTGATAGTTCAGGATTTTGTGATATATGATTAAATTCCCCCTAAAAAATCTGGGTGCCTGGTTGGCTCAATCAGTTAAACATCTGACTCTTGGTTTTGGCTCAGGTCCTGATCTCAGGGTCTTGAGATCGAGTCCCACATCGGGCTCTGCACTCATGCTCAGCATGCAGTCTGCTTGAGATTCTCTCCCCCCACCGTCTACCCCTCCCCCAGCATTTCCCCCCATACCATTAAACTCATCTTCAAAAAGATTCCCCTAAAAAGTCATAAAATCCCTCTAATAAGTTGCAGATGGGTCAGGCAGCTGAGACAGTTGGTGTGGTGGTTAAGCATTCACTTTCTGGAGTCGATGACTGGATTCAAATCCCAAATTGCCCGTTCCTGTCAGGGTGATCCCTGACTCAGTTTTCTCATCTGTAATATCAGAACAGTAACCATCTGATGGGGTGGCTGTGACGAGTAACTGAGTTGATGTAAAATATTGCGAACATTGCTTGGCCCCTGCTGGACACTCGGTGTTCCTCCCTCATTTTCAGTCTTGTCAGTTATAAATTGGTAAATATTATAAATTAAACACTTACACATTTCTGTCTTTCAGAGTTTATGGAGAGGGATATTCCTTCAAGAGAATTACTATTAGTGTGAATCATGGTTGATGATCAGTTAGCAATATTCAAGCTGCTGGTCTTTACATTCACATCAGAGTGTGCTCGTTTTCCCCCTGCCACAGTACTGATGAATGACGCTGACTCATTCATATTCCCTGATCCACCTTCCTGCCACATTTGAAAGACATCCGGAGCTCAGATGTGACAGATTGTTTGTGAGCATTTAATACAAGTCATGAGCCGCTGTTAAATATGAGCACACACCATGTACCATTTTAGGTATTAGTCACAATGGCCCTGACGTGGGGCGTTCCCTCTCTCTTGCCTGCCCCTAACCCCATTTACAGATGCAAAAGCTAATGCTAAAAGACATTTAAAAAAATGTTACACAAAAGAAGCGATAAAACTTTGTATTTGCACCAGCTCCGTCTGCTTCTGAAGCCCACACTTTCTCCGTTACACCACAATCAATGTTTCTGAAAGTAGAAGGGGCCACATCGGTCTCCAACCTCTGATATAATTAGCATCATGCTTTAATCAGTGAGGTTGACTGTCTTGATTAACCTTTATGATAGATCATGTAAGTTTCATATTTCTAAATGAATATATAGAGGCAGCTGTAAATTAGTGGAAAAACACTGAGCTTGGATCAGAAGACTCGTGTTTAACTCCTGGCTCTGCCACTTATTATGGGTGTGATTTTGGCTAAGTCCCTTAACATAGTCACTTAAACCACTAACTTGGTTTGTTTCTTTGTACAGAAAACATGTTCTCATGCTTTGGAAAGTATTAACTGAAATCCAGTGTGTGTGAGTTATACCGGGATTCCTTGTTGGCTGTGAAGGACCATAGAACTACAAAGCCTTTGCTCTCTTTCCCTCAAGTCCTAAAATCAAGCTCCCTGATCTTCGTGGAATGTTTTTGGTCTGCTCTAGTCCACTGTCTCCTCTCTTTCCTCTGAATCTATATTATCCATTGATCTTTTCACGTGATATTTATATACCATAGCCTATCTTTAAGGATAATAAGAATTTCTTAATTAGTGCAGGCAGCTAAATGATTTATTTACATGGACCTTGTCATTGAACTAATGAGGCAAACCCAGTTGACCCCACTTTATGATTTAGGCAACACATAATTTAGTCAGCTGAAATGTCTTGTCCCAGATCACACTGTTGGCAAGTAGAGGATGTGGGATTTGAACCCAAGCAGCTAGGTCGCCCCTAGAGCCTATATTCTCAAGTGTTTAAGCCATACTGACTACCATCAACAGTCAACGTTTTGCTTCCTTCTTGTATTTCTCCTTCATGAGCCTTGACCGACTGTCTGGATTATGAATTCCTTGTACTGCATGTCTCTCAATTATGTTGACGATTGCCTTAATACCTAATTACTAGTATTTGTGGATAATTTAATGTAGATTTCACCAGAGGCTACAGATTTCCACACCACTCGAATACCCTAGAAGCAAGGACTCTTGACTCCTTCTTTGTCTTCAGCCAGAAGCTAATCTTCCCACAATGTCGAACTCCTTTGATTTGATTTTCGGGTCAAGCTAAAAACCTTTTTCTCTGTGTTTCCCACGGGGACACGCTTCCTGCCTCCCTGCCAAGGCCCAGAAATCCAATGTGATTGGTGCATCTGTCGGAAGATGTGCTTATTCGCTGCCAGTGACATTGTTACTGAACAAAACACATGCCCTTTCTTTGCATCTGAAGTGCCATGGATCACAGAGCCAGAACCTTTCTGACTCAAATGAAAACCACCTTGTGTTAGGTGAGATATGGGGAGTTAACCATTTGTTGGCTGGCGTGCATTTCCCACGAAAAACTCAAAAACAGCAATTTACCTCAGCCATGGAAAGTGATGTGCCAAGCGTCATATTTGCATATTAAAACCGAAAAACTGATTTGCATGTTATTTCAGTGTCTTGTGTCACGTTCAGGCATCTGTCAAGCCCACTAGATAGAAACAGCTTGTACAGTAGGAAAGTGTTTCTGTGCATATCAGGACTAAAAATCTAGGTGCTTTTATTTTTTCAACAAATTGTCTCCACCTTAGATTCTCCATTCCCTTCTGGCTTCATATGTGAAAATACTAAAGACGAGATAGAAATCCCATGTTTTATAAAGTCTACTTATTATTTTATAAGAGTCATCCATTTTTACTATATCCAATGTAGATAATTTAAAAATTATTAGGAAAAAGTTTAGCTTACTCATAATCCCACCATCCTTGCATGAGTTATTTTGGTTTATTTCCCTCTAGTATCTGTTTTTTTTTAAATATCTGCCTATATTGAGTGGGCACTCATGCATATATGTTTTTATACATTTGTAATTATTAGATGTACTATTTAATATCTTGAGAATGGCAAGAATTATGATATCATGATAATGGCAAGAATTATGAGACAGTCTGGATAACAATAAGGAATTGCTAAAACCCCATTTTGAACACAGTGGATTAGAACCGCAGTCAGGGTGGGAGCCCTCATAGGAGGCATACTGTCATGTCTGATACAGCTTTATGAAATGTAGCTTCCAATTCAAGATGGCTTTTCTGTGGGACAATGCTCAGAAATGAGTGTGTTGGGGTAAGATGTTTCTTCCCAATGTTGGAGCGACTAGCTCTTTCCATTGTTCCAGGCAACCAAATGCAGCTGAAGGTCTTCTCAAAAGTCATGGCCAGGCACTGGTGGGGCACAACGAAGACCAAGACCTGGTTTAGTTTGAAAGCAACCTTGAAGGGGAGTTCATTCCATTCATCAAACTTTATGTCTTATGTCTTTTTGAGGTGAAACTGACCAGTGGAGATAATGTCTTATAAATGTCTTGCCTTTGTTATAACTAATCCCTTAGACAAACATACAGAAGACCTGATTAATGGGGGGAAGGGGAGAATGCACATGGGTTTTAGCTATAGTATTGTGGAAACAGCTTCTTTTAGCTTTGGGTAGACAGTGTGTATAAGAGGGGAGTGAAATGTGAGAGATCTTATCACCCCACAGAGACAACTCACTTTCTCCCTTAAGGAGGGCTGTCTGGGAGCACTGACATGGCAACTCTGGGTTCAGTTGGCAAGAGATTTTTGAACTCACTTCTCCCTGACACTAAGACTCTGGGTTCCATGCTTCTCACCTTTCCTACTTCTTTCCTACCAGGTGGGACAACATCTGTAGTTATGCTTTTTCTCCCTGAAATTCGTCGCAGCAGGAAAGCATGAGGGAGGCTACCTTGTTTCATAGAGCCAAACATGGGAGCCCTGCTGTTCAATTTATCTTTTGGTGCTAAAAGCTAGGATGTGGGGCAGTTGACCCTTCGGAGAGCCAGCAAAGCGTGCATTCACTGAATGTTGTATATTTGTTCAAGGTCCGTAGTTAAAAGAACTCAGAATGATTCCATCTCTTGCTGAAACAATTAGGGTGAAATTCAGGTATACTAGCCTGAGTGCTTTATCAGCAAATACGGAGTGGAGCTCAGGAGAGTACGGCTCTGCAGACATTCCACTTCCAAGAAGAAAATCCTCTTTGTTGGTGGTTTGTAAGCTGTCCCTCCTGGTAATTAGAACGGCCACTTATGTGATGTTTAATATTTTACAAAGGTTCTTCATGTGAATTAGATATTATTAACTTCCAGTTGATGGATGAGGAAATCAATAATAAAGAAACAAACCCCGGGGAACTGCAATGGTATCCCAGACGTCAGGCCTGGGAGCAAGCATGCTCCGTGCCCGGGCACTCTTGAGGATACCTGACTGAGAGAGAGGTGAGTGTCGAGAGGGGCCACCTTGCTCTCTGCTCAGCCTACATCACCACTGCGCCCTGTGAAGAAACATCACAAAACCCCTTAGTGGATGCCGGGTAATCCCCCCCACTTCCGGCTGCAGTGACATCTACGTAATTCAGAATCATCCATCCTTGGCTGTGACTCCTAATTTGGCTGAAGAAAGGTGATTTAGAGGCATTGATGCATGGCACAGGCAAGAGAATATGAAAAAGAGGTTGTAAGAAAATCGGGCTCTCGAAAGTTGAAAACCATCTGGAATGGGTTTCAAAGTTGGCATCAACATTTTCAAGTCAACATTTCTGGGTCTTCTTTGTGGCCTTACCATTCATTCTCTAAGAAAATGGGACTTAAGAACAGAAGAACTAGGAGCACGCTTTTCTGCTCCTCTGCAGCTGTGAAGAGTATGCATTTATGGGTTTCTGGTTGTTAAAAGGCAGTTCACCCTGCCTCTTTCTTCCCTGTGGCTCACTACTTTTAACCTGAAGCAGAGGGGGTATGCAGCAGATCTTCTGCCCTTGGCCTGCAAGGGTGCTTCTTCCATTAAAAGTGAGATGTTGAGAGTAGAGTATGATAATTCAGTGAGAGTCAGAAAGTAGAAGCAGCCTCAGGAAATTGCAAACTGCAAACTTGACATAGTTAAATAGAAAGGGGAAAAAAAAAGAAGGAAAATATCAGAAATATATTTTTTTCTGGCAGGCTTTCAGCTCCAAAATGGGGCTAATTCTACCTTTTGAAAAAAGATAATTTCAATGTTTCTTTTTTTCAAGAACACATAATTGAAGTTATTTTCCCTCTGAGAGAAGGAACCTCTTGTACATCATTACAAATGGACAAGAAAAGTGAGCAGCTCTGGTCCCCGAGTGATAGAGTATTCATTATCATGTAATCTCTCTGAATATCTTGGCTGTCTTTTCCCGGTGTTTATCTGCCTGGGCGGTGCTTTTCTGGTAAGGTTCAGATTTGGACTAAGTTCAACTTATCTAGCACTTTGTGACTAGGAAATGAATGGCGGGTAAGGACTCTCATGAGAGAAATGACCCACGGCGAGGTCAGTGTCAGAACAACTCAAGAGGCTAACGTGATGACAAAGGGTGGGTAGCCATTTTGTAAAATGAATCCTTAACATGCATATTTAACTAGTTAAATTGGTGGTAACAGAAACTCAGGGTTGGAGGTGTTCTCTTCGGGGTCTTCACCATTTGTGCAGGCTTTATTTAGGAGGGCTGGGGAAATTCTTTCTCCATCGAAGGGGGCAGGGGTGGTCGGATAGGGCGTTGAACCTTTGTTTGTTCTTGATTTTCATGCCCCACGTGTAGTGAAAGTTCAGTAGGCTGCAGAAACCCTGTGACCTATCAGCTGCTTACTCAGATTCAGAATGCTGAATGAAGTTCTAGATTGTTTCAGGGGATGCTGACAAGTAGTTTAAATCCTCCTGTAAATGGAAATCTCTTTAATGATGTTTCCACTTACTCAGTGTGTGTCTGTTTTTATAGACTACAAAGGACCCGAAAATATGAATTATCTGTGATTTCCCTATAAATATCTGTAATGATATGTGCCCTGCATATTACGGGCACAAAAATAAGATAGGGTAGAATCAAAGGAATCTTTGAAAACATCATTTTGCACAGAATGCTACTAAGTCTCAGGGATTAGAAATGATTTGATCAAAATGACTGGACTAGTTAAAGGCAGAACACAGATTAGAGAGATAAATAGGTCCCTCTGTGCTTATGGGTTCCTATGTAGGAATATATAAAACCCTTCAAATACCATCAGGTGTTATATAAATATGACAACATCCTTATCTGTGTTCTTAATCTGGAAGTTTCCTTGCTCACCGAGGACTCTGTCCATACTCATTTTGTCTGCAGAAACAGTCCTAATTTTTGCACAGTCTCACCCATAACTTTTACCAGGGACCTAGATCCAAATTTGGCTACAGTATTCATAATAAGCCTTCCCCAGAATATTATAAGCTGGTCTGCTAGCAAGAAAAGGACCATGACAGAGAGGAACCAGTTGCAGATGCTTGGACATTTTCCATTTTCTGACACTTTTGTGTCGGAAAAAAAAAGCAAACACTTTTTTTTGGGGGGGAAACAGGGGAAAATTTTTTACTATAAAAAAGGGGACATATAGGAAAATATAAAGAAAAAGAATATAAACCACTCTGCCATCATTTTCAACCATTAACCTTTGAGCATATTTCTTCCCAGCCTCTCTTGTATAGCAAGGTGAGGTTGACCAGCCTGGTCAGTGGATAGCTCTCCATAGGATGCTCCTCCTTTCTCATGTCTCCTGTGGCTACACATCTAACTGCAAAGGAGAGTGGAAGATGGAGTCCAGCTGTGTGCCCAGAAAGAGGAGGAAGTCGATTTTGGAGAGCAGTTAGAGGTCTCTGCCTCGCTTAGTGACTATCAGAGTCCTTAAGCATATTAGCCATTAAATTGCTCAGAAGTACTGTGCTGTTTGCATTTTTTAAGGCATCATTAGACTTGGTATTTGAAGATGTTGCCAATATGTATCTTTCAATAACGTGACTTTAATAGAGTGAACACCCAATTTTAAATCTCCTGATGATTCTGTATTGCCTACAACAGTCTTGACATTGACCACAGGTCATTTCTTAGCCTCTTTTTTCTAATATGCATGTTCTTTTATACATACTATTCTTGGAATGTCTTGTCTTCTCTCTGTCTTGTCTCTCATTTGTTGAAATCCCACTTATCCTTCTAGATCAAACTAAGAGGAAATATCCTTACTGATAGCCTTCTCCCATCTCAGATTACCAAATTCATCCCTGTGTTTTAGTATTTACACTTTATTGTGCTTGTCTATCTTCATGTCTCTTTCTTCCTAAACTGTGAGTTGCCAGTGGTGGGGGGAAGGGGGAAATCAGGAATGATTTGAGTTTATAGTGATAGTGCCCGGCACTTGGCGATTTTTTAGGAAAGGCATGTTTAAGAGAACTTCGTCATCTTCTGAAATTCATCTCTCAGTAACTCATCTGTAGGTCATACAGTGTGTTTTGCCCCTTCCAGGAGTTTCACGCATTTCAAAGAACATATATATTAGTGATTAATATTGATACTTAGAAGAATGCCTTTTTCTTAGAGAAGGCTAGAGGCTTTGTTTATATTTGCTTTGCAGAACTTACGTTTCACTGTTTAGCAGTAAACCTCTACTCTGAAAAAAATCCAAGTTATTAGAGAAGAATGGAGTCGAAGGGCATGCATAGCCCCAGGCACTTAGAGCCTGCTCCCAGTCACTGGGACAGGCCTTACCCCGCACAGCCGGTGGCAGTCAGGACTCCACAGATTTTTCAGGGCTGGTCTTCGATGCTGGGTTGCTCACTTTCCCTCTCTGGGCCTCGCCTAGCTCACCCTAAAGCAGGATTACTCACTACATGGGACTGTTACTGTGAAAACAGTCACCCCGCAAAGCGACACAGAAATGCAAGGAATTATTAGGATGCCACGGGAGCTACACTGCTGATCCTGTGCACATCTCTGTGTTTGAAGAACTAACAAATAAAATAACACAACACACCCCTTACCGGCCCCCACCCTACAAAGTTTCAGTCATGGCCTATTCCCCAGACACAATGCCGGAAGCCGCTTGTTTAAAAGATACATCGGATGGGGCGCCTGGGTGGCTCAGTCGTTAAGCGCCTGCCTTCGGCTCAGGTCATGATCCCAGGGTCCTGGGATCGAGCCCCACATCAGGCTCCCTGCTCAGCAGGAAGCCTGCTTCTCCCGCTTCCATTCCCTCTGTTTGTGTTCCCTCTCTCACTGTGTTTCTCTCTGTCCAATAAATAAAATCTTTAAAAAAAAATAAAATAAAATAAAAAATAAAAGATACATCGGACAGTTGCCGCCTTTCCTTAGGACGTGTAGAGCCCCAAGCACTACTGAGAAAAAGAAATGAAGATGAGTCTCTTCATCCCAGAGAGAAAAACCCTAAAGTACGTAAAGGATTTGAACCTCAGAGAAAGGCCTGGGCTGCATCTCCCTTCACATGCCAGGAGACATCGGACACTGAGGACCCCATGTTTTTACCCATATGTTTTCCATGGATGTTCAGTATTGTGCACTGTTTGGGGAGAGAGGCCAGGGATGGAGTGGGGGGCACTCTGTGCCAAATAGCGTTCACAAACTCTGGAAGACATCTTCTCTTGGGGTCCTTCCTCATAAGAAAAGCCAGGAATCCAAGGTTAGCATTTATATGGGATTAGAATGTAAAAGGATAGGAAAACACTTTTCTAAATGGGTTATTCCAGAAGCCTTATCATAAGCAAATAGAAAGTATTTGGAGAAGAAAAGGAAGGATATATTTGTCTTAAAATCTGTGAAGTCCTGACAGTATAAGTACCTTGAAAGAAAGTGACAAGGGTAGAATCCCAATTGCTGGCAGAGGACAGACCTGGCCTTCTTGCTGCCTTTGTTGTTGTTAAAAGGGAAGCAGATATGGGAAGCCCAGATCATGAGAAGCCCTGTCCATTCCCTTAGGGTCTGCCCTAACACTGGGAGCAGGAACAATCAGAGTTTCCTTAATAGTTGTTTATGTAAATTAAAACAGCCAGGGGTTTCTGGGTGGCTCAGTCCTTAAGCATCTGCCTTGGGCTCATGTCATGATCCCAGGGTCCTAAGACTGAGCCCCGCATCGGGCTCCTTGCTCGACGGGAAGCCTGCTTCTCCTGCTACCATTCCCTCTGCTTGTGTTCCCTCTCTCGCTGTGTTTCTCTCTGTCAAATAAATAAAATCTTTTAAAATTAAAATTAAATTTTAAATAAAAATTTAAATCTTTAAATTTTTAAAGATTTAAAAATAAAATCTTTAAATAAATAAATAAATAAATAAATAAATAAATAAATAAATAAATAAATAAAGACAGCCAATGCCATTAATTCGACAGGTAATCTTTCATACATGTCTCCACTTTCTCCATGGGAAGCAGTGTTTGGTTAGAAAATATGCATGGCATTTGGAATCAGATGGCAGCCTGTTTGGGGCTCAAGTTCTCTCCTTATTCCAAGTCTAGAAAACAAGACGTAGGTCATTTTCCACCCTTGTCTTCAGTTCTGTCACCTGAACTGGGATTATCCCCTCCCTCAGAGGTGGGTTGGGGATCCCAAGAGAGTCCCTTTGTTACCATGGTTTGAGAAAGTCGTTAAGCTCTCTACAACATGAGATGCAAGCTCTCTGATTTTTTTCTTCACGATTTATTTATTTCTTTTAGAGAGAAAATGAGAGCGTCAGGTGGGGAGGGGCAGAGGGAGAGAGAGAGTTGCAAACAGACTTCCCGCTGAGCGTGGAGCCCAACACGGGGCTTGATCTCAAGACCCTGGGATCGTGATCTGTGATGAAATTGAGAGTCAGATGTGTAACCCACTGGGCCACCCTGGAGCCCCACGAACTCTCCGATTTTGATCCTCACAGCCACGGAGCTGGCGTAGACAAGCCCATCTTACAGAAGGAAGTCTGAAGTGACAAAGAGTTCACTAGCTCCCCTGAGGACTCCAGGCCATTGCCGTAGTTAAACCTCCATCTCCAGGAATCATGCCACTGCCACACAGGATGCCCCTTCCCTCTCTGGCCACAAATGTTTTAGGATAAGCTTCCAACCTCCGTCCAGTCTCATGGTGCTCCCATCCTCCCTCCACTCCAAAGAGAACTTTCTAATCTGATGAGCTCACCTCCCTGCTAAAAACCCCCACTGAGGTTTCTGTTGCCTGGACGTTCTTACCTGAGGGTCTTTACACATGTCACCTGTAGCCTATGAGCTTCCCGAAATTGTAAGTAAATTTGACGTGAGTTTTTATGGATGGCGGTATCTGCCAAAAGGGGGTTGAGCACATCAGATTTTCAGAGTTGCCTGTGGTCTCACACAGGGCCTAGAGCCCCTGGCCCATGGAGAAGACCTAAGCCCCCAGGATGGCATGGCAGTCATGAGCTGGTCCTTCCTTTCTCTCACCTCTTTAGCCTTAAACACAGAACCACTTGCATTTTTCCCCACTTACACCCAACCGTGTCCCAACTTTGGCCTTTTGCTCCTCTCAGAGCTCCACCTTGACCAGGTTAGCCCATTCCAGGGCTTTCTAGTATCCAGCTCACCTTTATCACCTGACTTCATTACATTTGAAAAGTTGTATTTCATGGATTGGAGAAGTCAAATTACATACTGTAAAAGAAACACAAACGTAGAAATTAAAAGGCTCCCAGGATTCCAAACCCAACAAACCCTCCCTTTAACACAGGAGTATATGTCCTTTCAGACTTTTTTCCCTACCTGTATATTGAATGATAGATAATTAAACTGTATTTACTTTTCAAAAATCGGGCCATAATTTACATTTCCTATCTTATCACTAGATCTGTTCCCTTGATAGCATGGCTATGTCATTTTTTTCCTACTCGTACTGGTAAACTTATAATGTTCTCTTAAAACCTGTTCACATTCCATTGTATGTATCTATCATTGTCCATTTAAGTGATCTCTTACCCATGGACAGACAGTTATACCGTTACTTTTGGATTTCTTCTTTTTCCAAATAAAGTTCCTGTGACTGGCCTTGGTCATATAATTTTATGATTTCAGCAAAATTTTCCTACAAGATAACATCTGTGCTATTGAAAGTTTAATATTACTAGCAAATCACTCGTCCAATGTTCAGATGTTATTTGCACTTTAGAGGTGGTCTTCCCTTTAACATTTAATGTTTACTGAATAAATGAATCTGGGATGGGCCCCTATGCTGGGTTTATCATAGCTAGCCTTGCCCTGATCTTTTTGGTTGTCAAATTTCCTTATCTCACAATGAATAAGAGATCCTGGCATACAGCTCTATTTTTTTATCTTTGTCACCGGCCACATGTAGTTTGCTCACTGCTGTCCCTTCTCCAATCCAAATCGACAATGAAATGAAATCCCAGGGTAAGATTAGTAACCAGTACAAAAAATTCTTGGCCTTTTTGGCCTTCTGTATGTCTGTATTCCAACTTTCCAATTTTTCTTAAACCCTAAAAAATTAGAAAATAACTACAGAGAAAAGTCCCAGGTAGGTGCCAGTTAACAACTTCATGTATGTTTAGAAGGCATTTTATGCCTCAGACATCACATAAATAATTAATATGCATCTTGGAAATAAGTGTTGAAATAAGTGTTTATAGTAAGGAAGAAACATTTGTTTAGGGATTTATACTTTACAGGATTTTAACATCCAAGAACACATTTGCTATAGTGAGGCTAACAGGTGAATGAATGTACAGCTTCAGGTTTTGTTGAACTGATTCTTGTAAACTCTTCATGAGAGGAGAGGCTCTTGATCAACAACCTAAGAATGCATAAACATCAAGGGAAGAACATCCCCCCAATCTCGGCTCTCCCCATCAGCTACCGTGGACGTCATTATTTCTTAACTTTTCCTAAGTTTTTCTGTTACAAACACTTTAAGATGTGGAGGCGTGATATTGGAAATGGCCAAAGTTATAATATAGGTAAAGGGAAATAGAATTTTTAAATTCCCACGTGTTTACATAGTGCAAAATTTTACGTCTGGCATCTGGCCTTCCTTCTTTCTCTACATACTTTGGATTCTTGGTTGGACGTCTCAAGTAATCTTTCCCCTGACACTTGATATCCTGACATTGCTGAAATTCTGGCTCACCCACCTCTTTAAACACCAACCCAGGATCAGTGCTATTGATGTACCTTCTCCATTTGGGACATGGCTATTTGTAGTACTAGGGGGAGAAGGAATCCAGGGTCATTCACTTAACTGGAATACAGGGTCATTCACTTTCTGCACCCTGTACCCCATTAGACCCATCTCCTCTCCTCTCTCAAGCTTTATGCGTGGTGCAGAAATATTCAACTGCCAGGAGCTCCTTATGCCACTTGGCCTTTTTCTCACCTGAACGTAAAAAACTTCTACCTGTAAGTTTCCTGCTCTTTAGCCAAGTAAGCCCTACTCTGTATCTGCCTCTCCTCTGGAATTCTTCCTTTCAGGCTACAGGAGAGGTCCCTTTATGTACCCTAGTGTTGCACTTTCTATAGTTGTTTTGTCTTTAATTATTGATGGACCTGAATCTTTCCTTTGACTCTAAACTCCATAAGTGGGGGAGAGCGTAGCTCTATGTCTCTTGTTTTTACAACTGCTTAGCAATTGTTGAATGAAATGAAGCCCTGGTGTTGTGATCGTGGATTTCCAAAGCCCAGTGGTTAACTCATCTAAAAAAGACAAGTGGATCCTGTAAAATGGTGTGTCCCAGGTCAGACACTGAAGAACTGATGAAACTGATTGTAAAACCCAAATCTCTTAACAGCCATGTCTAGTACTTTTTTTGTCTACAAGCAAATACTATTTGATTGTCTCGATTGTCTAGATTGTATTTAAAGAACTATGTGTCCTCTGCCTTTTAGGGTGGGCAGACAGGTTCCATGGGGCCTCCAGCTGTTCCCCCGTCGTTCCGCCCTGAAGATGAGCTTGAACACCTGACCAAGAAGATGCTGTATGATATGGAAAATCCACCTGCTGATGAATACTTTGGTGAGTGGAGGCTAGAGCTGACTTCTGAAGTAAATGCCTTCTGGTTTTCCTAATTATTAATTAGTAGGAGTATTATCAGTTCCACTGGTAAAGGATTCGAGGCTGGATGCATTGGAGTTGGTGTGCATCTGCACATGATGGAGTGTTCTGGAAATGACTTTGGGAGACCCCTGGGATATCTGTTTAGCTGATACTAAAAGTGCAAGGGTACTGTGCAGTTTCTTGCGATACAGATTTGATTTTAAAATGAATTTCAACAACTTCTAAGCTTCCCCTTAGGCAGAAATAGGGTTTCTGTACGTGTTCAGGTTCCTCACTGGTCTAAATATTCATATACAAAATGTGAAAGTAGATAGTGTCTAAATCTTGCACTCTCAATTATTTCCCTATGCAAGTTTAGGAAAAGGTGTTGCTATTGTGTTTTTTTCAACCTTCTCCCCTCTCTTAATCTGTGAATAATTATGAATGGCTATTCCACCCGGTCCATGAGGGTATGCTATGGATACATAACCTGTCCTCAAGGAGGTTGTAATTATTCAGAAGAGATAAGAAAAACACATGAATAATTACTAATCTTGGTAGAAAGCTGTTAGAGGCATAAGAGAGGCTTATGTGAGATATTATAAAATTTAAAAGCTCTATTCATCAGTAGTGTCGGGAATGCCTTATAAAGAAACTGGTGGTACCTGAACCTAGGCCTTTTATATTAGTGCCTCCCAAATTTTCTGTGATGAAAATATTTCCTCCTCAATCTGTTGCAGGCCAATATTTGTATAGAGCACAATTAAAATTAATTGCTAAGAAAATGAAATAAAGAGAATACAAAATGGAAGGCCAAGTTTTACCACTATGAGATTCAATAAGAATAAATTACCCTATTAAAGTGTTACATTGTTTCCTAAATACTCCCTCTCTGTTTTTGTACTCTGTCTCATTGCGGGCTGATAAATATTTCTTAGATCCCCATCCAGGGACCATAATTTGAGTAGCATCACTTGAAGGATATGTAGAGAAAGGAGATTACATTTGGGGGGAGCAGGAGTAAAAAGGCATAGCGGTGGAAACATTACACAGGGTTTTCACTTCTTCAGACATTTACTATTTTCATGTCTTCCCCTTGCTCCCTATTTGGGAATGTGTAATAGCAGGTGAACTGAGGGCATTGGTCCAAAGTCACACCATAGATGGAGTGGTGTAGGATATGAAAAACATGGCATTGATTTGTATATACGTATAAGTCAGCAGTGGAAATAAACAGTTCTGGTTCTGGTCCTTCCTGTGCCTTTGATTGGCTAAGCAATAGTAAAATACTCCCCATCTGCTTGAGCCCCATTTCCCACCTTGGTAAATAAGAAGTGTAGAGCAAATGTTTTCTAGAATTTCTTTCAACACCAGTAAGTTCCCAAGAAATAGCATTAATCCAACAAAGTATAACAAGCTAAAAGCTAAACACAGATTGGTAAGACAAATACATGGAGAATATTTTTTAAGTCTCTAGTTGTATTGAAATACAATAAAAGTGTATCATGCTCTTGTTACTGATGTGGGGGAAAGTTTTATATTGGAATCTTAGGTAAACTTTTTAAAAGAGCATGTTAAAAGCAAAAAATAAGTTTACTGTACTAAAGTATGTTAAAAATAAAAAGCAAATTAATGTAACAAGTATATATGCCTCAAATATCATAGCAACTAAATACATAGCAATAAAGAAAATTGAACATAGATAGTAATCGTGTTAATGAATATGTATTAAGCCTTCTGGGAAACAGATATAAATTAAATGTCATCTTTGCCTTCAAGAACTATCCTAGCTCTAATATTTACTACCTTAGACAACTTGAACAATTTGGTTGCACTCTCTCAATCTTTGTTTTTGTTTTGCTTTATCTATAGTATGGAAATAACCACTAGCTCATACTGTTATTTTGAGTCTTGGGTGAAATATTTATAGAAAGTACTTAGCCGAGTTCTTGGCATATAGAATATCCTCAAGAATCAAAGTTATCCCATGCTTTATTTAAGAAAATAAGATATACCTATTAAAAATCCATTAGTAATACCTGATTTAAATTTAAATTCCTCATGAAACTAGAACATATGTCACCAATTGGTAAAAAATAATTGCCAAATAAGGGTTATGAACCACAGGAGAGAATGTGGAATAATGATTAATATTTATTGAGTGCTTACAATACAGCATCACTATTTTATGTACTTTATAAGAGCTAATCCATTTCATCCTTATAGAAAATGTGTAACCCTGTAATGGCTATTATTATTTCCATATTAGGAAATTGAAGCACTGAAATGTTAAGTAATGTGCCCAACATCAGCAGCTAATAAATTGTAGGACTTGAATAGAATCCAGACTTCACTGTACACTTTTTTTCCTTCGAAAAACTTTTTCCCCAGCTTTATTGAGATATACAAAAAACATATGCGTATAATCAGTGCCCATAACTTGGTAGGTTTAGAAATGTGTATACATTTGTATGGCTGTCACCGCAATCCAAGTAATAAACATATCTATCATCTCCAAAAGTTTAGACTGGATAACTAGGAAAGGTTTTATAGAGGAGATCAGCTTTGGATACACAGAAAATAAAAGAAGTGTATTCTCTTCTTAGTAGATAGGATGAACAACATATGAGTTGAGACCAGGATTATTTAAGGAAAATTTACTTTAGGTGGAAAATAAGTGCCTATAATGTGCAAATTACTCCGCTAAGTGTTTGAGGCATATGCCTAGACATGGATCTTACTTTGAAAGTGCCTATATTCTAACAGAGAATATATACAGAGTGATGGTCTTTAATCTTAACACAAGAAGTGACAAGTGACTTAATCAAATTTCAGCCAAAGTTCTTCGAGAATTCAGAAAAAGGAGAATAGACATTCCCAGGCAGGGATGGAAATATGTTTCTGGAATGGTTAGCCTTTGAGTTAAGTCTTTAAAAGCATGCTAATAGAGATTTGGAAGAGGAATGATAGCAGAGAAGTGATGTCATTTCTGACGAGGAAAATTTTAACATGATACAGAATAAAATCATTAAAGCGAATCATCAATATGAAAGGAACTAATATTGGGAAATGAAGTTGGAGAAGAGGTAGGAGTCCTGATTGGATTCTGGGTTTAAAAAGAACCTATTAAATATTTGGGGCAAGGTTAGAGAAATTTGGATATGAGCTATGCATTCAATAATACATCAGTGTTTATTTCTTGAGTATGGTAGTGGCATTGTGCTTATACAAAATGATATCCTTGTTTTTAGGAGCAATGTATTGAAGTATTTGGGGAGATGTGTCATGATGTCTCCAACTTACTTTGAAACAGCCTAGATAGATGACAGATCAATCAGTAGAGCCACACATACAGATACAGATAGATATAGATAATGTGAGGAGGGCTAGATCTCTTTAAATTAAAACAGCTCGAGATGCCATTACTACACAGCTACCCGGGACACTCTTTTTCCCCAAAAATGTATTGAACCCTGACAAATGAATTATTTTAAGGCTCCTTTCTTGGGTGGGAGAAATGGCGTTACATTCTTGTACTTTCTTTTTTTTTTTTTTTTAAGATTTTATTTATTTATTCGACAGAGAGGAGAGAGATCACAAGTAGGCAGAGAGGCAGGCAGAGAGAGAAGGGGAAGCAGGCTCCCCGCTGAGCAGAGAGCCCGATGCGGGGCTCGATCCCAGGACCCTGAGATCATGACCTGAGCCGAAGGCAGAGGCTTTAACCCACTGAGCCACCCAGGCGCCCCATATTCTTGTACTTTCTAAACCAGAATCTTTTAATGATTACAGTGGATCTCTGACATTTCCCTCTCTTGTGTGTGTTTCCTTGTTTTCTACTGGACACATACCTTTTCTCCTGCTGATGAGATGATAGTCATTAGGATGATGATGACAGGAGCTAATATTTATCTAAAGCTCTATTCACAGTCATGGTCTGCATGACAGGTCTGATGATGATGTCTTCATTTTTTAGGTGACGAAACAGAGATCGGAGAGACTGAATGACTTGTTCAACGTTACACAGTTCATAAGTTTCAGCATTTGGACTCATTCTTCTCAAGTCCAGGCTGATTATTACCATTATAGAAAGGCATACGTTGTTCCTGCAGCTTGTCAATAGTTGACTACCCTACCTCACGTCATACTTTCCATCCTGGTGTCATGACCTGCAAGTGAGAGACCATCTGTGCCCAGGGCCATAAGTTGTGTAGCTGGAATATCCTTGTCACTGGCAATATATTTAAACTGTGTATAACACCTGAATTAACTGCTGGGGCACTGAGCATGAGCTTCTGCCGTGGCTCAGATACATACTTGAACACAGAACACCCAATACCTTTCTAATAGCCATGTCAACTGACTAACCCTTCAGCTGACCTTCACCTTGCGGAAGGCAAATTGCTGATAACTTTTGCTTTATCTATAGTATGGAGATAACCACCAGCACATCTTATTTTCTCAAGTCAGTTCCTGATAAATATTACAAGCAGGAACCTTCAAACGAGTCTCAGCTAACTTTTTTTAAATGGTTTCTTCTAAAATGGTGTTAGTTTTAGTGTTCCATGCTCTTCCTCTTCCATCTTCATCAAAACCAGGGATTATTACATTACAGTATTAGGTAAATACCACAAGGAATGAACCCATAATGCAGCAGATGGGTAAGTCCATATCATTAAAGGAAAGACAATATTGTCTCATGTTCTGAACATTTTCTATTTATTTAGGCTTGTATGATTGGGCTATAGAAGATTCTTAAGTATTTTTTCCATGGGTAATGGAGTCCTTGAGTCGGCCTCAAAACACTACCCTATAAGGAGAAGAAAAGAACCATACAAGAAAAAAAAAAAAAAAAGGAAACATACAAGAAAATTGGAGGTAGAAAATTCTCATCTGTTTCAATAACCAGGCAGTGGGCCTTTGGCCCAAATCTAAGCAACCTGTTTCCCTGGGCAACTAGAAAAGTATGTTTATACTAAAGGAGATTCTCAGTTCCAGGGATAGATGTATAGACAGAATAAGAGGTGATGAACTACGAGTTATTTTAGGTTAGGGTAAACTGCAGAACTTAAAATGAGAGGAAGAATTTTTAAAAATTAGCTATTAAGATGAATGGGGAGAGAGATACCATTGCCAGAATATTCTGGAGCTTACAGGGCTAGTTGTAATGATTGGAGCTTATATTTTCAGACAGTTATGAGGGGGGAAATGTAATGGAAGGTTGAGTATGTTTCTAGATATTTTTGCTACATCTTTTGAATTAATCCAAGAGTTTTCCATTTCAGTTTACACACCCAAGCCACTAAGTTTTATGCTTTTGTTCATTTTGAAAGACAAAATATGTTTGTGTAAGAGAAGTTCCATGTCTTTCCCTATATCCATGGTACAGTTCTCCCCCCAAATAATAGTGTTCTGGATGTGCAGACCCTAGACCCAAAATAATACCATTGGAATATAGTATCTCTGGAAATGAGAACTGTAATGTATCTGAGGATAGAATGAAAATATCTACCAGCTTATTTTTAAGCACAAAGCTGTAATTATCTTGGCATTGCTTACATGGTGTTGTCTTATTCCTTTTTAAGAAAAAAAAAAAACTGAAGTGTGTGAGTCTCAAAATTGTTTAGGGAGCTATTTGAAGAATCCCTATGCCTTTAGAGCATCACTAGGTAAATTCTCTTCACAGAACTTGGCATTTGTCTAAGAATTTTTTTGTTGTTGTTTCTGAGTATTGTTTTTGAGGTATATTGGGAAATTTTGCCTAAAGCCAGAAGTTTGTTCTGGGAGAACTAGGATAGTGGGACAGAAATGGAACATAAGAGGCAGTGGGGGCCTGGCATGTGGTAAGCCTCCAGACAAGAAAGGCATGGGTGGGCATGTGCTGTAATTACTTTATTTTTTTTTAAAGATTTTATTTGTTTATTTATTTGATAGAGAAAGAGATCACAAGTAGGCAGAGAGGCAGGCAGAGAGAGAGGGGGAAGCAGGCTCCCTGCTGAGAAGAGAGCCTGATTCAGGGCTTGATCCCAGGACCCTGAGATTATGACCTGAGTAGAAGGCAGAGGCTTTAACCCACTGAGCCACCCAGGTGCCCTGTAATTACTTTATTAATAAAACTAACATGCTTGGTGCTATGTATCTTCTCAGTTGAGAGCAACATGGAGGTCCATTGAATGCCCATGAGCAGAAACAGAGTGCCCCCATCAGTGAGGACTGGTGGTCCGTTTGTCTTCGATCCTAGTTAAGACGGCTGGTGAGTGAGCATGTGGGGAGGGACTTGGATGATGATGCCTACAGAGCTGCAAACCACTGTTTGAGGTATGGTTGAAGGTGTGGAGGAAAGAAACCTGGAGCCCAGGTGCTGCTGGAGGATTGCCATGTGGGAAAGAATTAAACTTGATATCCATGCCTCTAAAGTTAGCAACAAAGCAAGGCAAGTACGGGGAAGCCGGCAAATTCGCCTTCAATATAAGGAATTAACATTTTGAGCAGACAGAGACAAGTTCTTGGAAGAGTCTAGGCCCAAGCCCTATAACCCCCCACGGGGGAAGTGATGATAGGTGTTCAAATGTCCCATGGACGATGTGATTGGATATGGAAAGCATTGTCCTATTCTGATGTTCAATGACCTGAGCATCTACACTGGCCCAGGGATCAGCCTCCTGCAGCCAATTTCTTGTTCTGTCCCCAGATTCTCATTACTATTAGGTGATTACAACTGACATCTAGATAACATTTTGTAAAGCATTTTCATACTTGTAATATCATTTGAGCTAGACAGGAGCCCTACAAAACACAGTAGTTTTTCCCCATTTAACCCATGAAGACACATGAGATCTGAGTAATGAAGAAACTCCCATTCTCCCGGACCCCATCATCCCTACAAGTCAGAGATCCAGAACCATAGCTCCCCAAAGCAGCAGTATTGCAGTGAGGCCCAGGCCTCCTACTCCAGATCTTGTTCTCTTTCTCCCCCATCACACTCTTCCTACCATGTTGCTAGAGAATCATAAACTGGGAGGTAGATCAGTGAACATGCTCAGTGCTTTAGCTTTTTCATCAGTACAAGGAACAGTGTGTCTGGTTTGAAAAGTGCTTAGCGGGTCTCAACTGAGAAGTGCTAGGTAATTTGCTTTTCTTTATTGTTATTATTTTGTGTCAAGAAAATAATTTCCAAAGTGCTCTTGTCAATTACAAACTGGGAAATGACTCCAGGTGGGTAGTTGCCTTGAGTACGGATGGAATCTGAGGCCTTAAGCATCTTATTTTCCCAGAAAAAAAAAAATGACCTAATTAATTAAAAACCCCAAAAACCACAATGGGAGAAAAATTAGAAAATGAGTGGCTTAGAGAAAAGGTTATATTGATTTGGGAAAAAATGGATTTCTCGGTTTTGTTTCTCTCTAGCTCTTTCTTTAAAGTATCTGTGGGTCATGGGAATAGAATGTTTTCTAGTTAATGAGACATATTAGATATATTTCCTTTTGTGGTGGAGATTTCTGGTAAGATATTTGCTTGGGGCAATATATGTTTACAGCACTAAATAAATAATCCTAAGCATTTATGTGTTCCATCTTAGCACACGTTAATTTTTAATTAATTTGGCTCTAGTGTTTTTAAGCATTGATTTGGGAACCTAGACTTATAGTGTCATAAAGAATTTAATCTTAGAAACTATCTACAACAATGTTTCATTTTCCAGAAAACTGAAGTCCAAATGACTCATTCAAGGTCATACAGCTGGAAGTATTTTAAACTCTAGGGCCAAAAGTTCCTTTCTGAATAAAGAATAGAAACTAATCTCTGCTGGTGGGAATAAGGATGGCAGGGCTATTCACAAAGGTGAGGAAGTGGGTTTGCCTGACATTTTTGTGAACCCACTGCTGGATACACCTTATTCAAACTTGAGTAAAATATGCATTACCCTTAAAAATGATAAAATAAAATCAATAACCTGTTAGGACCTATGTGCATATAATGTCCTGAGCTCCTTGATTTTTAAATTCAAAATTACTGGAGAGATTCCCAATGTCTTTTTTTTTTTCATTTTCATCAAATTTCTTATTTGTAGTATTTCATTTCTATTTTCTCCATTAGAATGAAAGTCTGACTGAAGCAATAGTTTTGTTTTCATTCACTGCACTTACCCTGTCTTCACCTCTAGAACAAAGCTGACTGATAGAAGATGTTTAATATTTGTTTCATTAATTAATAAACATGTAAGTGAAAATTGTGAGTAGACATTGGATATTCCCTGTGGGCAGGACATGGTGTAAAGTAAACTACAGAGGGAAAATACTTCATTTGTTGAACAGACATTTATTTAGCACCTTATGGAATCATAAAAGATTAGAGCTGGAGAGAAACAGAGACTATCGAAGGAAAATCCCCTGAATTTTAGAGATGATAAAACGAGTGTTTTCTAAGTTGCAAACTAGTGATAGAGCCATGGATTATATTTCAGACTTCCTTGTTCCGTTTTTTGTTTGTTTTTTTAAATCACTTAAATGTGTAGAGTAGGAAATGGTTGCTACATTCATTGAACCTTAGTGAAAATTAAATTGACACCCTTGAATTTGATATCTTTTCCATGCATTTTCTATGAAAATTAAAGATTGAAATTGGTTAGTTGATGGTTACATGGTTGAGATGTTCTACGTTCTAGACCACATTTTCCTGATTTCCCACTGCAAAGTTTATGATCTTTGGTTCCCAGGCCAACATCTTAACTCCTCAATTTTCTGCTATTCTAATCTAATTGGGTCAGATGAGCAGGGCATTACATTGAAAGAAACATCCTTGCCCCATGTTTATGTGTGTTTTCTATAGCAACCAGCTGTGAAAGGTCATTCACTTCAACTAGGCCCCTTCTAGGCTGTGAACCACCACCCGGATGGCTGTTTCATATAGTCTTTATATCAACAGTGGACACCCACTCATTCAGTCACCTTGAGATCATCATTCCCTTCATCAGAGAATGAAATCTAGAATAGAGATTCCTACTTCATAATGAAACTTTTTTTCTTTTTTTTTTTTTTGTCTAATAACTGACAGTAGACTTGGCATTCTGGGAGAGAATGAGCTGGCGGGAGCACACGTTGTGTGACCCAAAAACAAGTTCCAATTCATAGGTTGTTTATGGTTGTGTGCTGAACCGTGTGGCTAGAGTTGAGACCTGAGCCTGCAGGTGCTAATTATGCATTTTCTGATCTTAGGCACACGAATACAGATAACTCTGAACTCTACTCACTTTACCCCCAACCATCCTCCTTTTCCCTCACCTGCTCCTTCCCCACAACTTTCTCTAAAACACACAGATAATCATCTCCTTCCAGACTTTGAAGTGACATTAGATTTGTCAGAAGGGCTAATTAATTGACTGTCAGCAAAGCCATTGTTTGAACATCTGTGGAGTTCTATTTGGTGGGCATGTATTGTACTTTTAAAGATTTTTATTTATTTATTTGACAGAGAGAGATTACAAGCAGGCAGAGAGAGAGGAGGAAGCAGGCTCCCAGCAGAGCAGAGAGCCCGATGCGGGGCTCGATCCCAGGATCCTGAGATCATGACCTGAGCCGAAGGCAGAGGCTTTAACCCACTGAGCCACCCAGGCGCCCCTGTATTGTACTTTTAATTGAAAGTATTCACTCATCTACAAATATTTATTGAGTGCCTACTACACCCCAATCATTGTAGTGTACACTATGGGAAATAATAAAACGTAACATAATGGCCAAGAAGATAAAGCATTGTTAAATCCTATAGCACCAAGGGCTTTGATGGTGAACTGATTTTATGACTCGCAGCAGAAAATGCATTGTTCTTCATCCAGGTTCAGGGGTTTTACCCACTGATACCAGCTGACCTGGGCCAGATTAAATGTCACAGGAGTTCATGTGAAGAGAGACCTATCGAGGGGGAGTAGACTGGTTGGCAACATATTATCTGTGGCTTGAATTCTCAACAAAGACAGTTGAATCCTTTTAAAGAAAAACAAATAAAATATACAAGGCCAATAAACTGGGAAGACCCAGAAGTAGGCACAAATAAATGACCTTACTCCAACTCTCTTCCTAACTGACTCCAATGTCAGTCATGTTATAGTAAATTCTCCTAGATTTGTTACAGCACTACCCAGCTCTGAGCTCAGACCTCAGTCGGTTCTCTAACCATCAAACCTTCAGTCTGTCTTAATCCTGGACTCAACTCCACTGCTACCCATAAGGGAGCATCATGTGTTAAATTTCAGTAAGAAAACAGAAACACTGTGCAGGAGTGACTTGTTAAAGGAGGCTAAGAGGATGCAGTAGGCTGGAGGTACTAGAAACGGCTATTAACCTCTACTGCCTCCTTTTCTCTCCTTTTTAGTCTTTGGATCATGGCAAAGTTAGACACATAGAAATCATATGGCTTCAGGGCCTCCCATTCAGTGATAATTGGAGGCCCCTTCACAATTTTTACCATATACATGAACTGTCTGTACTATTATTTGCCTAACATTTGTATTTAAATTAATTAACTTTTTAGCCTATTTTATCTTCATCCATATCAATAATATCTATAATTTGATTTTATGGGTTGAAATACGAGCTGCTTTTTCTCCTTAAGAGACATTAAATTAAATACCATATTTAAATTTTAAAATTTCATCCATGAACCCTGTAATGTTCAAACTATTGAGAAATGTGGATGTAATTCAACAAGAAGACGAATTGATGGAACACCATGATGACATAATTGCCTCAAGGTCACCCACTGAGTTGACTTTTACAAAAATAAACATTTTTTTGCATCCAGAGTCATTATGTTATCACGAGAAACAGGGTAGTCATGTAAGGAGCCAGAAATCAGGCATTTAGAGGCCAAAATTTGGGCCTGACACTATCCTGCTGACTTGCTGTAACTTCTTAGTCCAGCTCCTTTTCCAGGGGCCTCATTTTTTGTATTAGGAGATCAGACTACATGATTTATAGGGATCCTTCAGCCCCTTAATTTTTTTTGGCTCAAATAGTTTTCATGTATTGTCCTCTAATACATCATTAAAACATAAGTAGATAGAAAACAGCTGTCCTTTATAAAATTACAACATTGCTTGCTTCAGAGTTTCACAGAAGAATTGGAAAATATGCTCAAGAATTGTATTTCCCAGACCATTTTATACTCTACTCAGTACTGTTCCTCATTTCTTAAGGTTGATAGGAAGGTTCACTGCATTTACAGTAGCTTTAACTGTAAGTTAATAAAAATAAAATAGGATTAGACAACATAAGGAATACTCTTTTCTGAGATGGATACTCTAGCATTGCTGTTTGAGAATTTTCTTGGGTCTGTGATGTTCACTAATGTTACTTGGCATAGGTAAGTGAAATTAATATTGGTAACCATCACTATGACAGTGGTCTTCAGTGTTAATACAGCACTGTTATAAAAAATGAAGAGTTCATCTTTTGTTACATGGCACCAGGAAACAAGCCCTGGACTTCGAGTCAGGAAATCCAAGTGTAAGTTCTGTATCTTCTCTGTATGACACTGTGGACATTTGACATTTCCGATGTGCTTTAGAACATATTGGTACACATTATTTAAAACCTTATTTTGGTAGTTTTAAGATTGGAGTTATCATCTTGCCAAAGAAACTAGCTTATCCAAGGACTGGTTAAGAAATGGAACCGAATTCTTTGTGTAGGTTTTCTCTATTAAATAAAATTTAGCAATTTTATTTAACTTCTTAAACTCTCTGAGTTTCACCTATTTCACCAATTAAAGAAGATCATTATTCCCATTTTATATAGATATTTTGAGGATCAAATAAAATCAATAGATATGAAAATGCTTTCTAAACCATAACAGATCAAAAATTTAAGAGCTGTTAGTATTGTTTCCCAGTGCAGTATCTGGTTTGAGTTATGCCATTTATAATTAGTGTGTAATAATCAATCTCTCTGAGTTTTTAATATTAGTATTTGTCTCTCTTCGAATTAGCATGTTGTGCTTTCTTATTGTGCTCTCTTGTTAATGGAATATCATTAGAGGATACAGAAAATGTTTTTCAGTTCTGTGTGAGAAAGCAACACACAAAGACATACCACAGTGTCCTCATTTGCTGAGCAAACTACTCTTGCTTTTTAATGTGGAATGCAGAAGAACTAATTGAAAAGAGACAAAAATGAATTTTGACTCAGATTGTGCAAGATGAATCATAACCCACTTTCTCATCTGAGATGTGAAGAAAAGAAATTAAAGAAAACTAACCACCACACACTTTACTGTCAGTGTCAGCATAATCGATACAGAGTGTTTTTTAGCAGAACAAAGAGTGCCTTACTACCAGGCTGAGAATTGCAGGTAGTAGAAAACCAAGTTAATTTTTCTTTGTCGATGGTCTGCGTGAAATTGCCTTTCTTTTTCTGCCTTGGTTAAAATATGTAATCAAGAGAGTTTAGGACCTATCAGCAATTTGTGCCCAAACCATTCAAAAATCTAGCGATCTCTCTTGAACAGTTAGGGGCCAATCAGAGACTAGACAAGCATGGACCACATTCTGTTCCTCTGTCCTTTTGTCAGGCAGTGGGGACCAGGGAGACAGCAAAGCAGCAGAAACTTGGCCATGGTGGAATTGCTGCTTCCTTGAATTTAACTTACTCAAATTGTTGATGTGAATAACGAAAAAATTAAGATTTTGTCCTGCTGGAGTCTGGAATCCAAATATATAATTTACTGTGCTTGCAAATGTAGCTTTTTACAATTTTTTAAAGGGTTTTGCAGAGAGTCACTCTAGATTATCCTAGGATGTGGTCTTCAATTCCTAAGTGAGAGTTAATTTCTTTCTAATTCTCATTAACATTTTATTGCATTCATAACTTTTGTAGCCTTTATTTCTCATGTATATGTATACACATATATGTTATATATGCTATGTAATATACATATCATATATATAGCTCATATGTTTATATCAGTCTATGTCTCTTACTTTACCATAATATCACTAAGAGGAGAGGCCATACCTTCCTTATCTTGCTCTTCCCAAGGAGCAAAATGAGGAGGAGTTTATGAATCCTTAAATCTCTCTCTGCCACTCTGTCAAGACTTTGACTTGCAATGAAGATTCTCTGGCCTGACTTGATCCCAAATATTCCTACTAATGCTCCCGTTGAAAATAAGACGAGCACATATTGATCACTTCCTATATACTGAAAGTTTTGCATACATTACTCATATTTGTTGACTGTAACCCTATGATGTGGGTACTGTTCTTTAACCATGAGGAAATTGAAGCAAAGAGAAGTTAAATAATTGTCCCAGAGTCTGATAATTTTGGGAGTTGCAATTTGAACCTGGAGCCCAGTTCTGAACCCCTAGATAAACTGCCTGTGATTATAGTTTGCAGAAGTTCTAGTAGGAGATTGGACCCACAGAGTCTATGCTCATCATGTGGATTTTCTGACGAATTCCATTTTATTCCTCCTTCTACTTCTCTCGGAGGATTTTTCGGTATGATACAATTTCTTCTGATTGAAAGGTCTCACCACTGATGAGGCAGGGGGTGGAAATCCAGGTGCACCACCACTCTGTTTGCACCACACCAGATGTCTGCAGGAACACTGTTTTGGCTCTCCCATAAGAGTAATAGTGCCCAGCTGTGCCACTTAGTCCAGATGATGTAAGACAAGTGTTGAATGTAATGCTGTTTATGATAGCAGCACTTAAATCTACAGCTCTATTCCTCTGTTCTCTCTTGAACTTGAAACCTGGTTCTTGTGATTTTAACGACCTCTACATCCACAAACCCCCTTCTCCCAACACTTCATCCCAACCTGGTGCTGCCTTCATTCACACGTGGGATTAGTTACTTATAATTTTTATCAATCCATCTGCACTGGCATCTTCTAGTCCATTGAGCCTTAGAAAAAGGCCAAGTCCAGTTTCACTGCAAAAGTGGAAATGAGAAAGAGCAGGGAGAAGGGAGCTCATCTTGAAAATAAGGTCACCCTATTGATATATTGTCAGAAGAGTTCAATGCAATAGCTAGCAATTGGCTCGCTCAGTCGGAAGTTGATACTATTTTAGGCCATCAGCAGGAGTGTCAATGTATCTGTGAATTTTGGCATTTTATTTCATTAAGGTGGTTCAGGAAGCCAGACACTGATTAACTGATTCTTCGACTTAGTTCCCACTCCTAATTTTGGATGTGTGGTGTCTTCAGGCAGCTGTTGTGACACCCTGATTCTAAAGAAAACTTTCTGTGCATCTAAAGCAAGTTGGGAACAATCTACCCCACATCCTGCTCTCCTGGAATCTCCCATGCTCTACATCTCTGGTCACAGGTGGTGTGGAGATACTGTTGCTTCCAGTTCTTCTCTGGAAGATCAGGGAAATACAGCTCAGGTGTGTGCATCCAGCTGCTGTCCAGAATTTGTCTGTACTAGCAGCATTCTCATGGATACATTAAGCTCAAGGTGGATTTTCATTTGAAGATCACATAAGAAGATACATATGGAAGCAATGCCTTCAGCATTGCCATTGCTTTCGAAGTCAAGAGATTCCCTAGACAGGCCACAAGACTTGTTTAGGTAAGACTAGGAAAATTCTAAACTGTTTGTTGTTGCTAAGGGTTTGGGGTCTGAGTTCATTTATAAACCTGCTTTAAATAAAGAGGGTGAAGATTTCTAGATCAGAAATTTATGGTATTTGTTTATTCCTTCATTCCTTCATAGTTACTGAAGTCCTGCTACATGCCACGCACTGTGCTAGGCATTTCCATTCGACATTAGTCTACAAAATGGAGACAGATGTGTTGACAATAACTCCATGACAGTATGATAAGTGTGTTACTGGAGTTCAATGTAAAGTGCTACGAAAGGAAAGAAGTTAGAATGGCTTACTGTGATTGGAAAAGTGAGAATGGTTTTCCAACGAGTGAAGTTATATTCTCACAGGGGCTAAACGTGAGGGGAATTTTCCAAGCAAAGCATGAAGTTAAGGACATTTCATACAAACAATCCAATGGCTCCAGAGAGATCAGAAAATTGCAAAAAATGCAATATGATGAGAGAATAAGAAACTGGAGAGGAAATGAGACCAAAGAATGACCAGTGGTCTCATCAAAATTTTTTTCTTTCCTACTAGAGAGTGTACAGTCTGTCCTGAAAGCCCTGAGAATCTCTGAAGGATTTGAACAAGGGGATGACACGAGCTGATAGACATTGATTAAAGGTCACTCTGGGTACTACCAGGGGGACAGGTGTTGAACAGGAGAGAATTCAGTGATTGGAGGCCAGTTTGGGTATCATTTGCAGTAATCTATGGGGAATGATAGGATCCTGAACCAAGACCTTCATGTTGTGACAATTCAGGGGGAAGAGAGAGGGATAAATTGAGGCTCATTCTTGGGGTTATGTCTTGGTTTGCAGAGGATATCATTATTAAGTGAGGTGAGGAAACAAAAGTTCCATAGTGATGTGCCATTGATTCCTAGAGGTGGTACTTATTGGGAAGCAATTGAATTCCATTCATCACTGCTTACTGAGCACCTCGTGTGTGGGCACTACTGGAGGCGTTGGTACAACATGAGTGATTCAATTAAACAACAAAGCTTGTGTTGTGGGGCTTTCATTCTAGTAAGGAAAGAGAGCACATAAATAAGTCAAATCTATGGCATGTCAGCTGGTGGTATATCCTATAGGGAAAAATAAGCAGGAGAAGGAGGATAGTAAGTGCTACAATGGTGGTACAGATGGAAATAACACAGTAAATAATGTGACAAATGTAATCATGAAGTTCCTATTGTTGGTGAAATCTGGTCTGCCTAATTTTGTTTTCTTGCCATTTGTGTTTGTTTTAGAAATTATTATTTCTCCTAAGCAGCAACTAGCAACATAAACATTTACAAACACATAGATGTATACACAATGCTTTGTGTTGCCAACATATCACATGCCAGACAAAACAAAAGAAAACAGCAGCTAAAAAAATAAGTATCCAAAAATTTTTTTTAAAAAGGGGGAGAAAAATGGAGATTCCCTCAGACACTAATCTTTGTCATTCAAATCGCTGGATAGTATGAATTAGAAAGTCACAGACAGGAGAGAGAGAGAGAGAAACAATATTTGAACCAATATAATAATTCTGATACTCTTGATGCTGGAGGACCTCAGATTTAACCTAATCCTTTACTTTAGGCAGAGAAACCTTGGCTTCAGCTAGAATGTAGCTTATTGAAGGACATGCAGGTAAGCCTGGAAGTCAGCTTCCCTGCCGGGCCATCTAGGAATCCTACCATTACCCAACATGGCAGAGAGACCCCCAGCTTGGGGTCTGGGATCTGACTTCCTGGGTTTGAACTTCTACTTTGCCACAATGACCTTGAGCAAGTTTCACCTTTCTTTGCCTCAGTTTCTTCATTTGCAAAATAGGGTTGATTATAGTAGTATTTATGATAGTGTTTTTGAGGTTTAAATAAGTTAATAGTAATACATGTAAATTAGTTTCAGCAGTGCCTGACATACAGTTAGCATTCAGAAAACATTCACTTCATTATTGCAATACTGAGGATATTAGAACAGCATGATCTAGATTTCTTGGACTTTATGTGTTTGAGCACAAACTTGAGACCAATCTCTGATGGAAGCTATACATAAGACCTACTGGAATTTCTAATTAAGATGTTAAAATATTAACTAGTTATTTGGGATCATTGAGTTTAAACACACTAAAATATCTTATCTTCGTTTCATTCACAGAAGTTCAAGAGATTTCAGGTTAGAGCTGAGTTATGTTAGATTCTAAACCAGAAGTGGAACCCTAGCCTTTAAAGACAGCACATGTCTTACTCACTTATGCATATATAGCACAGATTGGCCTTATCATTGTTGACAGTACTCATGTACTGAGTACTGACTATGCGCCAAGCACCACGGTGAATGCTTTACAGCTAATCATACTTAATCTTCACTGCAGGGAAGCATTTGTATCTAGATTTTTACAGATGAGAATATTTAGACTGAAAGCAATTCAGTTCCTTGTCTAAGGTCACCCAGATAAGATGGTAAGAGACACAACCTAGATTTTCATCAGCTGGTCTCTGTTTCTGTTTGCTCAGTGTGTCTGCCTTTAATGGTAATTACTTTTCTCACCTTGCTGCTATATTCTGCAATAATCTGATATTTGCATTACCATTACTATGCCATTCTTACTGCTCATTCTTAGAATTATCAAATCATAGATTATTTTTTCCTGAAACAACCTGGAGGGAGTTCTGGTTCTCAACTCAAAGACTTAGAATCATCTGAAGGAACTTTATCACTATACCTATACACACCTACCTTGTATATACATTGTGGTTCTTAAATAACTCGAGGCCCACCTGTGCTGAGGAAATGCTCTCAGTCTGAGAAAATTTAGCTGATGGAGTGTGCCATATTCCCCAGGTGTGATGGAAAGGGGGAAAAGTTTGGGAATTACTGGTCAGTTTTCATATAATGAAAATTGAGAACCAGAGAATGACATTAACATCACCAAGATTCAGCTAATCATTGCATATCTACATGTAGAACCTGGGTCCTTCTGACATTCAGCTTTGGGCAGTTTTCTTGGTTAGTCCTCAAAACTGCCTTCAGGCAGGGTGCTTGAGTGGCTCAGTCAGTTAAGTGTCTGCCTTTGGCTCAGGTCATGATCCCAGGGTCCTGGGATCGAGCCCCGCATCAGGCTGCTTTCCCCCTGCTTGTACTCTCTCTCTCTGTCAAATAAATAAAATCATAAAACAAAACAAACAAAAACTGTCTTTAAGGAATGTGCTATGTTCTCCTTGATGATTCTAGAGGAATACCAGGGTGAAAGAAAGGTATGATTAAATTTCCCAGGATCCCTTAACAAATCAGTTGATCAAAAAAGGATAAATAAGTTGATTATGCTATTCTACACCTAGTCACTTGGTTCTAGGTAAGTAACAGCTCATCAATATGGAATGCACACTTTCGTAATAGTAGGTTTGTGGGTTGCATAGCTTTTTTGTGTGTTTTCAATTTCTGTTCCTTTGATAACTAAACAAATAGCAGAGATGGTGAAACTCAGCAGGAGAATTATCTCCTAGATTTTCTGTGATCTCTCTTCTCTAGTGAGTCAGTATGTCTAGTAATGACTTGGTAGATTATAGAGTTATTTCCTTTGTTTGTTAAGTAAATATTTGTTGAAAGCCTAATATATCCTTCATTAACCTAGGTGGGGTGAATCAAGAGTTGCTATAAATCCTTTCTGGGTGTGGGGAAAAGGTGCTATAATTAAGAGGTCTCCGTTCCCAAGAAATGCATAGACCACTAAAGGCTAAAGGGTCAAATATGTATACTAATCATTTTACTATGTGATAAATGTTGTAAAGGAGCTCTGTATAGAATAGCTGTGAGGTAGAATGTCTGGTGGCCCTAGAGAGAATGAGGTTTTTAAGGGGTGATATCTGAGCCAAGTCTTCAAGGAGAACAGAATTGTTCCAACTAGAGAAAGGAAAAGATGTTACATAAAGAAGAAACAGCATGTGCAAAAAAATAGAGTTGGTAAAGCATGATGTCCTGGGAAACAGTAAGACATTGCAGACTTCATAGCAGAAGTTCTCTGGGACTAAAGCAAAACTGAAGGAAAACTGGTAGGACATGGAAGATAGAGGACTTAAGGTCCAATGATGAAAGATCTAATATGATATGTCATAAAAAGGATTTTTTGGATTTTTTTTGTGCAAAATGGGAAATTGTTGACTACTGTTAAATAGAAGGTAATATCATATTAGTGAATTTTTCCCCCTAATGAAGGGATAGTCACTTTTATTGCCATGTGACAGTATTAATGGTCTAGGTAATTTTAGAAAGCTAGTTCACAGAAGTAACAGAGCTGGAAATTTCATGAGAACAGATTTAAGGCATTTGTGGGGTGAGAAAAAAAGGTACTGCTATCTTTTTTCTAGTTCAAAACAGGAAGTGCCTAGGTATGCAGAAATGCAAGTTAAGTCAACTACGTTTTTAGTGAGTCTTGCATGTATGTTGGTTTTCCCACATCAGCAATAATATTGCTGAATATTGCTGTGTGAATAATCTACCAGATTCAACTGCAGGAGGGAATCATCAGATTTTAAAAGTGCATACTATGAAGAGATTTATAGGTTATTTTCGATTTTCAAAAAAAATTTAGCAGATCCTCAGAAATCATCCTGTGTGTGTGTGTACATGTGGGCATATATGTTCCTTGAGCTGGTCCCACCTTCAAGCAGAAAACATTTCAGGCTCTCTATGCCTACTTAATAATTTACCTGTGCTTAGGGTGATAAGTACTTTGAAGTCATGTCCTAATTCTGTAACTGTTTTGATGAAGAAAATGATGTCCAGAGAGAAACAGCAGTGAAAGTCATAGCCACCAAGTGGCTAAATCTTGGCTACCCAAGCTAAATCTTGTGTTTCCATTATCTCTGGAAACCTCCTTTCCTTTTTGTATCACTTATTTGCATAGTGTTTGGTAATCATGAATTCAGTGAATAATCCCAAGGTAACAGCTATCTTGGTGTACTCACTTATAAATGTAGAAACAAGAAGAAAGGACTACTTGGGCATTATATAAGAAAATATGATTGTATCCAACATGGATTGTATCCATGTCCAACATGGGTCTCAATGGGCTAAAATCAAACTGTTAACAGGGGTGCATTCCTCTCTGGATGTTCCAGGAAAGAATCTATTTCCTTTTGCTTTCCAACTTCTAGAGACTGTCCACCTTCCTTAGCTTTTGGTCCCCCCACTTCCATCTCCAAACCCTGCAACATAGCATCACGGACCATTTGTCTGTAGTCAAGTCTCCCTCTGACCATAGCTGGAAAAAGTTCCCAGATTTTAATGACCTATGTGATTTGATTGAGCTCACCTGGATAATCTCAGATACTATTTCTATCTCAAGATCTGTGACTTAAATACATCTGCAAAGTCCCTGTTGTCATACATGGTAACATATTTATGGGTTCTGGGGATTAGTATATGGTTGTCATTGGGAAGTCATTCTACTGCCTACCACAATCCCCTTCTGATGAATTGTCAATGTTTTCTAAAGATAACAATGCCAGGCTTGTTTTGGGGGCCATACATGAAGGTGCCCCCAAAGCCTGTTTCTTAAGGGGCCCAAATCTTCCTGTATATTCTAATCTTGAAGCAAAGGAAAACTTGAGATTTGCTTATAAATTTTATAGTGTTAATGGCTCCACTCTAGGAAAGGTCATTCTGCTTTAAACAACCATATGAAGATTTTAGAGTATTTAGAATATATTTGCTGATTCCCTAGTCCTTTTGATGGAACTTTTAAGCATATAAGCATTTAGAAACCCAACTACAGTTTCTACAGTTTCCGTTTTGGTCCATTCCTTCTCTTAATGTATTTAGGCTCTTCCCTCCTTCATTCGTTCTTTCCCTGCCCCCCATCCCCCTTTCTTTCCTTCATTTCATTTACAGAGAAGTACTGGAAGAATGGAAGCAGAGGAGTAAGGGAGGAAAAATGTGGGTAAATAAATGTGTTAAAGAGTATGTAGATAGGGGCACCTGAGTGGCTCAGTGGGTTAAAGCCTCTGCCTTCAGCTCAGGTCATGATCTCAGTGTCCTGGGATTGAGCCCCACATCAGGCTTTCTGCTCAGCAGGGAGCCTGCTTTTCCAAACTCTTTCTCTCTGCCTGCCTCTCTGCCTACTTGTGATCTCTGTCTGTCAAATAAATAAATAAAAATCTTTAAAAAAAAAAAAAAGTATGTAGGTAAAGAGAAAATGCCAGAAGGAGAGGTTTTCTATCAGGATTTCCATACCAATCTTAGGCAGTTTTATGAGATAGTTTTATCTTCTGAAAATAGTTAAGACAGAAATTCAAGAATTGAGAGGGAGGAGTAGATCCATTAAAGACTAAAGGGAATTAAGGGATTTGGGACTAATAACCCAAACCCATGGAAAAGGACATGTTCATCAAAGCATCTAATTCTTTCTGAATTAGAAAACAAACATGGCTGCAAAGTGAAAAACTTATATCTAAGGATGAGAATCAGATGAGACAGAATTCAGATACAAATGAAGTTATTCCAGGATCTAGATAAGAGGAGAAATAAGGGAATGTATTAATAGCCCTAAAGATACACTTGCATTTACATTCCAAAATTCCCTCTTCCAGAAGAAAGGGAACTCCACACTCTGAATTGCCATACTAATGCTAACTGATAATGATAATTAGATTAGCCATCATTGATCATAAAAGAATATCCTACTGTAAAGAGAAAAGACAAAAATTTTTACAGTATCTGGTTCCTATTTCTTCTTCATAAAGTGAAGGTGAAAAATGTATCTCCTACAGTGCTATGATCTAGATCAAGCTGAATAATACTAGTGAAATATTCTCTAAACTACTGGAATTGTAAAAGTTCTTCTTCCTGCTCCTCCTCTATTATCTCACCTTAGAGATAATTTATTTTCTTAGCTGAGCCAGAGAAAAATTAGACCAGCCACTACTTTGGCCATGGGTATGAAAGTGGAAGAATCCCAAGTAGAATCCAAAGTTGGTGAGAAAGTGCTTCTGGTTGCCCTTAAGCTCCGGCTGCCATAGCTGTGCCCACAAAGGGTTTGGACATTGTTGTTTAGGAATGGTTACCTTGATAGGAGCTCTAAATTCTAATTCAAGTCTCAATGTGACTATGTATAAGTAAAGAGAGCCTTCCTAATTTCTATGACATGGTGGTTGTATCTACTGTAAAGAATTCTCAACCTATCTCAGGAATTTTGTTTTCCTTCATCAAAACCTGTGTGTGTGCATGTGAGCACCTGCTAAAAAAGCCTCAATTCCAAAAACATCTGTAGAAAAGCCAAACAATTATGTAATACTTCTGAAAATAATTTACTGTTTGCATGTTGTCCTGTAAGTCTGTACTGACAGAATGTGTCACCGCAAATCTGTACTAAAGTTGGTTTTCAAAAACAAGGCTTCCCTGTAATATGCTCTCCCTTTATTTAAGTTGTGTTTTGTGCCCTTCAATACATTTTTATAGATTTTCATCTAAGTCATACCCTTTTTCTCAATAATGTTATTTCAAGGTAAGTCAATTTTTGTTGCTATTATGCATTCTGTTTGTTTCCATTTCTCAGTGGCTATTGCTTGTATAAAAGGAAGCACTTGACTTATGGTTACTTATCTAAACATCTTACTTAATTATTAGTTCTATAACACTTTTGTGCAGTCACTTGGATTCTTTCAAGCACACAGTATTATTTACCAATTTTATCTTTTCGTTTTCAATGTTTGTGTTGTTTATCTCATTTTCTTGTCTTATAGCTTAATTATAACTTTTTGAAATAATTTTGAATGATAATGATAATATTGGACATTGCTTCTTGTCACTTATTTTAATTGCAATGCCTTTAGCATTTCATATTTTTATGTAATATTTGGCACTAATTTTAGTCAGATGCTTTTTTCTTATAGGAAACTTCGTTCTATTTCTCTTACTTGGATTATATAAATTAGAAATGGCTGTTAAATTTTATTAAATTCTTAGATATATTCAACCTTACATTTTTTTCTCCTTTTTTTCCCTCTCATTTAAATGAATTATGTTAGAATTCCTAATGTGGATCCATCCTTGCATTGTAATCCTTATTTTATAATATATATTACTTAATAATCTGGTAAATTCAAGTTGTGAATATTATCATTTAAAATTCTTGTAACTATGTCCATAAATTAGGATTGGTCTATTCTTTTCTATTAATATGATATTTTGGTGTTAAGCACAGGATAATATCCTAAAATCAGCTTGAAAGCTTTCCATTTATTTATGTGGTCTAGAACAGTTTGAGTCATTTAGAAATTATGTCTCCCTTAAACATAGGATAAACTGGGATTTAAAGCCAATTATATTTTTTATTTGTAAATCTTTAACAAACTTTTAAGTTTCTTCAGTGGTTATTTATTGGGCTGCTGAAGTTCAGTTTTGTTTTTGTTTTACTTGTTTTGGAATCCATTTGTGGTTTGTATTTTGCTAGAAAAATATTCATTTCATAAAGATCTTTAACAGTGTTAGTATGATGTAGGTATATTACTATAATTTTTAAAATATCTGTCTATATATCTTTTTATTGTGTCTAATTTTCTGGTTCTCACTTTAACTAAATCTTTTTGAGAGTTTTCTGGTATGTGTGGGTTTGTGCATATAAAATTTGCCTGTTTTTTAATTTCTAGTGTTTAGCTTTATTAATTTTTCCTCCTACTTTGTTTTAGCTTATTTATTTATTCATTTGTGAAGCATCTTAATCCAAGTGTTAGTTATTCTCTATTTTTTGTTTAATAATGAAAGCAATTACATATATAAATAACCTTTCTGACTTCATCTGCATCCCATGGGTTTTGATATTTTTTTAAATTTACTATAGATATTTTATAATTCAGCTGTTCTTCCACCTATGACTTATTTATAAATTTATTTCCAAGTTATTTTTATCTTTTTTTAATCTTTTTTAACTAATTTTATAGTTGAAAGAAATTAAACCTTGAAATTTATTACTGACATAAATTCCTGACTGAGCATTATACAACTTGCCCTGCTCATTGCTGAACTTGATATTTTGTCAGCTGGGAACACTAAATACCCCCACTTAACTTGATATTTGCAAAGCTCAGAGTAGCATTGGGGTTCCTGTACACTTTGGCAATTGCCCCATGGCTAATTTGGCCAATTTCCAATTCCTCAGGGAGAGACAAAGAGTTGTCTCATTGCCACCTGCTATTAACTAAATGCTTAGGATTCAGTGTCCTAGGGGTAACTGGGAAACATGGGAATGGATTATTGTGGCAGCATGTCGTACCTCCTTCCCTGAGGAATTTTGAGAGCAGCAAAGAACCATCTGTCTGGGGTGGTTTTAAGAGCAGCCCTGCCTAAAGGCAGGTGCACGGATTAGATGACCTGTGAAGATTGTCATTCATCCCAGTTGACTTCAATGGAAAGGATGCATTTGCTGAGTTTCAAAAGAGTCCAGGAGGGACACTGATAGGTTTGGAGAGCATATGGTCAAGAGCCTGAGAGTTTTCACCCCTTCTTGAAATTGGAGCCTACTCAGTGTCACCTTGTGCTCCGAATTAAAAAATGCCATCTTCTACATGTGAACCTAGCAATAAGTTATTCCAAACTTGTAAGTTATATGCACATGTAGTTCAAATTGGAGTTGTTCAAACGTTTGATCATAAATAGTTGTTTTCTAATAGATGGCTCAACTGATCCATGCCTAGAAATTTAGATACACTATTGAATCTGATTCTTTTGGTTAAACCAGATCATCATGCCTTGGCCTACTGACCTTAACTTTTCTAACCTTATTCCTCAGAGGTTATTCTGTGTTTGTTTCAGGCAATTAAATGTCCTGATTAATCCTTCAGTAGAGCTGTCCTAAGCATCTCAACAATAAATTTATTATAGGTACAATGATAAAATCCTTAAATAAATTAACCAAGCTAAATTACCTTAATTGTGTTCATTTCTACCATGTGTAATATACTAATCTATTTTAAAGTCATGGAGAAAAAAATGCCCCAAAATATCTTCAGAATGATATGTCAGTCGTAAGGATTACAGTTATAAACCAGTAGTTGGACAGTTGTCTGCACAGGTGACAAACTGGCCAGATAGCAAAGGTAGACATGGGATGGGCCAACTGATTTCATTTAATTATCCCAGAAAGAGTTAGAGGGATTATCTTTTAGGGTACCCCTGCATGAGAGGGGTTATTTGAAAAAACAGAATGAGGAGAGTGGACTAATTTAATTAGGAGAGGTACACAGGACCAGCCACAAACCTTTCCTGAAAATTTAAACTACTTATTTATTTATTTATTTACTTACTTACTTACTTACTTATTTTATTTTTTAAGTATTTTTATGTTTAAGTAATCTCTACACCCAATACAGGGCTCAAACTCACAACCCCAAGATCAAGAGTCACAGACCAGCCAGGCACCCCAAAAGTATAAACGATTTTAAAAATAAGAGTAATTACTTTTTTAAAGCAGTTGTGCTTTCGGGGGGGGGGGTTATTTTTTATTTTCCACTATCTACCCAATCTAAGTGGATTAAAACTTTCATGTTTGATAACTAACAGCAGCAAAAATAAAATAACACTAAGATGAGGAGCAGCTGGCTGGCCCAGTTGATAGAGCATGCAACTCTTGTTCTTTGGGTCATGGGTTTAAGCCCCACAATGCGCATATAGCTTACTTAAAAAATTTTTTTGAATTTAAAATATGTTTAAAAACCAAGGTGAAATGTTCACATTGGTTGGTTAGATTCTGTATGGAGAAAGGATTTTCTTTATGCTTTATACTTAAAAAGCAATAAAGAACAATCACAAAATAAATTTATCAGTAGCTTTGACAACAAAATTTAAAAGTGTGTGTAAAGGTCAGAGATAAAATTAAGAAGCAAATAAATGGGAACTATATTTGCAATAAATATGATATGAAAATCTTCGTGTAGTTGCAGAAATTTCAATAGGGACAGACAAAGGATGGAAACAACTCTTAAAGGAGTAAACACAAGTGGATAATTAAATGTCATTCTCACTGGTATAAAATGGAAATTAAAATAACCAAAGTAGTTTTTTATCTATGAAATTAGCAAAGATTTAGGAAAAGACATTACTCTCATTTGCAGCTGGTGGGAGCATAAATTTGCCCAACTGTTCTAGATAGTTATTTGGCAATATTCCTCAAGAACTTTGAATGTTTCCTATCTCTCAATCCAGATAGATGGATGGACAGATAGATATACATATAAAGAGATACACCTATCTAGATTCTAAGAGAATAGAAATTTGAACATCTTTTGCAAAAATGTTCACTGAGACACAATTTATAATGACAAATAGAAAGTCTAAATGACCAAAAACAAGGACTTGTTTTATTAAAAAAATTATAGAACCCAAATGATAGGATGTTATTAAAATACTATGTTTGAAGAATTTAATTATATTTTAAGAAAATGCTCTTCATTGGGGGAAAATAGATAAAGCTTGTGCATTTGGTATGATCAAACCTATGTTAAAAATATGTGTAGAGGGATGCCTGTGTGGCTCAGTGGGTTAAAGCCTCTGCCTTTGGCTCAGGTTATCATCTCAGGGTCCTGAGATCAAACCCCACATCAGGCTCTGTGTTCAGCAAGGAGTCTGTTTCCACCTCTCACTCTGCCTGCCTCTCTACCTAATTGTGATCTCTCTCTCTTTGTCAAATAAATAAATAAATAAAATCTTTTAAAATATATATGTATAGAAAGTCTTTAAGAGAACACATTGTTTTTAATTTTTTAATTTAAATTCAATTTAGTTAACATATAGTGTATTATCAGTTTCAGAGGTAGAAAGTAGTGATTCATAAGTTGTATGTAACACCTAGTGCTCCTTCCATCAAGTGCTCTCCTTAATGTCCATCACCCAATTACCCCATCTCCCCACCAACCTCTCTTCCAGAAATCCTCAGTTTGTTTCCTGGAGTTAAGAGTCTCTTATGGTTTGCTTCCCTTTGCTTTTATCATCTTTCATTTTTCCTTCCCTTCCTCTATGTTCATCTGTTTTGTATCTTCAATTCCACATTTAAATGAAATCATATGGTATTTGTCTTAAAAGAACACATATTTTAAAACGTAAAGACTATTTATCAGTAATTAGATTATATGATTCTAATTTTCTACATCATTTTCCTTAATTTTCAAGTTGTCTATAATGAACATGTGTTATTTCTATAATCATAAAATACTTTTCAAAAAAAGAAATAAAACTAGCAAAATAAGAATGTATGGAAGAACAAGTAAAAGATGTTTTGAGTGGGCTAGTGATGAACCTCAGGGGCCTGGATTCTAGAATCCAGAGAGATTGGTTGAAATCATCTCTTCTGACCCAAAGATTCCAGAAGCCAATATTTTACCAAAGAGCCATTCCTAATATACCTGTGGGTCTTCCAATCCTGGTAGACAGGTAAACACCCTAGATTAATCTCCCATGGATGCATTTCAGAACTCCTCCCCCTGATTACCCCTTCGCTCTTTTGGAAGAGAACTCAGAAATTGCTGATGCCATATGCCTCATTTCCACGTGGTCCCAGCTATGAGATAGGAGAAGTGAGTCTTAGGCAGTTCTAGACCCAGATCCACTGTACCACCGGAGTGATTTTTGACTGACTTCAGCTATGGTTTTTTGTTGAATGTACCCATCTTAAACCTTCTAAATGTTTAATAGCTTCAGGAAATGTGGCAGTGCCCTCTAGGTATGGGACTGAGGAAGTCCTAGTGTACCTTTTCCAACCTTGTGATTCAGACTGAAATTGTAGTCAGTGTCTAGGAAACCTTTGGTTGAGAAAAACCTATGCTGCTTGAGTGGTCTATGGTTCAGTCTTCATATTACCTCTTTACCAGGCCCAACCACACCTTATTCTAAGATGTGGCCTGTTCCACTTAACCAACTTGTTCTCATTTGTGTTTCTTTTTGTTTTTTATTTCCAGACACAAATTGGAATATCTTGTCTGTTATAACCTCCCTCTTCCACTTACATTCTCTCTCCTCTCCTTCCCCACTCCCCTACTTCTTGCCATTATTTTTGATACTTGTATGGTTTTATTTCAGCAGTCTTCAAATGCAATTGTTTCCATCATCCTGATCTGTTATTACAAGAAAACAAAATTTTATAGTGAACAAGTCCTCAGCAGTGTTGTTGCCAAATTTTAAGGATCAGTCAGATAGAGAATGTACAGACTCTTTGACAATAACAGAAACAATAAAAGGTGGTATTTATTTTATGTGCCCAGGTGCTATCCAACACACTTTTTATGCGTTGACTTAGGTAATTCCCACAGCAACTCTAATTAAATAGGTACCATTATATCTATGTTTTATAGATGAGGAAACTCATGCCCAGATAGGTTAGGCAACTTACCCAATGACACACAACAGGTACGTTGATAGAGCTAGGTTTTAAAGACAGAATGACCTCAGAAACCTTGCTCCTAAGTGTGATTTTTTCAATCTAGTAATACGACTTAAACTATCTGGACAATTTTATTCCACCTAGTAGTGAATTTAAAGCTTTCTTGTGGTGGTACTTCCATAGGTACAAGAGATCCTCATTTCTAAACACAGGCACTTGACAGAATGGGGGCTGCTTTTTAAAGATTTTATTTTTAAAAAAATTAAAAAAATAAAGATTTTATTTTTTTATTTGACACAGAGAGAGAGAGATCACAAGCAGGAAGAGAGGCAGACAGAGAGAGAAGGGGAAGCAGGCTCCCTGCTGATTGGAGAGCCTGATGTGGGGCTCGATCCCAGGACCCCGAGACCATGACCTGAGCTGAAGGCAGAGGCCTTAACCCACTGAGCAACCCGGGCACCCCGGGGCTACTTTTTAATAATAAATATAAATAGCTTCTTAGTTGTTACATCAAGCTTCTGGTGTCCCCTAACTCTTAATTATAAACATTTAATTGGATCCCTGGTGCTATGTACATTTGACTTCTGTTGTGAAAATTACATTCATTTCATTCCTTCGTTTGACATGGGCAAGACATAATTCCTATAAACCAATTAGTGATACGCCTTTCAACTCTTACTATAAGAATGTTAGCTGGCATTAAGTATCAAACATCTTTCTTGCAAAGACTTGCTGCCCTAAGTTTTTTTTAAAAAATCCTCAAAAATGGTGGCTTGACATTGCATGTGCTTATTTGAAGTCTTTCTGCCGTCAGGCTTTGATTGCGATCCACATGGAATATATAAACAAATGTGTGTGGTTTTTACCGAAACGTTTCTTCGAGATCTTGTCGGGGTGATGAAGCAAATGTACAAATGCCTGGAGCACAAAATGAATTAATAAAATTGCCTGAAAAGGATTAAAATCTCTACATTAATTTGAAGAAAGGAGATGTTACGTGTACTTTGGAGATGCAGAGAAAGCTTTCATGAATAACCAAACAGAAAAATGGGCCAAAGTTTTTAACATGCAATTGACAGAAGGGGAAACATTTCAGTATTCATTAGCAAGAGGCAAATAAGGGAGGGGAGGAGGGGAACAAAAAGGAAAGAACTAATTTCTCACATGGCTTCTAGGAGGAAACAGTATTGGACACAGTGTTGGATAATAATGTATGGTTGTGACTGGTGACAATGGGATGCAGCCTAACAGGAAGATAGGAATAACTTAAAGACATAGAGGTTGGAAAACATGGTGCACTTGAGAAACAGAAGTCATGAAGGAAACTCACTCATTCCCTATAAGGTTGAAGGAGTTGTGCTGGTTCTTAGGAGATGTATAGGGATCCCATTTAGGGTCCTATAATGAAGGGCTTTAAACTGCAAATGGTGTGTCATTGCATAATTCTTTAAGAGAGAGAATTCTGGGGAAATGGGGGAAAGGGTGATCAAGATAAATCTAGAAGTTCTTCAGAGTTGGTTCCCATCTATGGGAATGGGCTTGTAACTACAGATGGGAGTTAGTTACTTCAGGGTCACAAATACCTTTGATAAAACAGCTCTATATGGATGTAACAGTATTGTTTATGAGTAAAGACCAGAATTTGCAGTAGGCCTTCCAGTTGTGATCACCCTATCTTTATCTCCTACTAAACACCTGTATTCAGCACAATCCCGTAAATGCTTTCTAACTCAGTTTGCCTGACAATAGGGCCATTTTGTAGCAATCTCTGAAAGTTGTTGCTGGGGTCTTCTGTATCTCACATTTCTGGAAAGTAAATGATCAATGACTGTCATTCAGCGGCCGTCATTTGGCTCGAGTTCGTTGATACAAAAGAGGTAAAACAAATTTCTTTTGCTTCTCAGGCTGAATGTCCACAGAAATCAGCAGTGGTGGTATCCGTGTCAACCCAAAAACCAACTATTCCCCATATGTACTAACAGACTCTACAAGGCAATTTCCTCCAGGTTGTCATTTTGAGAGCTAATGTGGACAGTAACACAGGCACCATCAAGCCAATTACTCTGTTGCTGTAGTTTACTAAATGTTGCTTTTGCAGTAGGGACTGTGTTGCCTAATGGGCTCTGAACTTTAATTTGCTCAAGATAATAACAGTGAGTAAATGGGTCTTTCTCTGGACTTCAGAATATACTCTTGAATTTTAGAGCTGTAAGAAAAAAGGACTATGTTTTATACTTTGCTACATTCATAGTCTCTATTAGAGCATACTAAGCCCGATATCTGACACCAGTCTTCGTAAAGAGAAATTACATTAATTGTGTGTCTATCCTTTTACATTAATCCATTATGAATATTTTATTCCGCAGAGTTAGAAAAATTACACTCACTTATACTGAAGAACATTTCTTTATAAGGAGTGCTTTATACTTTAAGATCTCATAACTTATTTTAAATACTTCAAGCACAATAAATGGTAAGAAATAAAAAATAAGCCTGAATTCATAGGGTAAGGACCATTTACAAGTCTTTTGTCTTCAGACTGCGATCATACGGTTAAACTTATTTGATGTGCTTAGCAGGTTGTAAAATTCATATCTCTCTGTGGTGATCCATGGGAGATGACTTCATCATAATGAAACACTTTTAAATTTGATTTTTGTAAGTTGCAGAATGATTATCATCTTTCCCCCACCAGGGGAAAAAAAGTGTTTTTCTTTGTTTAACATCAAAAATCAGATACTAATTCTGATCTCTTGACAAAATGAAAAATCTCTCTGCAGATCCTCTGCCACTTCTTAGTTTCCATGACCAAGCACAATTATTGATTTTAGCAAATAAACACATTTGAGGCAAAGCATTAAATTACTTCATTAGATATACATGAACACCCTTTTGTGTGGAATTTTGTGTGGAATTTGTGTGTATTTTCCATTTTGTAATGGAAAATAAATAAACCATTAGTATGTTTTAAAAGTATGCACCATCAGAAAAAAAAAAGTATGCATGAAATAAGCATGGTACTTTGCAGAACTTGTTATTTAAAGTAAAACTTTGAGGGACGCCTGGGTGGCTCAGTTGGTCGAGTGGCTGCCTTTGGCTCAGGTCATGATCACAGAGTTCTAGGATCGAGTCCCATATCAGGCTCCTTGCTCAGCGGGGAATCTGCTTCTCCCTCTGCCTCTGCCTGCCACTCTGCCTGCTTGTGCTCTCTCTCTCTCTCTGACAAATAAATAAATAAAATTTTTTTAAAAATTAAGTAAAACTGAAATTTTAGGACAAAATTTTATGGAAAAAATACAATAGAACCTTCTTCAATGCATTTGTGTCCTCTGAGCTAATCAAAATAACCTTTGAATTGAGGAATCCCAATTAAGAGAAGGAAGAAGGAAGGGGGGGAAGAGAGAGAGAGGAAAATAATGTAATTTAATTTAAATATGTTTAAATTTATGCCTATTTTTGTGCCAGTACCCCACTGTTTTATTTACACTAGCATTAGAGCAAACCTTGATACCAGATAATATAAGTCCTCCAGCTTTATTCTCCTTTTGCAAAAGTGTTTGAACTATTCTGCATTCTTTGCATTTCCATACAAATTTTATAATCAGTTTGTCAATGTATGGCAATAAAATTTGCTAGGATTTACATTTAACAAATCAAATAGGGAAGAAATGGCACCTTAACAATGTTGCCTTCTAGTACATAAACATGTTATGTCTGTCCTGTCACTTAGATCTTCTGTAATCTCTCTCAGCAATATTTTCAGATTCTCACTATAAAGGTCTTGCACCTATTTTCATTCATAGAACTAATGTAAAAGCTAAAATATAAAATTCTACAAAAAAGCATAGAAGATCCTTATGACGTTGGCGTAGCCAAACGTTTTCTAGAGAAGATACAAAAAAAGTTAAGTCAGGAAAGGAAAAAAAAAATTTAGCTTCTGCTTCTTGAAAGACGTCATTTAAAAAATGAGATTACAAGATATATACTGGGAGAAAATAAGCACAGAATGCACGTGTCTGATAAAGGACTTGTGTCTACAATATAGAAAGAACTCCTAGAAAAAGAAGACGAACAATTGAATTAAAAACCAGGCAAAACATTTGAACAGTTTTCTACATAAAATATAGAGATAACCAATAAGCAAATGAAAATTGCTCTACATCTGTAGTCATCAGAGAAATGTAAATTTAAACCCTGTGAGGTGCCACTACACATTGATTAGAATGGCTAAGATTCAGAAGAATGACATTACTAAGTGTTAATTAGAAGATGAAGCAACTGGAATTCTCTGACATTGCTGGTGAGGATGTAAAATGATACAACTACAGGGTAGTAGTAGCTCAAAAACTCAAACACCTATTTACCATATGATCAGCCTTTGTCAGCCCATATGTTGACCCAAGGAAAATGAAAACTTTTTTTTTTAATAGAAAGACTTGCATACAGAAATTTACAGCCCCTTTATTTGCAATGGCCTAAAACTGGAAATAATTCAAATATTTATCAGTAGGTGAAAGAACAAATTGTGCTACAGTTTTGCAGCCAGATGTTACCCATCAGTGATAAGGAACTGACCTACGAATAAGTACAGCAACATGGGGAAAATCTCACAAACATTATGCTGAGTGAAAGCAGCCAAACCCCTCTCCCTAAAAAAGAATATATACTATATAATTCCATTTTTATGAAATCCTAGAAAAGGCAAATTTAATCTATAGTGACAGGAAATAATCAGTGGTTTTCTGAGGCTAGGGGAAAGGATTTACTCTAATGAGGCACAAGGGAGCTTTTTGTGGTAATGGGAATGTTCTAGAATTTGATCATGGTGGTAGTTGCAAGGGTGTATGAACTTATTAAAATATATTAAAATTCACAATTAAAATGGGCTCATTTACTGCATGAAAAGTCAACTTCAATAAAGTTTATTTTAATAAATAAATAATAAAAAGCATATTTCACCATTTAAAAAACATGGCCAAGGCATATTTAAGTGACAGCTGTTGGCCTTTCATCTTGCATGAGTCCTAGTACATAATGTCATGAGTCCTCTAACAGCTTCCAGTTTGGGTTCCTTTGAAAGAGAGCAAGAACTTAAAGATGAAATAATGTGAGTGGAGAATTCTTTGCGATGTTAAAATTTTTTTTGTTTTTTTAATAATTTAAGATTGCTTATCCTGGGGCAGCTGGGTGGCTCAGTCATTAAGCATCTGCCTTCGGCTCGGGTCATGATCCCAGAGTCCTGGGATCGGGCCCCTCATGGGGCTCCTAGCTCGGCAGGAAGCCTGCTTCTCCCACCACCATTCCCTCTGCTTGTGTTCCCTCTCTCGCTGTGTTTCTCTCTGTCAAATAAATAAAAAATCTTAAAAAAAAAAAAATTGCTTATCCATACCTAATAGAACAATTTATCTTTTTTTTTTTCTAAGTAAATTGTCTTTATGGAACTTTCCCAAAGCATACTACTTTGATGTTATTTTTAAAAATTTAAAACGTTTTGGAGCACTGGGTGGCTCAGTGGGTTAAACCTCTGCCTTCAGCTCAGGTCATGATCTCAGGGTCCTGGGATCGAGCCCCACATCGGGCTCTCTGCTTGGTGGAGAGCCTGCTTCCCCCTCTCTCTCTGCCTGCCTCTCTGCCTATTTGTGGTCTCTCTCTCTGTCAAATAAATAAAAATCTAAAAAAAAAAAAAAAATTAAAATGTTTCACTCTTTCTTTGCTAATCTATATAATAGTTAATTGAACTGTATAAATACTATAACAAATTCAAATGGTATGACTAGACTTGGGATCAAATACTTCTGACTCTGGTAGCAAGTTGGAGCAGGAGTCAGGCTGGGCTCATAGTGGTTTGGGTTGTGCACAAAGATATACCACTGAGGGGACCCTGGGATGGGAATTGAGGATCTTGAGTTTGACACAGAGTTGCTGACACATAGTGAGTCCTCAATACCCTCTGCATTAGGTATCAGGAGCCTTTAGGATTGGCAGTTAGGTGCTTAATAAGTGTTTGATTGAATTGACTCTATGCAGTCTTAGAGGGAATTCCATGAGTTATTTCTTTGTTCACTTGCTAATTTTTGGCTACCCTACTTTAAAAGTGCACTTGGAATGTGAGTTCCACAAGAGCATATCTTTCTTGCTGCTCTATCTGCCATGTCTGCTACAGTAGTAACTCCATGAAAACATTTTCTGAAAGCATAACCTCAGTGCCTGTGCTCCCTCATCAGGAGTCTTGTGAACGGGAATGGGTCTAAAACCAATCTCTAATAATACCTCTTGAAAACTTCATTAAGGGGCTTCCCAGGTGGCTCAGTCCCGTATGTATTCGACTCTTGATTTCAGCTCAGGTCAGGATCTCAGGGTGGTGAGATCAAGCCCCACTGGGCTCCGAGCTCAGCGGAGAGTCTGCCTGAGACCCTCTCTCCCTCTCTCTCTGCCCCTCCCCCTTGTTAATGCGTGGGCATGCTCTCTCTCTTTCTCCCTCCAAAAAAAAAAAAAATTAAATTAAAAAGATAATAATAAAACTTCATTAAGGAGATAAGTTTCTTAGGCAAATGTTCTTGTCAGTAAATTCCTGAAAAATTGTTCCAAGGAAGTGGATGGTGTACAGATGAAAGTAACAAGGGGCTCTAGTCGGTCACTATCCCCTCCACCCTTCTCCCTACTCTCAGGATTCAGTGTAGCTGAATCCTCAGGACCCTTGGGGTTCTTTGGAGCACTTTATTTTCTTTTTTTTTTTTAATTAACATATAATGTATTATTTACCCAGGAGTGAACATTTTTAAAAGCTCTGACTCTGCTTCTCACTCTAATTGACAGAAGAGGGATCTGGGGCTCAGGGTGTCTCAGTGACCCCTCTAAAGTCAGCCAGCCACACATGGTCAAGCCCACCCCTACACACATTTCTCCCCTAATACCATTGCTTTTTCATCCACCCTTCTGTCCCAAGTTTGCTGTGCCCCATGGATAACATCTTTAGTGTTGCATTTTTTTTTTTTTTATTTCATAGCAATCTTGCCTTTTCTTTAAGATACACCACCGCTCCCATTTGTACCACCTGCAGCAAGCTAAATTATTCCTCGGTGTTTACACCTTTCAAATATTTATAGACCGTCATCATGGCACTCCTTAGTCATCCTCCAGCCTCGCCCTGTGCACGTATATGGCTCCTTTAATCTTGCACCAGTCTCTCTTGTCCTTCATCGTGAGCACCACTCTCCTCCCAGCTCCTACAAGAGAACAGTCTGAGTATAGTCCAGATGGGAAAAAAATAACCCCAACATGTTGTAACGGGGGGGAGAAAAGCACACTGAATAGATGAAAGGAACAATCTACAGGTTAATTAGTAGTATGGCCACAAATATGTGCACAGTTTTGTTTCAGAAATAAAGCAAGCTGTATTTGTTGTAACTATCTCTTCTTTGAACTCAGCAGAATGCTGATAATGCCAAGCTGTGTTTATAGTCCAAATTTTTGCTAAAGACCTTCAACTTTGCACTCCCCCTGTGTGGTATCTCTTGCCCAAGACAGAACTACAAATAAAAGCCCTGAGCAGGAGCTGATGCAAGAACCCATTACCGAGCTTATCTGTTTTTAGGCAGTTTCTGTGGATTTAGAGAGTTACTGGGAGCTCTCCCTACAAGCCTTAGTAAGGAAGAGCCCTTGTGTTATCTCACTAGTTATTAGGCAGTTGGGCATTAGTCATCCTATAAAAATTAAACGTGTTTACTGAATATGATCATCTAAAAATGGAAACTATGTTAGTGCAAGAGGATTCGCCCAGAAATACTCTGCTGACATAAATAGAACATGTCTATTGCCCCGTTTCTTGTTTCTTTTATTTAATAACTTTTAGAGTGTTTCAGCAATTTTGGAGTCTTAAGTCTTGGCTGTCCGGAGATCGCCATGGGACAGGTTCTCCTTACCCTCAGGCAGGCTTACTCTAATTTATCTGAGAATGAAAACCTGAAGCCTGGGAAGGTCCTTAGTGAAATACTTGGTTCTGTGTATACATTTTTTTTTTCCATTCTGCTTGAATCGCTTCCGACCTGACTGGCTCTCTTTTTTTTTTTTTTAATCAACATATAATGTGTTATTTGTTTCAGGGCTACGGGTCTGTGAATCGTCAGGCTTACACAAGTCACAGTGCTCCTCATAGCACATACCCTCCCCGGTGTCCATCAGCCAGCCATTCCATGTCTACATCTTATCAGAGGTGACAGGGAGGATCTGCCCTTTCCACGTACGTGGCTTCTTAGGGAAATGTTCTGTTTTTCCAAAATCTGCTACGATCCCAAAAGTGTTCCTTCATTCCCAACCAAATCCTTCCTGTAGAACTTTCTGAGACATTCTCCTGCTCTTCTCTCCTGATCTCGCAGGGCTGGACGCCCCCACGAGGGAGAAATGGGGTTTCTGGCCCATTTCTTATTATAAAGTGTTGTGCCACACCTCAGAGATGATGGTAGCCAGTGCAGTTTATTAGGATGAAATTTAAACTTTTCTACTTTTAAACCCAGTGATTCTGCTAATCTGGAGGTGGCAAAGAAGGGTGGCTATTTATTTTCTCTCTCACACGAAGCGAGATTGTGAAGGAACTTATTCTCTGAATGAAAGGGGAGAGGGGAAAAGTGGGAACCTTCTCATGTTTTATTCAGATGTTAACAAAGAAAATTGAGAAGTGTGTTTCCTTAGAATTGACACCATTTTTATCCCAAACATTCTGGTGATAGCAGACGACTGTTCAAGCTTCTTGAGAGTGAGGGGAATTTTTTTTTTTCAGAAGCATAGTCCCAGTGGGAAGTATTACCTAAAAGTAATATACTAATTGCTTTCAATCTTGCATATTTCCACATACTGTGTGCATACATATGTGTATTAATAACTGTTCCCAAGACGTCACGCTAGCACTCAGAGAGCTCAGTGTTGCTATGCAAGTGCCAGAGACGGAATCGATGCAGACTGCAGTTTAGCAACGAGAATTTTCCAGACAAGCGAGGCCGCCATGGAGATGGCCGCAGGTCTGTGAGTCGGTGCCTGGGTCTCCCTCTGAGCTCAGATGTAGCATCATGTGTCAAGTATTCATGGCATCCCTCTGCCCACAGCACTGAGAAAGATGTATGGCACCGCCAGCATTTCCAAGGAGCTTAGATCCTCAAAATCTATCCATTTACATCTCGGACTGTATTTCATCTTGTGGATTTGCACAGGAATTCCTTAGAATATGAACTCTGGATGAAAGCCCAGATATAGAAGTACATTGTGCTCCATTATGCATGTGATTTATATCAACATTCATAACAAAAATGTATTCCACAGTGATATATCTTAGAGGAATTCCTTACATTTTGTTGTCGTTTATAATTTAATATGTAAATTCCTCCTCGTAACACTTCAAGCCACCAAGGGCTGGGATCTGTGTTGAGGTACTTAGGACTAGCTCTCGTGGATGAGGTAACTTGCCCAAAATCATAGCTTATATATGTGGTAGAGTCAGGTTTGGAACCCAGTTCTAGTCACAGATCTACAACTTAGCCCCCTCGAGTGTTTTTTATCCCTTGAAAGTTAATAACAAAACAGAAGCCTTGTGTCAAGTAAATCTTGTATCTAACTCCAATGTACAAAAACAAATCAGTTCAGACCGGGTTTGGCTAAACAGGGAGCAGAGCCTGGCCTTTTGGCCCCAAGGTATGACTGCAGAACCCACCAACACACATCTTGCTGCCATTCCTTTGATTTTCAGAACACCTAGGTGGAAAACTCCAGAACATGTCAGGGTGTTTCAGACAGAAATTGATTGGTTCTCCTGTTTCAGATAGGCATGTAGTTAACCTTGTTCTGGAATCATCCTTGTGGACTACCTTGTCCCACAGGATACTCCCTGTCACCATCTGGGGCGGGAGAAATTCCTGGTACTCAGGCAACAGCGCCTACTAGTGGACAGAAACTAATATTTGAGGTGGCACACCTAGGAGCTCAAAGACCACTGGGCTGAGGGCAGGCAGGCCTTCAGCCAGGGCTCGTCTGCTCTGTCAAGGCACTGCCTTTTCCTGAGCCTTTGTTTTTGCATCTGTAACTGAGGTTGGACCAGATGTTTTCTAAACTTTCCACATGTTCTTTCATTCCTAGACTTTTAAATCCTCTTAACATTATATTAGGGGCATTTCAGCACTGAGCGGAAAAACCAAAGCTGGGGTATAGTGTCAGATGAGACTATCCCCCACCTCCAGGTTCAGTACCATGAGTGCGGGTAATGTAGTCCAGGTCAAAGATCACTAGACTTGGGGCCGGGTGAACTGAGCCTAAGCTCCAGTTCTGCTATCTCTCTCTCAAGTCACAAACAAGGTGATTCCTAGGTTAACTTGTTTGCTAGATAATTGCTTTCTCTAGTCTGTAGTTGTAGTGCAGTAATGTTCAAACAACATGAAAGAGGTAGAATTTTATGTGAACCTTCAGGATTACTCTCGATCTTGATGTATTAGAAATTTAAAAGTAATGTTAGTCATAACTTTCATTTTGCTCTTTGTGGTAGCATCAAGTGAGAAAGCACATTTGATATTATAAAGTACTAAACAAATATAAGGAGTGCTTGGTAACATCATAAGAAGACACTCATGGCTATCGTTGGGCATTGGGATACTATAACTTTAGAAATACCCTCTCAAGTTACATCAGGGTTAGGTTTGCTCTTAAATAACCATAATATATTTGGAGATTTTCCACCACAGAGACTAAGAGTAATTGGGCAAATTAAAGTATTTTCAGCTTGGGATGGAGCTTGAGGGAAATATAAATTCCCATGAGAGATACCATAGAGCAGATTCCAGCCATAAATCAAAAATAATCATTGCAATAGCAGTTGTAACTATACTAGTAAATATTGATTTTTTTTCTGGTAACCGATCAATCATGAAGTGAATTTTAAATATAGGAAAATATATTAAGAATTCAGAGGGGGAGTATGAAAATGTCCATGTGTAAAAATTAAGTTGAAGAGAAATCTTGGCTTTAGTCAAAATAGATGCTGATATTCCTGCCAGGGATTTTTGTGAGGTTTATGCGAGCTTCCTGCCGGGCTGGATGTTTTTAGGAATTTTGGAGTTCTAAAGCAATAAGCCAGGTTAGAGCACAGGCGAAGGGGGCTCCAAAGCCAGACTGCTGGGTCCCTTTTCCAGCTCCAGCAAGTGACTTACCATCTCTAGGCTGCCCTTTCTGCTGCTATGATGGAGATGATGATTGGACCTACACCAGCAGGACAGTGGAAAAATTACCTAAGGGAATATATTTAAATACTTAAAACAATGCTTGGCAAACACTAAGTGCTGAAGAAATATTGACTATTATCTTCACTCTAGGGTCCACAAGTTCCGGCGGGACTGGGGTTGAATGTCGAGCACTAAATTCTCTAAGTAATGGTTTGATGAATATAAATCTTCTGTAACTGCCTCACAGATGCACCCGTCTCTATTATCCCCACATTGACTGTCCTCTTTATAGGTGGCTCCAGAAGGTGTGTCCTCCTACTTTTGGTTGCAGTGATCTCTCCATTTGATGTTGAGCTCTACCTCCTCAGAGGCAGAGAAAAGGTGACCTTTGTGTGCAGTCCGTAGCTCATAGACACTTCCCAAGTGTGTCCGTTGAGGGGCTGACAGAACGGCTAGACACATGGCTCAGCTGAGACCACCTGATCCTTGAGGGGGGTCTACTCATTGCTTATGTTGAAAACACGTGCCTTGGGCTCTGGAAATTTGGCAAATCTGTCCAGGTTCCCACAGCTAGTGAGTAACAAAGGCAAGGCTCTCAGTTCTGCCTGATTTCCTTTGCACCTTTAACTTATTAGCAGGTGCCATGTATTACATTCAAAACTGCAAAGCAGTGTTGTCTTCTGTTTTGCTTTTGTTGTTTTCTGATTTTTGCTTTTATTGAAGCTGCTTTACCTGAGAATGGAAGTTGCCAGAAAGTGATTGACCTGACATGTATGTCCTGTGCGTGTGTGTTACCTGGTTTGGGGGATGTTGGGACCAGGGTGCGTGGTGTCCAATTCGCTGGCTTTGTCAGCACAACTAAGTACAGCTTACTAGGAGGTACCTCCGTACGGCCGGGGCTTTGGATCCTAACCATCACTGCTTTATAAGAATTCTATAGGACAGACTATATTGTGGAGCATATAAACATGCAGTTCCTTCTAGAGCAGTGGTTCCCAAACCCACTGCACACGGCAGCGCTAGGTGTGTCCTGCAGTTACAGTTAGGTCAGGACCCCATCCCAAACCAGATAAATCAGAATCTCTGGAAGCAAAGCATGGACATCAGTGTTTTTTTTTTTAAAAAAAGTTTCCCTAGTAGGAAGCCAGAGTTTGAGTTTCAATACTTTAAAATCTTCTCTGAAGGACCCCTCGCCTCTACTGATCTCCCTACCTGTCCCAGATTCCGATGTTTACTGAGAGCTCCCGAGATCTGGGGGTCACAGAAGTGATGCTATATTGGCTCTTCTTTCCCTGGCTGTGAAGATCTCAGAGGCAGAAGGAGATGGGGTTGCATTTGGGACCAGGTCACACTTCTAAAGCCCGTCTTCCTCATCAGCATGTGTTTTTTTCTATGAGTACAGTTTATCATTCAATCATAACTCTCACATCCTCAGCATTGGTTAGGAGTGTGGGCTCTTCTGCCCCTGAGATCTTGGCCAAGTGGCTTAACCTCAGACTTATCTTACCTATCAAATAAAAATAGGTAAGCATTATAGCACTATGAAAGTATGTATGTGGAGTACTTAGAGCCGTGCTTGGCATAGAGAAAAAAACACAGCAGTTTTCTTTTATATTTTGTTGTGCTTCTTCACAATGAAGTATAATTAAATCAGTGGAACGTGTCTGCTCTTGCAACCCCATGTGGGACTCCCTCTCCCAATCCCCCCTCTTCGAAGGTCCAGCCTAAGCAAATACGTATCTATAAATTAATCACCTCATGGCTAGACTTCATAATGACTTCCTTTCATCGGTAGGATTCAGCCTTCACTCCATCTTATCAGGTTTGTGGCCCGGGCATTTATCCACCCACTCCTGTACTGTTCTCTCTGACAGTTGGGGGTGAGTTTTTTGTTTTGTTTTGTTTTGTTACTCTAACTTAATTTCTTACTTTTAATTTCTCTGAAGGCTTCCCATGTCTCCTACTGGTCATCATGCTCCACAGTCATCTCTCCTTTGCCTGCCATGTCTATGAACATGTGTGTGCGAGAGAGCGTAAGCGTGTGTGTGTGTGTGTAGGGAAGAGAGACAGAGGGACTACCATCTGCTGCCTGCTCCCACCCACCCAAGTCCCCATTGAATCTTCAAGCGTCCCAGCAAGGATCACCTCAGCAATACCATAATGAACTGGTATAATACCATTGTATATATATACAAGTTGGGTGACACCAGTAGGTGTGTCCTACAGTCCAGCTTTTGAGATAATGATAAGGATCCCATTATTCCCGCAGCTAAATAGCACTAACCATAGGAGACTCAGTATTGCCGTATTGCTTAATGGCAGGGTTCAAGAAATTAGGAAAAAATTGAATTTCTTGTACAATATGATACATACTATCACACCTTCCATGACCATCAGTTGACATTCTTTATAGATTCTGTATTGTTTAAGGTCATACAGCAGTGCTATAGGATACTTTCATTTACAACACAAAAGAAGACTTCTATAGGAGCGCTTCTGATTAATATAAGTGAGCTTATGTAATGCTGGCCAAATTTGAGAAAATTTAGCTGATTCTGTTCTTGTATGTTATCGATGATTGGAAAACCATTGAAAACTCTTCGAAATAAGACTTAAAGAGACAGCATGAGGGTGATAACTCATTAGCGAAAAGTAGAATTTTTTTTTTTTTTTCAGCCAGCTTATTGTTAAGAGTCTGTCCCTAAACTGTCTTGAATGCAGATGAATCAAACCTGTTTGGGCAATGCAGGTCAACTGTTATCCTGATGAGCAGTACAGAAATAGGGACCTCTTGGAACAGTGGCTCAACTTAGATGAACATGAGAATCACCAGGAGAGCTTTTAAAATTCCAGGCCTAGAATATCCCGCCTCAGACCAATGAAATTCGAATCTCTGGAGCTGGAACCCAGAAATCAGTGTTTTGTTTTGTTTTTTAAGTTCCCCCAGATTATCCAATGTATTGGCAAGGTTGAGAATCACTGTCCTAGGGCTTAAGTAGTTAAAGAAATAGAGTGTCTCTTATGACATGCATTAATGCTACAGGGTTCTATAAAATAAAAGCTTTGGTGATGAGAAAATGCCATCATCCCCGAACCTTCAGTGAATGTCATATGCACCTGTCATAAAAAGAATGCAAACTTGTTCTATTACCTTTTTGTACCTTCAGTAGAAGATAATTTCTGAATCAGCTTAATGGAGGCTCTGTTCTAGGAAGATAATTCCAATGGCCATATGTAGGATAAATTGGAGCAATCTTTGTTTCTAGGAATACTTTACCGTGACTTCATTACCCTGATATAACCTTATTGATTCAACTTTTCAGACAGGACTGTGCTCAGAATATTTTGCAGAAGGTGCATAATGAGAAAGCTGATACATCATACAATCGGCATATAGGGTTTCAGTTCATTGTGATAGTTAAAAATAGAATATGGCTTTTCCTGTGCCTAAAATTTCTATTATAAGTCAGGTAGCAAGGAAGACATGAAGACAAATGTGACCTGGCTTGATGTCTGCATATGCATACATTTTCTATTTTACTTTTGATGTTGAATAATGCGAAAGTTTGGGAGTTTCACCAGCTTTCAAAATGGCTGTGGACATTTTTGATCCTACCTTAAAAACAAGCAGTGTTTGCTAAATAGGGCCTGTGGTCTATTATACTAATAGTGCAAGGATCAAAAGCATAAAAAACATTTTTAATTAAAAATTTTATTTTTGGGGCACCTGGGTGGCTCAGTCGTTGAGCGTCTGCCTTCAGCTCAGGTCATGATCCTAGGGTCCTGGGATCGAGCCCCACATCGGGCTCCCTGCTCGGCAGGAAGCCTACTTCTCCAGCTACCATTCCCTCTGCTTGTGTTCCCTCTCTCGCTGTGTTTCTCTCTGTCAAATAAATAAAATCTTTAAAAAAAAATTTATTTTCACATTATAAAGGAAATAATTCACATTACCGAAAGAGAACGGGATGCGATAAATATGAAAACCTGTGTCCTACTACTCTACCTCCCTTGCTCAACCTGTTTTTGCCCTAAAATGTCACCCTCCCCCCATGCTCTTCCTAAAAATGACTTGTTCCAATTCTGCATAACCTTCCAGACGTAGCTCAGGACTAAGACTTCCATAGAGTTTTTCCATGTATAAGAGGAAGTAAATCAGATACTGGAGCAATCAGGAAGCCATTGCAATGGCCCATGAAAGATAACGGATCCCAATATGGGTAGTAGGCATGTGGTAGAAAGAGGCCTTTCAGAGAGGCTTCCCTCCAGAGGTTGTTATAGTTGGGACAGGATCCATGAGGGAAGGGAGCGAAGAACTCATAACTGGTTCCAGAGAAAATACAAAGCAGTGTACATAGCAAACAATAACACATAAGCAAGCTTTAGAAACGGGTTCTTTTTTTTTTTTTTAATTCAGGCATCTTAATTCACTATCAAAATTCTCCTCAGACCGTCTGATCCTCTGTCATTGCACTTTTTAAATTACTGTGCTAAGCTTTGCCAGCAAGCTCCTCATTCCAACCCTGGGTCTGAACTTGAGCTTCCTACCGGCCCCTAATCAACTCTGTTTCCTTCGTGCTCTGATGCCTTCCAGTCTGGTACCATTCCCTTGGTTTTTCTCATTTAAAAATGCTGAGATACTTGTCCAAAAGATGGGCATTAAGATTGTGGTCTGCTTTTAAAGATGTGTAGTGTAAGCCCCTCTAGGGGCAAGGATGTACTATGCTTGAGTAGCTTTCTTTCCATTGTGAATGCTTCCCTAAAAGGCATAGTTTGTAAATTTTGTTAATGTGAAAAGGGAACATTCGGGCACCTTTTCTGTCCTGCTGATGGGTAGGGCTATTTTTATTTTTTGTTCTTCGCTCTTTTTCTGTGCTTGTGATTTTAAAGGTGCCAGACTGACTGCCCTCGAGCCTGTGTCCCTGATTTCTCCCAAGAATAGGAAAAATACGGGAGGCAGCAGAGCTGGTCATGTCTGGGTCCAGCATATTAGCCTGACCCACTCTGGAAGAATGTTCTCCAAATTATAAAGGGGAAGATTGTTCCTTATGAATACAGCCCATCTGCTTTCATAGCTGAAAAGACAAATCCTTGTTGTGCCAGCACCAAGTTACTGCAGAGGTTTGGGATCTAGTCAAGCCCAGCCACTCATTCCTTTTGGAAAAACCAGAATGTTTTTCTCTCTCCTATCGCCACCTGTCACAGTTCCATCCTTGAGTTGGGCTCAAATGCCTCTTCACAAAACCTTTCCCAAGCCCCTCTCACATGTGATTTCCCTCCCACACCTCCATAGCACTTTCTCCTCTGGCACTTGGCACCTTTTTCCATGGGATTATGGGATGTATAGAGTCTTACAATGATTTTAAAAGGCACTGACATCATCTAGTCCATTTCCGTATATCACACAGAAGCACAATATAGTACTGGCAGAGTAGATACCTGCGGAATGTATGTTGAACAGAATGAAAATTTCAAAATTTGTCTTTTCAGCCTGACCTTTAGGGGTCCACCCTCCTCTTTCTCTCTGATCAGTGACTGAGATTCTCTCCCATGTCCTCAGGGTTAGCTAGCAAACTCTCCGTAAACTATGTAGACTCAAGCTCTTGGGTTCCAGAGACTATACCTATACTTCTAGCCAGCCGTGATCTGGATCAGAATGGCTGCCTCCAGCTGTCTCATAGACCACCATGACCAGTAGACGGTGACATTCAGCCAGAATATTTTCCCCCCAAGGGGTGACTCACACATCACTAGTAGTCCCCGGTGGACTATCAAGGAGCCCAGTTTAAGGTCTAGAAAGGGAAAGAGTAATAAATAAAAATAATTCTGTTGACCTGAATTTAACACATTTGAAATGTAAAATTAGAGTATTTTCATGTCATTAGTATGTTTTTTTCTGCTGCTGCTAAACCTATATTTTTCATTATCACTATTGTATTGCATTATTTCTTTAGTTCACCAAAATAGAACAGTGATTTCAATATGATTCGATGAAGGCAGGAAAAATAGTAATAAAGATAAGACCATAAATACCAATTTGGATTAATATTAAAAATGTAAATTTTGGTGAAAGAAGATTCCAGTATAAATATTGGAAGCAAATCTGTAAATTCTAACACAAATGTGGTAAGTCTGCACAAACATTTGTAAAGAAAAAGTTTGAATACTAAGTATGACGATGACTCTTTAAAAATAAGACTTTATGAATTGGTGATCCATTTGCCTATAATCATAGTGTGTTTTCTGTGATGAATTGACAGATAGTGACATGAAGCTTTGAGACATACAGCATCAAGTTCAAACATAGCACAGTGAACTTTTTAGTAAACCAGTTAAGCTGTTGTTGTTTTTTTTTTCCTGAATAATCACAAAACAAGTGCCATATGCAATAACCTAATTTTGTTACTAAAGGCAATTAAAGTCCACAGTTTTAAAGGCAACTTTCTAAGGTTATACATCTCATTATAAAAACAGGTACAAAATAACTCTTGGGTAGAAGTTTGTAGAATAAGCCACGAAGTTTGTTACAAAAGCTTTCATCAGATGTCAAGAATATGATGTCAGGACTTTATAGTATCAACTATAGTGGAGGCAGCTCAGTCCCCAGGAGTTTAACTCTTTTTCCAGTACTTGATATTTCTTATTCCTCAGGGCATAAGTGATCTGTAGTTTGGGTTATATTTTAAAAATACATTCAAGTCCTGCAACAGAGCATATAGAAATATTTTCCAGTGCCAATACAACCAGAGACAATTAGAATATATTTGCCTCTTTTCTCCCAAGTTGAAACATTTAGCCCTCTCGTCTGTCAGTGTGAAACGATTGTCAATCCAGTGTGATGGAGTGCTGAAAGCAGTCTTCAGTGAGAAATCTCCCCATAATGTCAGCTCTTCGTTCAATCCTGCTGCACAGAACAAAACAGAGGCCAGACAACGTAGTGGTTAAAACCATGGACACTAAAGCTAGACTACTTGAATTTGAATGTCATTAACTGTTTTGGGGACTCAGTCTTCTCATCTGTAAAATGGGACAATAGCAGACCTATGACGTAGGGCACTGTAAATATGAAATGAGTTAATATGTCTAAAAGCACCTTGAAAAATGCTTGGCACAGGGGAAGCCCTAGGTTCGCCATAGCTTATGTGTTAAAACCCCCAGATTCTTCTTGACATTCCCAGTGACCTGTAATAATTTGTTAAGACTTCTTACTTATAGAAATAAAGAATACAAAGGAAAATTGGATGTGGATCTGACCTCTGGCTCAAGATTCCCATGACAGAACCAGATCGAGATACAGCCTGCAGCCAGCACCATGCCTCCCACGGACATAAATATTTGCCTTCAGTTATGTTTTATTATTCCTATTTAAAACAACCAATTTTTTGAAACCTAAATCTGATGTCCATATGTGATCCAGATGCCCCATAAATCAGTTTAAGAATGCTAAAAGTTTACAGAACACTGGGCTGAACGAGGACAACCAGGACCTCGGGACCCAAAACCATCGAATCTATGGAACCATTGCAGGTTTTAGGGATGTTCAAACTAGGATCAAACTTGGAGACAATACCAACTGAGTTATGGTAACTCAAAGGGTGTCAGGTGTAAGGGATGAGATGCGTTTCACAAGGCCCTAGAAGACAGAACTGGAAGTACTGGGTAGCAGTTAGCTTGAGGAAGCAGTCTGGCTCAATATGAGAAAGAACTTTCTAGCAGTCAGAACTGTCAGGAAATAAAAGGGACTCACTTTTGATCTATCACTAAGAGCTGGATGCAGAGATTTTACGACCGGGGCTTTTCTGAAAGGAGTTGAAGTTTGATTTTTTTTTACCCAGGTCCCCAACAGTCTAACTAGACACGTAAACTCTCCATGCAGAAAGACCTTCCAAGATGTCCCTTCCACGGCTATCTTGCTGAGTCATGTTCCTCTTACTCTTGGTATGAGATCAGAGCCACAGCAGTGGCCCTGACATCAGGAGACCTGACTTCTGTCACCTTCTGTAGGTCCTTGAGCTGTAAGGGTCAACTCCTCAAATGCCTTGTGGAAATTCCCCATCATGGCGGCCGTACTCAGGCCAGAGGTGGCTATACCAGTGATGCTGCTCCCGGTAGCGGCGATGGTGGTGCTGTCAAGCCCTGTTGCTGCTGCCACCATTTTGAGTCTGCTGTTTCTTGAATGTTGCCTTCAGCCCCAGAAGGATGGAAAGCCTTCCTTGGTGTGTTCTCAGGAGTCAATCCCTTTTTTTTGTCTTTCAGGCCGGTGTGCTCGCTGTGGGGAGAATGTCGTTGGTGAAGGGACAGGATGCACTGCCATGGATCAGGTCTTCCATGTGGACTGCTTTACCTGCATCATCTGCAGCAACAAGCTCCGGGGACAGCCCTTTTATGCCGTGGAGAAGAAAGCTTACTGTGAGCCCTGCTACATCGTAAGTTCACGTTCTGCTCTGCTGCTCCTCGGGTGCTTTGCAAAGATGTCCTCTTTGGCAGAATGCCAGTCACTCTGGATAGAATGTAGCCAGCAGATCTTTGTTTCTCCCCAGATTTCAAAGTGTGTGTGTGCATGTGCGTGTGTAGATTGGCATATCTTGATTGGCATATCTTAATTTTTTCAATTGTCCCCTATTTCTGTAAGGTCAGAAAGCCATGTTAGGAGGATCCATTCATCATCAGTTAGTGGTCTGCTGGGAAGATCATCCTCTTGTGCCTTTCAGGCATGTACGTACAAGCATACACACACACACACACACACACACACACACACACACACACACACACCCTTGCACAGCAGAAGGTTTCCCAAGTGGCATTGTCGTACCTCTTGTTAGTAGGTCTCAACCTGCATTTGAATTTGCCAGTATTTGTAAAGAAACACTGCAGGGCTTCTGGACTCCCTGGTGCTCTTTCAAATTCCTGGGCCCTCTGAATCACCTCTTCTCCACCCAGAAGATTTCCTACCTACAGTACCCAACAGGTTTTCAATGATGCCAACAGATAGACCCTTTATGATACAGGGAAATGAATTTCCCTTAAAGGAAAATGAATAGTCATGCTGACTGAGCTAATAATTGAGTTTTGTTTTGTTTTGTTTTAAGAACACAACAAGTATATTTTTATAACATAGCTGGCTGGCTAAAAAACACACTATCTTCATTTTTACCAGGCTACTTGAATCTACACATTAAGCTATCTTCTGCTAGAGCAATTAGATGAATGGACATAAACTGTTTTTAGACTTAAAAATACATTTCCTTGCTGTCTTTCTGCATGATTTTAATCTGTTTAACACTTGTTAGTGGAAAATTGGTGCAGTGGAAAAATTGGTGCATTTTTGCAAACCCGCTAAGGTTTGGCCTCAGTGCCCAGGCCTTTTAACATAAAAGAAGCTTTGGGTGCAAGGTCTCAGGAGTTACACCTAGCTTTGCAGAACCCCAAGGTTCAAGTTCACTGCAGAAGTTTCTGGCCTCGTTTGTATCCTCCCATGACCTGCCGCCTCCAACTCATTGCAGCCCTGGGGTCCACAGCACAGATCTGAAAGTTCTTCAAGATTAAGATCTTGTAGGATACAATATTGTTTTGTATCTCTTAGGTTCAGTTTTATTTCATTTTCCTCCCCAAAGGCAACTTAAGTACATATCACATCGTATTAGTGTTGCGCGATGCTAGTGCTGGAAACCAAGTCCTCTCTGTGGACGTGAGAATACAGAATCATAGAGAGGAGGAAAATGACCTCTTCTGTTCGTCCTCGGTGTCGTAGCCGGGGCTATATCCAGCCCTTCACACGCCTGGTACCGCAGTCTCTGCTGACAGCACACATTTTTAGTTTGTCTAGAACCTAAGCAGAAACACTGTAGTGTCCTATGGATCGGAGATGTGGGGGGCAGTTACATATATGAGGGAAAGTCTACTGAACAGAAGCTTACCTCTTTAGGAAATACGAATATTTCAGATGTCACCCTTTGAAACCTTTATTGACAAGAGAAACAATACAAAATCCCCTGCCTCTGTAAGCAGACCCCGTGGACAGTGGCTTAGGGCCAGAGCCTGAAAGTACTTCTTGCAGGGAGCTCCGGGCCAATCGCGTCCACAGAGCCTCTGGAAGCACATGTGGCCCTTCGTCCTTATACGAAGTGACCACGCTACTGTGTTTTGTGTAGCTCTGTGTCTATTTTTCATCCTTCCTTGGACTGCATTGTTGATTTTTCCTACTTTAGTGGTGCCCTGGTGACGGTCTCCTTCATTTTTTCTTGTATCCCTCAGGGCTAAGGATCATATGAGCAATATTGGGAAATGGTGTAACATAGTGTGAGGAACATGGTTTGAATTTGATTTCATCATTTAAGGCTTTGTCTCCTTGGGACAGTTCTTTCCGAGCCTCAGTCCCCCCACATAATGGGGGTGAGTGCAGGATTTTCCCCAGAGGCTTGTGAAGGTGAAATGAGGCAATCCTGTAAAAGCATACTTGGCCTGCCCAAGGACTGGTAATGGAATGCATGTTATTCTAAGATGAATTCTGGTAAGATTTCTGGCATATTTAGTATTTCTGAATATGAGGACCTTACATGTGCTGTGAGACTCCTTGGGCTTTAGGGAATTGGTTTAACCTCTCAGGCACACCCCTGTCCCATTTTTAAATATTTTTCTTGCCCTTCTGAGTGTGTAATAAGACTGAAAAAAGTGTCATCTGGCTAAATTATGGGTTTCTACTGTATGTGGGCTCAGATTTCAATCTCCAGGTCAGGTGTTAGGAGCTCAGTGATTCCTGAGTTGGTAAGTTCCTTCTGCTTTGATTGCCCTATTGCTAGATTGTGCTTATGACAGAGAGTATCTGAGAAATACTTAATCACATCCTCAGAAGAGCTGGGTGAATTCAAACAAGGGAAATTCTTACCATCCTTTTTGACGTCTCTCCCTCAGAAGAACCTTTAATCGAGATTTTTCTTTATGGGATCTATCCATGGTGACTCTAAAACATAATGTAATTCTTATCAGAATTCAGTTAAGCTGTATTCAGAGACCCTTCTTCAATTTCAGAGTTTTCAGAGTTCAGAGTTTCAGAGTTCAGCAAGCCCTCAAGCTCTCAGATGGATGTTTTAGCATCTTAATTTCTTTGGGACTTTTGTTAAGTCCAATAAGCTGCCACACCAGAAATGTGAAGAGTTTTCTTTTGAGGGGCTCGAGGAAGCTGGGAGACTAAAATGAAACAAGTTGGTCTTGAAGACAGAAGTGTGTGGTAAGGAGGATCCTGGGGCTGTATGTCTATCACTTGGAACCAAAGCCCTTCGAGCAGAAACACCTGCAATGGCATCCGGTCAGACTGCCTCTTAGTGTGCCTTTTTTTTTTTTTTTTGGTAATAGAATCAGAATATTCACAATTGTGGTTTAGTTCATTATTTCTGTGTAAAGACCACCCATGTTCGATGCTCTGAGTTTAGAAAGGAGACTCATCTAATATAAATTTAATCTCTTCTTGCCTAAATTAATTATTGATCAACTTAGATCATATTTAAATTGACCATTTACATAATTTGGAGGGAAAATATACCAGTTATGTCTTCATCATTAATTCAGTGATTATTCAGATTTTCCTCATGTCTCTTAAATCCTTAATCCTTGCACATACATAACTAATTAAACCAGTTTGATTCTGTAAGGCACTATAATTCTCTTTAATCATTTTATATATGCTTTCTTTTGTGTTTTCTATTGGTTGACTTAATATAAATATGTATATAGCTCTCCACTGTTAATAATTTCTATTTTTTAGGTTTTTTCTGTTTAGTTTTGCATTATGTTTGCATACTACATTTTAAAGCTATTTGCCACTAGAAGGGTAGTGGGTGTTTTCCATTCTTTCAATATTATAAATAACATGCCTATAAATAGCTGAGTAAAAGTTTTCTATTCTTTGACTTTGGATTTTTTTCCTTAGGATAAGTTGTTTGATTTATATTACCAAGTTTACTTTGCAGCAATTTGGAGAACTTTTGCTAGATTTCTTTAGAAAGATTTCTCAAATTCACAGAACCATCAGCAATGTGAAACCATATGTTAAACTATAACCTATCCACTACTGAAGAGGTTTATTTATATTTATTTTGAACCAATTTAATAAGTGCCTTATGTAACAGTTATTTTATTTTTTTTTTAAGTCTTTACTTATTTATTTGAGAGAGAGAGAGAGCACGCTCGAGCAGGGGGAGGAACAGAGGGAGAGGGACAAGCAGACTGCACTGAGCACGGAGCCCAGCACGGGGCTCCATCCAAGGATCCTGAGACTCTGACCCAAGCTGAATTCAAGAGTCAGACACCTAACTGACAGAACCACCCAGGCACCCCTGTAATAATTATTTAATTTAAGTTTGTATAGTTATTAGCAAAATCAATAAGATGCTTTCCAACTTTGGTGATCTCTTAAAAGCTTAGTTTTGATTATTTTTATGGAGTTCAATAAACAAACAGATTAAAATTATGAGTACTAAGCTTCCTTGAGAAGTATGGTGATATAAATAGAATATATTGCTTCTAGACCTTGATTTCCTGGTGTGACCTTGGGTAAGTCATTTAATTTCTGAGTACTGGTATCCTCATTTATGAAAGGGAGATGTTAATGTCTTCCCTGTCTTCAAAGACAAGGAATGAATAATTGTGATATTTTATACATTATGAAACTGTTTACTAATAGAGGGGCTTAATCCATTAATAACATTATTATCATTGCTTTTTCCCTTAGCATAATCTGATACAATTTAGAAATCCTCTATGTTTGGGGTAATTTCATAGCTACAGTTGCTATGGAAATACTGAAATAAATGGACGTCATAGAAGGAATATGAGGACATACATGAGAAGAAGAGGTTCATGCTTTGCTTGAGAAGATTTTTATGTTGGTATGAGTATGAGGGGCACCAGCCGTGCCTCCCACTTACATGTTCTGTCCTGAATGAGATAGGTTTAGCCGCGAGTATAGGTTAACAAAAGAACTTCTGTATCCTTAGCATTGCCGAGGAGTCTGGGCCTGAGATATAGCACATCCGAGATGCTCAGCAAAAGTCTGTTTACGAAATGGCAGCCAAGGATCTTCCCCTAAACCAGGGCTCTTACTCAAGAGTGGATCAAATCCAGCTTCTAACTCTCCAACAGTGCAAGTTGCTACAGACATTTTTATTAGAGTTAAAATCGAAGTGATTAAAAGGCCTCAGGAAATCGGAGGCCAACTCCATAGGAGACTAAACACTGCGTGGTTCCTGAGCTTGACACATCAGTGGCCAACACGCTTGCGGCCTTTTGCTCCCTTATGTCTCCAAATGGCCGCAGGCTCCCACCTCTGCAGGAAAGTTGTCCTTTTAAATGCTCAGTTCCTCCTAATAGTGTTTTAAAAGCAGTTATGGCCAGTGCTTTATATGGGTGTTGCGAGAGGAGCTCAGAGTTGGGACAAAAGCTGAAAAATCCATGTGAACCCCTCTTTTCTCATTGCCCACCCCTGCTTCCTCACCTCCAAAGAGTATCTGTCTCTCTTTCCCTCTCACACCAAGCGCACCTGCACACACACTTTCTTCTTGATATTACATCAGTATCCCTCAAGCATTCTCCCTGAAAGGAGAAAATGCTTCAGGAAAGAGGGACATCTGTCAAGTATCTTATAGAGCGATTTCACCATGCTAACTACTGCTGATTGGTCCATCTCTCTGCACTCCCTTTACATTTGACAGTGCTCCTGAGCACCTCTCATTGTGTTTCACTGTCCCCATTAGAACCTTGCGAAACAGACCAGTGCAGGGATGGGGCAGGGGAATTACTGGTCCCGCTTGATGGTGGCTTTGATATTTTCAAAACAAAAAGCAAACTAAGGCTAGGAACAGCTTACTGCTCTGAAACTAATATTCAACTTCCTAAAGATAATGAAGATACTGATAACCCTCTGTGATTAGAGCCTTCCATTTTTAGCATTCAAATTGATGACCACATAAATCATGCCTTCTAGCATTCCAGAATCTGAAATGCTCAACTTCTTTTGGCAATAAAACACAAGCCCTCTGTCCTTTCTTAAGCATTTCATGTGGCTTTCCCTGAAATGCCTCAGGTTTTAAGGGGAAACCTTTCTTTTTATGGTTAAAAATAATCATGATAATAACATTTGTTTAATGCTTTCTATTTCATAGAGCACTTTTCTTTTAACTTATGTCACCCTCCAATGATCCTAGAAAATAGTACAATTATTATTGCCTTCCTTTCCAGGAATAAGCAGCTGAGTTTTAGAAAAAGTCAGCTTGCTCTGTTCCATAAAGCATGAGCATCAGAGCCAAGACTTGACCTGGCCTTTGATTCTCAAGTCCAACTCCTTTCATGCGCCCAACCGGTCACTGGAAATTTCATTTGTTATTCCTAGGTTTCCTTTCTCGTAATTAATTTTTTCTCTATTACCATTTTTTCATACTGTCAAGTTTAAAAAAATACAGTTAACGTACATTCTGAATTTTATCAAGTGGCTTTTGCCTTATTTTTGGACGTATTAGAGAAATATCGAGCTCAAAAATATCCTTAAGATAGTCATTCTTTAAAAAAGTACAACTCTGTTTTTAAGTATTACATGCTCACTAGAGAAAAATTAGAAATGTATTAAAATATGCATAACTCCCCCATCTAAATAACATAACAGTTTCTATTTTACCACAGACTCCTTTTCTATTTCAATACCTCTGTGAATAGACATACACAAGTGGTTTACACACGCATGCACACACAGCACACATACACAGATGGGATCTTACCATCCGTACTAAGTAGTAATTTGCATTTGTTACAAGACAGTGCCTCAAACTTTGCCTTCTCCAAAGGGCATTCAAGATGTCTTCCACGAGCATTCAAAAAATATATATATCACCTACATACCTTTTCTGGAAAAAAAAAATGACCCTGAGAAATATTCTAGCAGACAAATTAATCTAATTAAAGTATGTAGGAAATCCAGGGCTAATAAAATGGTGCTAAGTAATGAACCAATACAACTTATAGTGAAAGAGAGAGAAAAAGATGAATAACAAATTCAGGCTAAAAGAAAATAGTATTCCCCACCTACTAACTACAGTATTAATTGCAGGCAAAGTACAATTCAGAACAAAACTATGTGTAGGCTGAGGTATATTACTTTATTGATAAATGTCACCGGTCCAGAGGAACAGCCCTGAGCCTTTCTTCATTAAATATCATTACACTGAAATATATGACTCAAAAATATTGATGAAACATAAGCTGAAAATGATTAAACCATATTCTTTATAAAACTTTAACACATTCCATGCAATCTTTGACAAACCAATTATGGAAGTTGAGTAATATGATGAATATGATTGATCCAATCTTCTTTCCAAATCTCCATGGAAGGTTTAAAAAAATATCTTCTCATAATCTAAGAGGAAAACATGGACGGTTCCTACTTGGGCTCTCAGAATTGCCTATCGCAGTACAGCAAGACAAGAAACCTATCAACAAATGAGCATACCTGTGGGTTAAAGACTTCTTAGAAAGTAGTGCTGATGATAACGCTACGCGACAACCAGAATGAGACCCAGCCAGAGCTGAATTCCAATACAGCTAGGATCATTAGTTACAAAAGAAAGGGTGCATATATATTAATCTAAAGACCTAGAAAAGGACAATAAAGTTAACCTACAGGAAGAAGGAAATCATTAAAGGCAGTTACTGATAAACTGAAAAATAACCAGAATTTTTAGGTCCAGGAGATGATTCTTTGAAAACAGAAATAAAATAAGCATCAAGGGAAGATGAGAAAGAGAGAGAGAAACAAAAATTTCAGAAAATTAGGAATGAAAAAGAGCCTCTTTAGCGTATGTATAGAAAACGTTTAAAAATTATTGCACTTAAAATTTTATGGAAGAGGCTATCATCTGTGCATACTTAAAATGCAAAGGAAGAACATTGAATAACCCCATTAACACAGATGGAATGCAGACCTACTACCACCTGAGAAAGCACCAGGAGATTTCACTGAGAGGACTTCTCAGATCTTTAAGGTACAAACGATTGCTGTGCAAGTTCAACTTTCAGAGCTCAGCAAGAAAAGATAAGCCTCTCAGATCATTTTAGAAAGATTGTGGTTAATAATCTTATTAACAAACCAGGTTGCCCCCCAAAGAAAAGTATGCTCATCTGACTTTCACCCATGCAGAAAACCTAACTGAAGTATTAGCAAGTTGAGTGCCACATAATGAAACTTCCCAGGTAATTCACTGTTAGGACCATACTAGGGACATTTTAACAATCTATCATATAGATATCAAATGTTAATGAACCAGTCCTATCCATAAATGCCTAAAGGGCATTTAATGAAGTTTATTATACATCCGTATTTAAAACAAAAATAGTTGCAAGAACACAAAAGGAAGATATGTGTTTAATTAGATAAAACAAACTAATGGTGAGCCTTCTTCCGAGATCTTGCTGGGTATGCATAGGATCACTGGTGTTATATTAATACTGTTTTTAACATTCTAGCCTTCATAATGGGAATTGGGAAATGAAAAGGCTTATATGAACTTTCATATATGTAACTTTTTCTTTGTTTTACATGTATTTAATTTATCATGTAATATTTCTAACACATAAAGATATAAAGCATAGTATGAGGAAATTTCATGTACCCTTTACGCAGTTTTAACAAATAAAATGTTAGAAATTCCGTTGAAACCCTTAGATCCTTGTCCCTAATCACATTCCCAAAACTCTTGTACAAAGATAGTCATTATGCTAAATCTGTTTTTTATCCTATCCATAAATTTCTTCATCTTTTGACTCCTTATCTCTAAAAATATGGTGTCACTTGTGTATAGTGTTTCTTAATCTTAAATGAATAGCATTATCCTACCTACATTTCTGAGACTTTTTCACTTAAAATCATAAGACTAAGATGTAGCAATATTTATGGATGATATGATTATTCTAGAAAATCTGAGAGAATAAAGTCCTAGAATAATAAAAGTCTAGTAACTTGACAAAATTAAAATTACAAACTTTGGTTTAGAAAATGTAACAGGAAAAAGGCCCTCTACCAGAAGCAACAAAAACTATAGAATACCTAGGTAAACCTTTAAAAGCATAAGTGATCCAAGTGAAGAATGCTATAAAGTTTTACAGGGATAATTAACCCATGAGCAAAATGATTTGGGGATTGAATATGCTTTGGAAAGCACCCCTCACTTCAACAGGCATTCATAGCATCACTCTGTAATTAAACAAGAGCAAGGCTTTGCAGGAGGGAGGGGGCTATCTACTGCGTAGCCCCTTGTAAAGGTTTTTATTTAGCCCTTTTTCCCAGCTAGCCCCAGCCCCCTGCTCATCAAGGCTACTGCTCACCACATCCCTGCAGGCTCCCAGTCGACCCCTGGTGAGGGGAGGGAAGCAAAGACCTGCAGGCAGACTGCCCAGAACTGGGCAGTATAGTATAGCTATACTATACTATAGTATAGCACTATAGTATAGCACTACAGTATAGCTATACTCAGTATAGCTGAGTATAACCTTTTTCTCCAGTTCCTATCCCAAAGTATATTTATTTCTGTTGTTGGAGAATTAGAATGCTTTTTAAAAGCCAGAAGGAAGGAACCTTAGAAATTCAATAACATCAGTTTACAGCTGAGAACACCTGAAGCCCAGGAAAGCTGACTGATTTGCCTGAGGTTATATGGTTTATTAATGGCAGAGGCAGGAATAGAAACCATGAACCTTGATGATGCCGTCGAAGAGCTGCTTTCTTTGGGACTGACGTGAAGGAGTTTAATCATATGTGGCTACCGATGCCAGAGAAACATCCCTAGAAAACATTGGGTTCCATAAATTTTGGTTGAAGCGTGTAGAAATAAGACAGGGTTTGCTTCAGCTCTAACCAAGATGGAGAGTCTCAGATTTCCAGGTTAAATGCCTCTGAAACTTTATGCTAGAACCTTCCCACTGCCCTAGTTTGTTTATTTTTAAATCAAGCATGAACTCACCATTCCTTGTTTGCCAGAGTTTGGATGAATGTCAGCATCAGGCCACTGTAATAATGGTTTAAGATTATTTAATCCTATTACTCGTACACTTCATTAGGCTGAGTGAATTGTTGGCAGTGGTTCAGTAAACTTCCTACTTTAGAGATAAAAGGATAGAAAGAAAACAGGGAAGGAGTCTGCTCCTCGTTTTCTTTCATATTTATCATTTGTCTCTTAAAGGATAAAGGAATGATAATTACCCAGATATAGCACGTAATCTGTGTTAGTGGGGTCTTCTGAGTTGCTCTGTACCCTCAAAAGAGAAGAACGTCTATAACCTTATGTTTCCAATTAGAAGGAAAGGATTGAGACAGGAGAGAGAGAGAGTGTGTGTGTGTGTATGTTTATGCTTTAAAATCAATGTTAAAAATAACCCTAAAATAAGTTCAAGAGTCCTAGGTAAGACATTCAGTCTTTCACTTAGTGGGCCTGGTGTGAGGCAACAAATGATTTTCAACAAAAAATCAGGGGCGTCTGGGTGGCTCAGTGGGTTAAGCCTCTGCCTTCAGCTCAGGTCATGATCTCAGGGTCCTGGGATGGAGCCCCGCATCAGGTTCTCTGCTCAGCAGGGAGCCTGCTTCCCCCTTTCTCTCCCTCTCTGCCTACTTGTGATCTCTCTTGTCAAATAAATACATAAAATCTTTTAACAAAATCATAGAATGTAAAGTCAGACCTCGTTCACACCCAGCCTGACCAGCTGCTCTTCTGCATTCTCCTCATTTATTTCACCTTAAGTTTCCCCACGAGTAGAATGAAAGTAATATTTCTTACCTTGGTGGCTAAATGAGAGTTCAGAGAGGCTGACAGGGTGGAACAAAAATCAAGGTGTGGGGGCTTTAGACAAAACAACCTCACAGGGCCAACCCCCAGGTGCATGCAGACGGACTCCACAAAGGAGAACTTGGCTTCACTTGAATCCCCAAAGGACTATTTATTATGAGTCAACATCGCAGTCTCTGGAATGTTACCTGAATGCCGCTGGTTCAAGAGCTCACAGCGTCCAAGGGGAGGCAGCAAGTCATGAGACTCTGGAGCTTGGTTTTCCCAAAATATGTCAGAGGTCACCTGCTTTGGAATCACCATCAAGTCCTCATTAAAAAAGTAAAGTCCTGGACCACTCCCCAGAATTTCTGCACAAGGAGCCAAGAAATGTGCTTCTTTTACAAGGCTCTTGAGGGAGGTCCTTGTGCACGCTCAGTTTTGAGATCCATGTGTCTGTATTTCTAGCCCAGCTCATCTAAGAAGTAGTCCCAAAATACTTCACTATCTCCCATCTCTCTCCTACACATTCTTTTTACCACACTTGGCCAAATGGGACTGTCTTCTCCTGGACAATGATATTTTACACTTCTCTGTCTGTGCTCCCGGCTGCTGTCTGCTTGTGCCTTTCCCCATCTCCATGGTTTGAAAAATCTCTATCAGGCAACCTTAAAAAAACTTTCCTGGAACTTCCCCAAATAGATGTGGCCTTTTCCGATGCAATGCTTTTGTTTCCTCCTCTCTCGTATGATTTCACTTCCTACGACTGGCATTGAAGTCATCTGAGTTTTCGACACATTCTCTTACTGTTTAGACCCCTTAGAGGGTGTGCTGTTTTGGGCTGGAGGGAGTCGCATTTTGTTCATCTCTGTCTTTTCCATGATTCTTGTCACACTAGGTGAGCCATCCCTGCTGTGGTATTTGTGGGGGCTGGGGCCAGAGGAACCTGGTTTCCCTCTAGATTCCCATGTCTCCTAAGAGGGCCTTTGACTCTCTGCCCTTTGGTGCACCTTAGATTTGAGACTCCCTGTGCATTTATGAAGCAGAGAGGAGAACTTGGCTCTGGGAGTTTGTGAGCAGTCACTGCTGAAATGTAAATGTGAAAGATTGAAGGGAAAGATGTGAGAGTGAAGCCAGCTGTCTAGCTTCCAGCCGTAGAATTATCATAAGAGCTGGCGCACTCAAGGTCAAACACACAGACCTGACTCCCGGATGAAAACTGCCAGAGAGTTTGAATGGAGATTTCTCTGATGTTCTGATGACTTTGAATGGGACATGGTAATTCCCTCCAGCCAGGGAAGCCAGCCTCCAGCCTTTAAAAAAGGCTTAAAAAAAAAAAAAGATCTCCTTCCTGGCCCTCTCTTTTGCTCACCTCTCCCTCTCCCCCCCACACCCAAGGGATGCTGGGAAGATTGGCATCATCATTACAACATGGGCGGTGCTCTATTTGAACACTTCACAGTGACAAGAGCCTGGTATATTGTAGGTCTTCAAAGAATGTTTACTTTTTTAACTTAAAGCCTATTTAATAAAACAGTCTTTTATGTTTACAATATGGGAACACAAGATGCCAAGATAAGGGGGAAAGATGTGCTTGGGGGGGTCTCACAGGTGGATGCAGATGCTTAGAACCCTTTAGGCCCTGAAAGCCAGAAACACACGTATGTAATGAGTTTTTAAATTATATCAAAAAAATTTTTTTTGAAAGAAGAGTAAATGTCTTCCACAAAAGCTATTTTTTACTTTATGAGCTGGTTCTTTATTAATGCTAAAAAGTATTTGAGGCAGTTTACATTAATAAAGTCACTGGGACCCATTAGTTAGAATAAAAGTAAACCTTCTAAAATGTATCCCTTTAAAAAGTAAAAAATGTGTATTTTTAGTCTAGTTTAGGCAGGCGCTAAATTCTGTTATAAAGCATAACAAATACACAAATAGGTTTTCCACAAATCTACAAAATAGATTGTACAAAATGTGTCAGGGTCTCATAGGAAAGGACTGGGGGAGGAGACGAGGGACATTTTGGGGGAAAGGAGGCACTGGACGAGAAAGTCTTCACGGAGGAAGAGGCAAGTACCAGGGTGCCGTGTGGTAAATCTGATTTTCTCCCAATGCCACAATAGTCATTCTTTTTCCACCCCTGACAGACGAGTGGGAACTGTTACCACTCCTTCCTTTCTACAAATTAACAAAATCAAGGCTTAATAAACCAGGGGCTTTGGAAAATGCGGAATTAGCACAGGATTAGAGCAGAACTTTGAGCTAGTTCCTGCACTCTAAATCTTCGCCTCTACCTTTCTCTTGAAGTAAATTCAAGCTAACAGATGGCCTGTCATCAGATAGGATTTTTTTTTAAATCAGCAAGTCTTTTTTTAATAAACCTCAGGCCCCAGTTTGGTTACCACTGTTTTGAGAATCTTTCCCTATGTCCTCCTAAGCTGAAGACAAGCACTCCTCCCTCTGTGTCCCTAGAGCTTTTCTCTCTACCTTATACCTGCCGACAGTCTCAGCCTCATGGATTCTCACTGCAGCTCCTTAGGGGCAAGCTCATTTTTTTCTGTTGTTCTTTGTGTCTCTTTCCCCTCTTCAACCCCAGACCTTACTCTATATCACCCAAAATAGTGCCCAGAGCAGTTCCTCTCATCGAGGGTATTTAGTTGTCCGTTTGTGTGTGGGCTTTTGGTTCTCATTGTTTTCTTTTCTCTTTTCTTTCTTTCTTTTCTTTTAATGAATGTCCTAGTCATCTTGGGGTGCTCTAACAAATACCCCAGACTGGGTGGCTTAATTGCTTACACAATGAAAATTCATTTCTCACAGTTTTAAAGGCTTCAAGTCCAAGATCAGGGTGTCTGCGTGATAGGATTCAGGTGAGAGCCCCCTTTCTGGCTTCTTCCTATATCCCCACAGAGCAAGGAGAGGGAAACAGAACTGGTGTCTTCTCTTGTAAAAATGCTAATCCCCTCATGAAGGCCCACCCTCAGAACCTCATGTAAACCTAATTACCTCCCCGATACCTCAGCTCCAAATACCATCACGATGGGGTTAGAGTTTCAACATTCTAATTCGGGGGGAGAAACAGTTCAGTCCCTAGCAATGGATTATATCTTTTGGCCACATGTCTGTGAATGCATTATCAGCTCTGGTTAATGGAGTAATGATTAGAATATCCTCTGTTTCTCGGCATAAAAGCTGTGTGCTTCAGTATTTAACAGGTGTTTATCGAGCATCCTGTTGCCTTTAAATTTTTTTGCTAGACTTTCAGAAGGGCCCTATTAATGTTCAAAACACTGCAGTGCTGGGCTGCATTTTCCCTTAAGGATACACTTTAACCCACTAGTCCTTACCTCATTTTTAAGACCAGAGAGAGAGAAAGACTCGGTTCTTTACTGGGTTGTTGTGCATTCCTATTAGATCATTAGGAAATTGGCATGAGTGGCAGGAAGCCAGACTGGCCTGAGTCTGGCCAGGCAGTGTCTGCAGGTCATTCCTGCAAAGCTGCTGGAAGAACGATGTGTTCTCCCATAAAGTGCTCTTTGTCAAAGTCTCTTTTGGAATTAACTCCTTATGCATGGATCAATAAACCTCACCAACTTGCCAATGTAATTAAGAGATGGAAGGTTAAGCATTACTATTAATTAAGCTCAAAGTAAAATAAAACGAAGAAGGTTGTTTTTATGAAATTGTGCTGTCCCAATTCTGCTCAGGGGTGTTTCTGCAGTCTTATATAGGGGAATCCAGGAAATGGAGGGGATTACTGTCTCCACTGCTTTGGGAAAAGCAAGCATTTAAACATAAGTCTCTTGAATATTTTTTTTAAATATTTTATTTATTTATTTATTTGACAGAGAGAGATCACAGGTAGGCAGAGAGGCAGGCAGAGAGAGAGTGGGGGAAGCAGGCTCCTCGCTGAGCAGAGAGCCCGATGCGGGGCTCAATCCTAGGACCCCGAGATCATGACCCGAGCCGAAGGCAGAGGCTTTAACCCACTGAGCCTGAGCCACCCAGGCACCCCCGCCCCCTCTGATAGCATCTTAAAGGGATTCATCACAAAGGCCAAATTCCTTTGTCTTGAGACCACAGGGAACAAGGGATCGACCAGGGTGATGCTATGCTTTCTTTTCTAGGAAGGTGAATACTTAAAAACTAGCAAAGAAGCACGAATATACTTCTAGAGAGTTTAAGTCCATTTTGCTGATAGAATTGAGTGACAAAGGATTTATCCATTGAAACTGGAAGGGACCTTGAAGAGTCTCTAACCCAAGCACCTCTTTTTGCAGATTAGCAAACCAAAGTCCAGTAAGAGCACGATTTTTTCCAGGTAAAAGAGAGCCATGCAAATTTCCTAAATCACATAGCAGCCAATTTGTCATTTGATATTTATGTTACCTTTACATGGTAGAGGATGATCCTTAGGCTTTTTCAAGGAAGAAGAACTTGATTCTCAATTCCCTGTGTCACCGTTGCATGGTATTAGGCAACTTCACTTAATAATCTACCTGTTTTTCAGCTATGTTAATTACATATCTTATAGCATTTACCACCTGTACCAATTGCTTAGCATAATAATACCTTACACTTAAATGCATGTGCCCAAGGTACTTTTATACTTGTTTTTCATTTGATGTCCCCAGCAATCCCACAAGGCAGGTGTTAGTCTTAGACTAAATGTGAGAACACCGAGGCCCAGAGAAGGTGGCCCATATACCAAAGAAACCGAAACAGGCCTCTGACATCCATTTTCTGATCCAGTTGAGTTTTCTTACCTCTGCACTTCAGTTGACTGTCTAAACGGTTTTCAATCACTTACTCATCCAGTGAATATTTACCGACCACCCTCTATATTTTAGATAGTGTAGGGAATCGGGGATACAAAATTGAAAAAGATGGGATCCCTGTCCTTGGGGAGCTCACCATTTGAAAGAGAGAGAGCCATCCAAACAGACAGACATGTAAAATGCTAAATGCACTTTTGCGTGGAGCACTGAGTGTGGTACATGAGCAATGAATCTTGTAACACTGAAAAAATAAAAGTATTTGGGGGAAAAAATAAAAAAAAATAAAATGCGAAGTGCATAATGAGCATAGGAACTGGCTTTGGGAGTTAGAGGTGACACAAAAGATTGAGGGACTAATTTTGTCCCTATTTATTTAAGCACATCATGCTCCTCTCTCCCCTCAACCTCCACGAAGGCTCCTTGCTGAGGCCTCACACTCTGCTGGCATTCAGTTCGTATCTGTGGGTGATGGTACTGATGATTTTTCCCTCTGACTAATGCAGCCCTGGAGAGGTTTTTGGCTGCCCTTTGGGTAGAATAGATTTTAATTTACAATTTGAGTTCTTCTTTTAGAAACCATTTTTAAGGTAAATACACAACTTTATGAGCCAGTTTCTAAATACCACTCAGTATAGTCATGATACTCTCTTTTAACCAGTTCGTGCCCAACATTTGCAGTTTAGAGGGTTGGTCTTGTATCAGCTGTTCTTGTAAATCAGTGAATTGTAACTTTCATTAAGGGCTACACATCCAAACAGACTTTAATCGGTCTTTAAAAATCTAATTATTCCCAAGTATCTAATCATTACTGTTGCATTGATGTTTTAAGTGGTATCAAGCATCCCAACTGTTTTTCACAGGAAGCGGATGGATGTCAGTAGCAAAGAACACACCTGTATTTTCAAAGTTATAGGGAAATTTTTCCTCCTAGCCGAGTTGTGATTACATTTGTGAATTGCACGGGCTTGGAATTGTGCATAGTGCTTGCATTCTGGATTGGTGTGCATTGACCGTATATTAAAAACAATATTTCCAGCATGCATATATACATTTTTTGGTGTCTGAAATCTTACTGGCAAACTCTGCGAGCAAACATTAATTTTCAAAGGTACTAGAAATGAAGGGAAAATTAGGTCTTTTCTCTCAACTATCTAAAAGAACATCCTTTAATCATTAAATTCCCAAGATGTAATTAGTCCAATTCTGCTCCAGATAGGAGCTCATTATAAAGATCCTAGGTGAGTTGTCTCTTTAGCAGAAGCGACCTTTTTGGTTCAGTCTCCGAGCGTTTCCTCAAAATCTGGTAAACAGGGTGAATTGCCAGGTAAATAAGTTAATGAGCATTGAGTTGCCAGAAACCAAGACACACACCCATGTGTGCATACAAACACAAGTACATGCTCACACCAAAGCTGGGAACCCTATAACAAAACAAAGCTGCATTTACCCTCAGGGGAAATAAATATGTATGCCTGCCACAGAATTATTCTCTTAAAAATAATATTGAAATTTATAAGCAGACACTACAGCTCTAATTTATCAAACAAATCGCAATTTAAATGGGACAAGAAAAGAGAAACTATAATTTAAAGATATTTGAATGTGGTACGTGTGTGCGCGTGTGTACGTGTGTGTGTGTGTGTGTGTGTGTGTGTGTGGATGTATTGAATTTGAGAGTAATTTATGGAAAGTGCTGCCAGCATGGTATTTCAAATGCTCCACAATTTGAATTTAAACTGCTCAATGGGATCATTAAGATTATTATGCATGTTTTCCAAAGAGTTTGAATTCAAATGACAACTTAAAAAAAAAAAAATGCCCTTTAAAAACTGAGGAATGTTATTGCACTTATAGAACTTCATGCAGTTTCAAGTAATTTGCCACCTCCCCTTCTCTAATAGTACCTGATGATAATGTGCTCAAGAGGTAGGGGTGTTGGAGAAAGTGCATATTGCAGACACATTCCCTTGATGAGTAAAACTGGATTGTAAAGCAGGCCTTATGACAATGAGTTATTTCACTTAGTACAATTGACAGAAAATCCGGAAGGGACATGGATCAGTATGGCTGGAGCCCAGAGATCTGATGATGGCAGAGGCTCACTGAGTAGTACATAAAAGGTCCCTTCAAACTCATTAAATGTGCCACTTGGTTCTCTTTCTATGGGTGGGTCTTGAAATATGGAGTTCTACTTTCATTCTGTGCCAGTTAGCCGAGTGAACAATTTATAAAAGAAGTAAACAGAGGGGTGCTTCCCCACTTTTCAAAAAGCAGGCTTTTTGCGATGGATTTTGCAAAGTTATTTTGCAATGGATTTATTTACCATTATATTCTTTTAAATGAGTGTAGTTTCAAGGATGGGAAATTTACTAGCTCTCAAGGCAGCTTTTTTCCTTTGTTGAACTCTCTAAAGGTTACAAAGTTACTTCCTATTTTGATCGGAAGTCTGTTTCCTTACAACATCATCTGTCCACAGAAAAGACAGCTAATACATTTTCCACTTAAAAGCCTTTTAGGTATTTGAAGACAGTTTTCAAGTCCATCTGAATCTTCTTTTGTTCTGGCTAAATTGTACTTCCTCCATGAGTTTGTTGTCTATCCCGATACCAAAGCCTTTTAGTATTCTGATCACTTTCTTTTGGATTGTCCAGCATGTCATTATCATTCTTTAGTGTTTAGAATTCCCATTGCCTTAACTGTGGAAACTGACCAAATGGGACATGGAGAACCTCCAGTAACAGGCAAGTAACAATAACAAAGTAACAAGAAGATTCAGAGTTAAGTTACAGGTTCTAAAGTTGAAGGGAAATTTTATAACCTATTTCCAAATTCTAGTGGAGTAAAGTAAGGTTGCATATTAGATCTTGTTTTTTTCAATCTATTTTAAGCAGAATTGGAATGAGATTTATGACATTTATCAATTCCTAACTTACATTAAAGCATATGTTTCAGGAGCACCTGTGTCACAGTTGGTTGAGTGTCGGACTCTTGGTTTCAGCTCAGGTCATGACCTTTGGATCGTGAGATTGAGCCCATTGTCTGGCTCTGCACTCAGCGTGAAGTCAGTTTAGGACTCTCTAAAGTAAATAAATAAATCTTTTTTTTTTTTTTAAGTATATGTTTCCTCTCCATCCATGGGTGATTTACTCATTTTTTTTTTTTTTTTTTTTTTGCACATGTAGCACTGGGCACTGTGTTGGTATAGCTGATGTCCCTTAATTATTGAATTAAGGAACAATAGTAATAACTGTATACTGCTTACCAGTTTGTAAAACATTTCCAATCTAAATTTAAGCTCAGCGTACAGGTTTATTTTGTGTGTTTGCTTTTTGGTTTTGTTTTTAGTATGAGGATGTCAAGGCTTAGAAGTCCTAAGGTAGTTGCCCAAGAACACAAAGCTGGTCAGAGGGTTCGAATGCAAGGCTTTGTGGCTTCAAACTTTGTCATTTAGGCTAGAACATCCCTAAGTCCGTTCCTGTCATCTCCTTGGTTTCTGCCTAGATAGGACTTATTTGTAAATGGTTTGGGGGGAGGGAGAGCTTTTGTTCTCCTTGTCAGAGATGTTCAAATTCTAGGACTTGGCAAATCTGAAGGCAATCCTTTGGGTTCTAGGAACTGTGAGAAGAGCATTTCTTGGGAGCATTGCAGTCTCTCTATCCAAAAGGAACCTGCAGTAGCATATAAGGATGGGTAGTCTGAGAGCTAGAATTGAGGCAGCAAATGGGATGTCTTAAGGGGTCCCAGCAGGAGGCTCATTTTTGTAACCAGATCCCTGAGCACAAGTGGGAGAAATGAGGCTTTCATGAGGAGGGTGATGTTGCTGAATGAGTCAGCTATAAAGTCAGGGAAAGCCTTCAGGATTAGGGCTCCTTTTCTCCCACCAGTTTCTCCAGCCAGCTGGACACAGTCCTACAGAAGCTCAAACTTATGCTTGGTCTGGAATTTTGGTCAAAAGCCAATGCTTCTACCTGTTTCTCCCTTGTTATGAAAAAAACCTCCTCCTCACTGCCTCTCAGACCTCACCATCATCATTCTGTACCCATCCTATTTCACGGTTGCCCCGTGCCTTCTCCTCACATCATTCTGTCTCTGGATCCATTGCCTTATCAAGCAGGGTCCACTGTCCTTTCTAGAAAGCTCCTGAAAATATGCACATTTGATTAAATGTCCCAATCATAACCTCCCTTTCCAGTAATCCCAATACTGGACAGCCAATTCCAGTAATGGAAGAGACACTTTCAGCTGTTAGGCAATGGGTTTCACTTGCAAAAGTGATTGAGCAATTCCGCCTGCAAGTTGTATGTAAACCTTGAGTCTGGGTGCTGAAAGGCCCTTCTGGACCCAGACTAATAGCACCAGAGAGCTTTTGGGTGAAAGGACGGTTTGAAATGGTCCTGTATGAATTCATTGGGCAAAACTCATGGGAGAGGTACACAGGATTTTCAGTTTCTTCATTATGTGAAATGGCTATAAAAATATGTATAAGGGTTTTGTGAATATCAAACACAAATTGGGGGGCAGTGGCTAGTGGCCTTCATGGGACAGATTTAGCTCTCAGCAATATATACTATGTTAAAAGCTAGGTGGACACTTGAGAGATACCCATACGGATTGGACACACTGTGAATCAGGAAGCTCTCGCCACTGGAAGGAAAGGGACAGATACAAGATGACCACTCATCAGAGATGTAGTGAACAGGACTCTTGTCAAGGAGGAGGAGATGACCTAAACTGGGTCTTCCAACATTATAGTGGAACACAGGAAAAGAAAGACCCGTTTTTACATGAACCCCCCTGACATACTTCTGCCGGTGGCCCACATGGTATATGTTATCTTCTTGAGAGTAGAGTAGTTATTCATGTGCCCTGGATGAAATAATCTAGTTATACCAGTCACTGCCTTTTACAATTAAGGGGTAGTTGGCTTCATCTGCCATTGCAAGTTCACATCAGGAAATATCATGATGCAAAATTCCAAACTCCTTATCTCATGACATTCAAAACTATTCTTGCTCCTTGGCGCAGTTTCCACTTACCTGCAGGCTGGAAGGCAGTGCACCGAAATCAGCCTTGGAATCAAAGAGACATGGATTTAAATAAACCTAGAACTACTTTCTGCTCACTGACAATTGTCAAGTTTCTTCAGTTCTCTCTTTCTTACTGTAAAAGGAGGCTGATAGTACTCAACACGGCGGGACCACAGAGAACATTAAATGAGTTCACGTGGGTTACGTGCCAAACACAGTGCCTGCCTCCTAATAGATGTTTAATAAGTACTAGTTATTATTCCTGATATTCACCCCAAAGACACTGGTCATACCATATCCTCTCTGGCAAATAGATTATATAAATATACCCTAAAAACTTATATTGTAATATCTTCCCTCAGTCCTTTGTTCTCCTGTCATGTTCTCCTGTCATGACTCCTGTCATGTCATGACTCCTGTCATGTTCTCCTGGCAATGCAATAGTCTGGATGAGCCCAACGAATTGTCTTTGCTCATCAAAGCACCTAAATGTTGCTGGGGAAAAGCACACACTAGGCACATTGATAGCAGTGTAAATTGTGACCAACCTTAATCCTACTCACCACTGATATTCCTATGCTCTGCTCTCAAGAGAATTCTGCCGAGTGGAAAAAGTCAATCCCAATAAGTGACACAGTGTGTGATTCCATGCATATAAAATTCTTGAAATGACATTATAGAAATGCAGAACAGGTGAGTGGTTATCAGGCATTAGGGTTGGGGGAGGAATCGGCTTAAGGGGGGGGTGGGTGCAGATGTGATTCTAAAAGGCAACGGGAGGGACCTGTTCAGGATCTTAGCCAAGGTGGTGGACACATGAATCCACACGTGTGAGGACATTGCGTGGAACCAGATACGAGTGTAGGTGCGTGTGTGAGCACATGGGCTCTCTCTTCCCATCTCCCCTCCTGCTCTGTGACTTCTGTGCCCACCTGTCCATTTACACAGCTCTCCTCAGCCTCCCCAGCGGCCTTGGATGGGCTGAGAGCTTGTAGGTCCTTATCTGTCTTGAGCCCTCCGCAGCCTGGAAAGCTGTTGACACTGGCTCTTGGAAACATTGTCCTGACGTGGTGTCTGTGACACCACACACTCCTGGGTTTTCGACCCACCTCTCGGACTCATAACACCCCACTCTTTTGTAGCAGATTTTCTTTTCATCTCTCAACTCCTTAAATTCAGTGAATTTGTTGTTGTTGTCCTTGTGTATTTCTGCCCTAATCCCTCTTCTGGTCTCATGTCACACTCTCCTAAGTAGTTGCATCTGCTCCTATGACCACAGCGATCATCTAGGTGCTGAAAATGCTCCGACCATAATCTGGAGCTGAGATCTCTTGGACCTCTAGACTATAGGTCTGTCAACTGATGAGGTAGCCTTCCTAAATAGGCTTATAGGCCCACAGATTTTAACCCTTTCAAAACAGAATCCACGATTTTCTCCTCTGTCCCCTCTCCCACCTGTGTGTCTCATCAGTGGAGCCAGCTGCTTGCCCTAACGGAAGGCGCGGGAGCTGTCTGTCCAGCGTGCCAGCCCCTTGACTCTCTCCTCTTAACACGTACTCGCGACATTCTCATGGAATACTTCGACTTTCTTTATGTCTACTTTCATTTATATAACAAGTGCCTTCGAAATTCTTCAGTGACTTTTTATCGCCTTCACGATGAAGTCCGCCCTCTTCAGGCTGGCGTATCAAAAGCCTACGGTCGCACGTATGCACATGCACGTGTCCACGCACGCACAGACTCATGCACGCATTTCCAAAACAGGGAGGATGCTTGCTACCCTTGGGGGCTGGGCAATTCCTTTCCCTTCTTGGAATGTTCTACTTTCTCCCTCCATCTCCGTCTCCCAGCCAAGCATGCTCCTCCTTCAGGCCTCACTGGTGGGCTGCAAGAGCCTCATCTGCTTTACCCCTTTCCCGCCACGTAGGAGACAGTATCTAAGGTACCCCTTGATTTCTCATGTGCCCCCATGAGCTCCATGGGGTGGTATCTCCTTCCTCACTGCATCCTCTGGTAAGCACTCCATCTGTCTCTTGACAGATTGTTACTGCACAGAACAAGGATGAGGTCATGTCCCAGCCAGTGCGGGGTGTGAGCTCTGCAGGGCCGGCTGTGGGGTAAAGATCCCACCCAGGATAAGGCTCCTGGTTCCTGAGACCCTGCCGCACAGCCCCACAGCCCCGATTGCCAGACCTTTTAGTCACTTCCTCCGAGCCTTGCCAGCACTCTCTTCGATTGTTTTTCAAGTTCCCTCTCCATTGTATGGACCAGAGTGACTCAGGGTCTGACCAGTGCTGACTGTAAGTGTTGCGTCACCTGCCCTGGGAGCCCGTCCCTGGCTGCTGCTCCGCTGCCTGGCCCCTGGCAGAAGGAGTGCGTGAGGCCTCCTGCTCTGTGGTCCCTCTAAACTCGGTTGTTTATGTCATAGCTAGTGCCCCATGCCCGGCTTAGTATAGAGCCCGCGGAGCTGGCAGCCAAGAAAGCTAGCCCTCACCCCTACCCTACCCCACCCCCACCCCCGCTCTGCGTCTGCCTAGGGGCCTCCCTGGAGCACCTGACCTGGCCACAAAGACAATCTCTTTTTAGAGGGTGTTTGTGCTTTATGGCAGTAAGCCTCTGTCTCATTTTGACCCTCTGTATGGGACAGGTTATGTGTGCACAATGATTTGAAACACTCCAGAGGAGACATCTTTATAAAATCCAGGAGTTCTGTCCCTGCCGGGCTTTATAGTCCTGGATATGATTCCACAACTATCCTCCCACTGAATCCTGACACATTTGGAAACTGAGCCTCAGTGACTTGTTCTACGTGAACAAAAGTAATAGGTACTGGAAGACAGTCTTTCTGAGGACGCATTAAGATTTCATAAAAATTGATCTAAAGACACCATCCATTAGACAAAAAGAGTGAAGACATCAACAGGTGATTCATAGGGTAACAACAGCTGGTAAAACTGACGGGAGGTTCAATCTTATTGGAAGAAGGGCGGTTTGAAATACCATTTTCCCCTTATCCAAATGGCCATGATTTACAAGTTTGACACTTAGTTTTGGCCATGATGCGGGGAAATGTGTACTTGCCTGTGCTTTGGATTGGAGTACAGGTTCATACAACATTTTGGAAACAAACTTTAGTGTTATCTCTCAAAATTTTAATTATACATTGATTTTTGACACTAACTTCAAACAGTAATATGCCGTTTGATATATTTGTACAGGAGCAGGGCAGTAGCTTTTTAAGACATAGTGTCATTGTTTGTAATAGTGTGACAAGACTAGGTAAATAAAATAAACTAAATATGACAAATTCATACGATAACTTGGAAGCTATTAAAAAAACAAGGTAAATCTATAGGTACTCCAAAAGACACCCAAGAAAAACTAGTTGAGGAAAAAATAAGATAAAGAGCAGTACATAAAATCTCTTCTGTGTTTAAAGAAAAACTTTAAAATTGGGTGTTTATAGGTGAATGCATGTGTGCATATATACACGCTCGCACACATATAGAAGCAGACAAAAATCATAGATATAGTCAAGTTTGGCGTGGTTACCTCTAGGGAGGAGTTTTGCTTTTAATTTTCTATCTTGCTGTGACAATTAAAATTTTATTTTCTTTTTTTACAATTACAATTTTGAAGGAATATACCTATGAAAATTTGAAAAGTGAACATCCATCTGAGATGCTTTTCTTATTCCCTGCGCTATGGTGTAGCTTACTGGTTTGCCCAACTCCACTGACCCAAATAGAAAAACTTTCAAGAAAAAGAAAAGAAAAACAACACTTCAGAAGCCTTAGGTTTATGACTTTTAAAGTAAAAAATAATAATCCCACTCAGTAAATCAGAATTCCTACCACCAGCCTCAAAGCATAATAGCAAGCAGATGACTAATCTTTGGCATTTCTTGCACCCCGTGATGAGTCAGCAGTCACGGAATGTAGGCCTCGGTGCGGAAGGGCCCCAGGAGATCCCCCCCTCACCTCTTAACGATAGCCTCATTCTGCAGAAGGAGAGAGAAATGAGTGCCCATCCAGTCTTTGTTCCTTCCAGCTGCTTTGGCATCTAGGTGCATGCACTTGACTCCAACTCCAAAATATCTTCCTCAAGGAAGGATGAATGATCTTTCTGAAATCCAAAGCTCATCGCGTTGCTCTCCTATTTAAAACACTTCAAAAGGTTCCTCTTCCAAAGCTTTCTTAACCTATTTTAATGTGCCCTTGTTTACGTGACCTTTTGTCACTGGCCCAGAGCCGATGATGCCTGTGCGGCCTGAATGAGCTTCTGAGACCCGGTGGCTGAGATAAGACAGGCCTTTTGTGTCCCTCCAGCCTGGCCTCTCCACTCTGTGCTCTAATCCCAGAGCTACTCGCCATTTCCCAGTTACACCATGATTGGCCTACCCATTGCTCTTTGCGCATAATCTTTCTCTCCCTAGAACGCTCTTTTCCTGGGCTTTTGCCTGCCCAGCAGTCCCTCCCTTCAGGTGTCAGCTGACCTTTCTTTCCCTTCCTCGTGGAGAGTGCTTGGCCTCTGGAGACACCCCTGCCGATCTGGCCAGCTCCTAGTGCTCTGTGCGTCTCCCTTCACAGCCCTTGTTACTTTTTGGGTCTTGCTTGTATGCATCCCACTCTTTGAAAGCAAGGAATGTTGCTGTCTTCAGGTTTAAAGGAGGATGCTGTTCTCTCCCCTGCTGTAACACAGTAGATGCTGTGTCAATAGCTATGGAAAGAATGAGCTCTAGACAAGACAGACCCCATGGCTTACCAGCCCACGTGCCCTGCTTTTCTCGCGGACAAGACTCTGTTCCCTTGGCCTTCCCCTACTCTGTTCCCTCAGCCCAAGCGCTGTGTGCAGCTTGATCATGTATAACCCACTCAGGGTTGTTACGACAGGAGATAAAAATGAGAATTTAATGTCCTTCCTGGTTTTGTTCAGCCGGGAAAGGAGAGAACACCTGGTATTGTTGTCGCTTCGGAATGGTTTTCTGTGTTTCCCGGTTTCAGCTTCGGTCAGGTAGTCAGCTTGTGCCCGTCGTCATACGGCTTTCAGAAGGATCACCAGACGGGCTCTCTGTCCTGCCTACCACAGGCTCCCTGCCTCCGCCTTGGATTGTGCCAGGCGTTTCCAGCTTTGCCACTGCTGAGAAGTGGGGCCCTGAATCCCACCTTCCTGTGTAGGGTTTCAGTCAACCTCTCATTCAGAGTCTTGATACAAGACTTGAAATTTGCACCCGCAGAGTTTTAGAAAGGTTCCTTCCCTCTTCTTGCAAAGTGCTTCTGTGCCTCCGTTAGGACCAGCCTCTCTGACACAGTGGAGGGCAGTGGGAACCATCTGAAAGTCCGCAGATGTCATCTGGAGTAAACAGACCTCCCGGCCGACTGTGAGGCAGAGGAGAAGTAGCAAAAAGCAAGCAAGAATGGACGGGACGAATGTGTCCCTCCTTCTCTCCACTCACTCATAATGTGTGCTGAAATCAGAAATAAAGTAAAATCAAGGCGAGTTCCTCTGCTCAGTCACCCCACCCTGCTAATAAGACCTTGGGGATGCACGAGGTGCTGCACTCAAGTTTCAGCTGTATGGAGAAAGTAAGATAAAGATGATGCTCCATTTAGTTTAAAGGTTCTTCACTTCTTGGCCTGAGGGAGGATTGGTACAAAAAGCGGAAGCGACAGCATCCTGAAGCTTCCGTGGAGGGGAAGAAGTCAGGACTGTGAGTGAGCGTACCTCTAGTCCCTCTGGTGGGCACTGGTCCCCATCACAAGGAACCCGGCTCTGGTGGCCCGTGGCTTCAGAAGGCCTGGCAGACAGCAGTCAGAGGCACAGAGAAGTCTCTTTTGATTTAGAATTCTACAAGGCAGCAATTATGAAGGTAATGGAGTCAAGTCGTACTTTTCCATCGTACTGATAGTGCGAGACCCAGATGAGTGATCTCACCCATCATTGCCCCGATGTTCTGAGGCCGGTTCTGACGGGCTTTTACAGGAGCATATAAGCTTCATTGATTAGCTGAATGGTATCTGGGGCCTGTTGGGAGCCAACCCCTTTCCCATATGGGTGAGTGGACTTTTCTAGTCTCCCATCCAACTGGATTCAGTATCATTTAAAGAACCTTGAAGGAGAACCTGCACCCTTGGATGCTGGGCCATTATTATTGGTGTTAGGACAGAGCCAGGAACAAGTTACTCCGGTCCTTGACCTCATAAAGCTCACACTTCCAGGTCTGTAAGGGGCTTTGGACTTCTCCTGCCTAATAAGTACAGTGACTTGTTGGTGGTAATTTCTTTTGGGGGTGGTTTTCAGGACATACATCCTTGTCGTACGTCACCTTCAGTTAGGCCTGTCTCGCAAAGACTCTTCATTTGCTTCCAACTTAGGGTACTCAAATAATGAGTGAATAGCATGACAAGAAAAGATGTTTTTCTTTTTCTTAAGCAATGAATTCAGCTTGATTTCAGAGGCTGTCTTGGACAGGTGTCTTTATTATAGGTAAGCAGTATTATATTTTATTCCCTGTGGTATTCCTATATGGATAATTTAGATTAATAGTTGATAAGTAGAAGTATAGCTCAGTGGTTTTCAACTCTGGCTGCATATTAGAATCACCAGGAGAGTTTTTTTTTAAATCGTGGTGCCCAAGTCCCCACCCAGAACAATAAAAATTAGAGTCTTCGAAAGTAAGGCCAGACACTGGCAATATATTATTTCAAATCACTTAATAATCAAGTATCACATAAAAGTCTGACTAAAGGCTCATTTGTGGGGAAGATAACCCTTAGCCCCCAGGACCCACCCCCATAAAAATAAATTTAATTTTGGGGTTCTGTTTTAATTTGTTGGCATATTCTGCAGCTATAGCTTAAGTGACTCCAGTTGTCCTCACCACTCAATCATACTCCCAATGTATATTTAGCTGGATTCATATTAGAAGGTAAAGAAGGGCAGATAGAAGAAAGTGATCCTTTTAAACCCATTTTTTTTAAGTGTTACGAGAACATTCATTGGAAAAAGCCATGGAGGAGGTTTAGACACAAGAAAGAATTTTCTAACAATTAATACAGGCTGAGAATAGCTAGCTCAAAGAGTCCTCATGTGCTCTCTTTTATGAAAGTCTTGGGCTGAGGTTATTTACAACCTGCACTGATGAGGCTTTCTTTCTGCACTGGCTAGGAGCTCGACAAAATGGCTTCAAGATCTTGCCCAGTCCTAGGAATCTACAGCTATTGAAGAAATACAACAGCAGAATTAGATAGAATAGCCATGTTAGAAGTATCTACCTTTATGCATTCACCTCAGGTATTATCAAGAATGATAACTTAGGGGCACCTGGGTGGCTCAGTGGTTTAGAGCCTCTGCCTTCGGCTCAGGTCATGATCTCAGGGTCCTGGGATCGAGCCCCGCGTTGGGCTCTCTGCTCAGCAAGAAGCCTGCTTCCCCCCTCTCTCTGCCTGCCTCTCTGCCTACTTGTGAGCTCTCTCTCTCTGTCAAATAAATAAATGAAATCTTTTAAAAAAATGATAACTTAGAAAACAAATATAATTTTCTTGATGTCTGACCTCATGTGTAATTTGGACAAATAATGCTAAATGCTATAGCAAACAAATCCCCAAATCTCAATGATTTGATACAGTAATTTATTTCTCTCTGATAAAATCCACTTGGCTATTTGGCACTTGCTTTCTAGTGGGGGAATCAGGCTCTAGCTTTTTCCATTCCCTGGTTCCACCATTCCCTAAAGCCTGGAGGTCCCATGCTAGAGTCCCTGCATCTGATGGATGAGGGCAGAGAAAGCTTGGAGGATATCAGGAGATCCTCCTGGCGACCCTGGCAGGGATGGTTAAGGGCCAGACTATGAAATTTGGCACGGTGATCCTCCTACTCACTTTCCATCGGCCAGAACTCAAGTCACTGGGCTATAGTTGCAAAGAATGTCTGGAAATGTAGCTACAGTGCGTGCCACCAAAGAAGAGGAAGTGGTCTGGTGTACATCTAACTAGTCTCTGCTAGACTTTCATCATCATCATCGTCATCATCATCATCATCACCACCACCACCACCATCACCACAGCTGAATTTGAATCAGTTTACTTTCCTGGAATTTCCCAAGTCAAATTTTTTAGGTTATTTCGCTTAACAAATTATGTACAAAATATTTCCTCCATGTTTGTATGCCAGTATATGTTTTCTGTCTTTGTCTGACTTAAAAGAATGACTACCAGATTGAATTTCCCCCAACTAGATGATTTAACCTTTAACTCCTCTATGTCCACAATCGGGAGAAGTACCAAATTTTTGAGGCAGAGAATATGTATTCAGTTATTCAACAAGTATCACTGAGAGCCTACCACACTCTGGTCACTGAACCCTCAGTGGTAACCAAAAACAGACCAGCAGCCTGCTATTGGGAAGTGTATATTCTGTTAAGGAAGATGGACAGAGTATTTTAAAAGAAGAGAGCATTGTGTTAAGAGAATTAAAGGAAAGGAACGAGCCGTAAGTAAGAAGGGCCAAGAAAGCATTCCTGGGGAAGTGCGACTTCACTGGGCCATGAGGAATGAGTAGTTTAGACATCTGAGACGGCGGAGCATGCGTATTTAAGGAACTGAAAGAAGGCCAGTGTGGTTAGGGCTCAGAGGTTGAGGGAGAAGCATGATTCAAGATGAGTTTTCAGAGATAGACTGTGAAGGACTTGGGCCACGTTAAGGATTTTGGCCTTTCTCCCAAAAGTAAAGGAAAGCCCAGCCATTTCATTACTTCGTACACCACTCATCCATCACAGGTTTTTCCTGAAAGGCCTTTGGCAATCGGGGAGATAGGGAGGCAACATCATGAGTAAGTAAACAGCGGAACTTCTTCCCTAAGTGTTGTGGTTTTTAGCCACACACCATGTACTCTGCCTCTCTCCAAACCTCCTCATTGTTTCCTAGAGCTAAAAGTGAGACACGCTCGAAGGGAACATGGCCTGGTTAAGAAGACAATCCAAAGAGTGAAAGGCTTTTCCTCTTCCACATGTGAGCCATTGTCTGCCTTTTCTAGTGTGAGTTAGTAGAAAGACACATATTTCCAGGCCTTTCTACTGCTAGTCAATTCCATCTTATCAGCAACTTTCCAGCAATTATTTTTCAGAAATGGGTCCTGATTATAGCCTTCTGATTCCTAGTCAGCATACTTTACACTTTTCCACAAAGATCCAAGCATCATTCTCCCTTCTCCATAATCTTAGAAATATCACTTCTGGGAGCACCTGGGTGGCTCAGTGGCTTAAAGCCTCTGCCTTCGGCTCAGGTCATGATCTCAGGGTCCTGGGATCGAGCCCCACATTAGGCTCTCTGCCGAGCCTGCTTCCCCCCTCTCTCTGCCTGCCTCTCTGCCTACTTGTGATCTTTCTCTGTCAAATAAATAAATAAAATCTTAAAAAAAAAAAAAAAAAAGAAATATCACTTCTGATCGAATCAGGTCACTTATTCGTCATCCCATTTTCTCCCCACTGAGATGACCTTTGTTTTCTTTCTAAAATTGGAACCGACTTTAATATTGGAGCTCAACACTCCCATCTTTACAAAATCTGCCCTGACAACAAATTTGTTGACTATATCATCCTCCCACTGAATAGAACAGCTGCTTGAGGGAATTGTCTTCAGCTATTTTTCTTGGAAACACAACACTGGGCTCTGCACCGGTGAGTGTGGATTTTGGTGACTTAACAAAGCAAGAGAAGACAGAATCTGATGGGGCATGCCTTTGTTCTGGATTTCCTAGACAACCCCAGTCAAGCTATCGAGTGCTTTCCCTCCATTTGCTAATACACGGGCCCATGCATCCCATAGATTATGATGCGTGTGCCGTAATACTTCAATGCAGGAGAGTTGAGGTTCATGATGAATACAATGGTGGTAAGGCATTTTGCGGTTATTCCCGTCCATCCTGTCCATGCTGCCTAATGAATGTTCATTCCTACAGATTAAATTTTGCCTATAGATTAAAATCAGGAAATCTTCAAGACTTCTAGATATAGAAGAGCTGGAGAGATCAAAGCCTTGCACATGACTGGAATCACCCGATCTAATCTCATTTCACGTATCCTAGACTCCAGCCTTCCTGACCTGCTCTGTAGTCTTCAAAAATCCCCACCCTCTGCTTTTGCTCATTCTGTGCCCTACCTTGAAAAACCTTTCCCCACATCTTTGTGTCAAGATCCTACATGGCCAATTGTAGTGCCACCTCATCCCTGAAGCTTTTTTTTTGCCTCACCCTTTGGAAGTAATCACTCCCTCTGCTGCTCACTATATGATATAGATTACCTCTCCTTATATTCTTATGCATTTATATGTGTTGTCTTCTGTTTTCTATAAGAGCAGCTTTTGTGGGAAGGGCCTGTAATTTATCTTTGTGTTTGTGTTTCCTAGAGCTCCTTCTAGTGGGAAAAAGTGTTTTGAGGTCAGCAAAATTAAGTTCAAATTGAGCTCTGTGATTAGAACATTTATTTATGACCTTGGACAAGTTTTTTTTTTTTTTTTTTAAGATTTCATTTATTTGACAGAGAGGAGAGAGAGCACAAGTAGGCAGAGGAGCAGGCAGAGAGAGAGGGAAGCAGGCTCCCTGCTGAGCAGAGAGCCCTATGTGGGGCTCAATCCCAGGGCCCTGAGATCATGACCTGAGCCTAAGGCAGAGACTTTAACCCACTAAGCCACCCAAGCACCCCTTGGACAAGTTTTTTTTAACCTACCTAAACTTCCCAAATGCTGCAGAGGAGAGTGGAGATATCTCATCAGTAAGGAATAAATGAGCAGACTTATAAGAGAACTTCCCAGTGTTGGGCCTAACTTACCATCGATATTCAGAATGAGTACTTTATATCCTGCATACATTTATATGCCTGGTTGGTATTTAATGTGTATGTGAAATACAGTGTATCTTACAAGCAATAATGATGATTTTAGTATTCAGTGCATGGTGACGTGGTGCATTTCATGCCATGAGGTGGGGACTCTAATCTGTCCTATTTTATAGGAGAGAAAAATGGGACTTAGAGAAAGTTAGTAATCTGTCCAAAGTCAGCACAGATGTTGGATGGGGTAGACCTCAAACTCAGGCAGTCAGACCCCAGGACCTGTGCTCTCGGCACTGCTTTCTTGATACTTTTTCCATCTTGAATTATCACCTAAATAGACAGTGCAACTTGTAAATCTACCCCATCCAGGAACATAATAAAGTCTGTTCAGGGGTACCTGGGTGGCTCAGGTCATGATCCCGGAGTCCTGGGATCGAGCCCCGCATCGGGCTCCCTGCTCTGTGGGAAGCCTGCTTCTCCCACTACCATTCCCTCTGCTTGTGTTCCTCTATACCCTCTTTCGCTGTGTTTCTCTCTGTCAAATAAATAAAAAAATAAAAATTAAAAAAATAAAGTCTGTTCACTCTCCCAGACATTCGAAGATAAATCTCCATTCTCCCCAAAGCTTCCTTCTCCGCAAGGTAAACAATCCACACCCATTCCATATTTCCTCACAGGTCAGATTCTCAACTTTCTCCCTGTTTCCATCTTGGTCTCTCTGCCCTGGATTGGCTCCAGTTCTTTTTTTCTGTCCTTAACGAATAAGATACAGTTGCTTTGAAATACTATGCAGTGAGATTACAGAATTAGAAGGTATAGTTCTGGTGTCAGGGGACACTTTCGTGGGACCCTAATATAGCCACTTGCTGACTTGGGTCAAGCACTCACAATACCATGGGGAGCCCAGGGTGGGAGGATACTAACTAGAAATAGGGAAGGAGGCGTGAGAGAAGGGAGATCCCACCCTCTGCAAAGTCTCTGCATGTTGAAATTTTATGAACTCTATCACTTGCTGGTGAGTCGTCTTGCTCAGTATCTTCAAATCCAGCTGCAATTTGGGTTCCGCCCTCTTCACTTAAAAGGGTGATTAACTATTTGTGCGGGATAATTATTTAATTGCCATTTCAGCTACGTGTGTGTAGTTGTTTTGCTTCTTTTCCCCCTCAGTGTAAGCCAAGTCTTCTCAATAATAAAAAATAATCTGAAATTAGTCAACTGCCTTTTAACAGGTTTTCATTCAGTCTGGCACAGCGAGAAGTTTCCAATTTTACAACATCACCTTTACTGTCAAGAAAGAAAGAAAAGATCCCTCTCTGCTGGATAGATTACCAGCTCCCCAGCATCTCCCTAACTGTTCATACAGCCGTTACTTCATTTTGAACATTGTACTCTATCTCTGGATACAAATTTAATCAGAGAGAATTACTGCTCTCTTAATGCCTGTTTAACCTTTATCTTCATAACACATACAAAACCACTTAAAATGTAAACCTCTCAGTGAGGGTGTGGATGCTTATTCACCTTTTCTTTTTTAAGATTTTATTTATTTACCTGAGAGAGAGAAAGAGAGAGCACAGAAGGTGAAAGAGAAGCAGACTCCCCGCTGAGCAGAGAACCCATCATGGTGCTTATCCCAGGACCCCGAGATCATGACCTGAGCCGAAGGCAGATGCTTAACCAACTGAGCCACCCAGGCACCCCTGATCCACTTTTTCTCGGAGTTGTTCCCCCCACCAAGAGCTGTGGAAGGAAGTGTGGCACGGGGGTCACTGTGAAGTTCCAGGTGCTGCTCTCCCTTTTCAGGTCCTCTTCACCATAGGAATTATTTTAGCAGCAACCTGCTGTGTTAAGGATGTTCTTTATTAATGCTGCTAAATTCTTTTTTATTATTGTTGGATCCCTTTTCTTCCCATCGTTACATGTAACTGGTCTTTTCTGTTTTCAGAACGTATAGGTGCTGAGCTCCCCATAAGGGTGGGTATGCCTGCCACCTTCACTTTATGGGCTTTACCAGAAAAAGGGTGTGTGAGAGGGGTTCAGAAGAGCCTCTGCACTTCATGTGTAAACTCAGGCTTATGTTTCTGCATTTAAGCGGTGGATATGTAGACAGACAGCATGCTTCGAGTACAGAGTTCTGACTGTTTGGATTATAAAAGTAGCCCATCTTCTAGTAAAAATTCAAATTATGCAGAAATATCTCAAATAAAAAGGGAAATTCTTCACAACTGCTCTCTCTAGAATAAGCCACTGTTATCAGTTCTGTGTATCTACCTCCAGAATTCAGAATTGCTTCTGCATTATAAGCACATATATGTGCATTTGTATACACCTTACTTTTGTTTTCCTCCTCACAATGTGTGCGTAGTGTCTTTCTGAAAATGATAGTACAAGAAAGAAAGAAAGAAAGAAAGAAAGAAAGAAAGAAAGAAAGAAAGAAAGAAAGAAAGAAAGAAAGAAAGAAAGAAAAAGAGAAAGAAAATGATAGTACAGAAGGTCTACGCTTTGTCTTTTTAATGGTGCCGTAGCATTTTATAGGGTGCATGGATCATAGTCATTTCCTTGGGGGTAAGTATTTACACTGTTTCCACTTTTGCCATTAAAAGTAAATATCTTGTGGCCTCTGGGTAGCTCAGTGAGTTAAAGCCTCTGCCTTCGGCTCAGGTCATGATTTCAGGGTCCTGGGATTGAGCCACACATCGGGCTCTCTGCTCAACAGGGAGCTATTTCCCCTCTCTCTCTGCCTGCCTCTCTGCCTACTTATGATCTCTCTCTCTCTCTCTGTCAAATAGATAAATAAAATCTTTAAAAAAAAAAAATGCAAATACCTTTGAGGCACCTGAGTGGCTAAGGTGTCCAACTCTTGGTTTCAGCTCGGGTCATGATCTCAGGGTCATGAGGTCAAGCCCCACATCAGGCTCTGCTGTGGGTGTGGAACCTGCTTGAGATTCATTCTTTCTCCTCTCCCTCTGCCCCTCTGCCCTCTCTCTCCCTCTTTCTCAAATAAATAAGTCTATTTTTCAAAAGCGTGTATCTTTGTGCAATGATCTTTATACAATTTTGAAACTTTCCGTAGGATAAGATTTCTAGAACAAGCTTGATGAGTCAAAAATGTATGTGCATTTCTATTTTCATACCTACTGAAATAGCCCTCCAAACTGGGGGTCCCAGTTAATTCATCTCGGGGGTGTGCAGGAATACCTGATGCCACACGGTCTCACTAACCTTATTACATGGTTCGTTTTGAAATTTCTCCCAGAAAGATAGTCTAAAAATGGGATACCGTTAGGGTGGATTTTGTTTTTTGTTTGTTTGCATTTTTGTAGTTTTGGGTGGGTGTAGGATCATCTCATATGCTTGCCTATTCCTATCTACTGTGGTCGTTTTTTTTGGTTAGAGTGTTCATGTTTTTCTTATTGAAAGTTATATGAGTTTTACTCTTTTGTTAGTGGTTATTTTGCAACCCTGCACAGAGCCCTGCCGGTTCCTTGGAGAAGACCCTGAGTGAGAAGGGGCACGGCGGGCAGGGTCCTCAGGCTCCTACCCAACCCCCAACCCCTTACTCCGACCACACAGAAACACTGACCAGAGTAGCCCAACTTTGACCTGCATCTCATGTTGGGGTTTGAAATTCAACAAAGGCTCCTGAGGCTAAAAAGATGTTGAAAAAGCACTGCACTGGGAAGAAGAGCATCAAATTTGTCATGAAATGGTCTGTCTCAGGCTCTACAACATAGCACTCTCAAATCGGAAGAGCCCTTAGAGGTTAAATGTTGTTAAGTTCCTGTTTTATTACAAACACCTAAATCACATAAAGTGTACCATGAATATCTTTTGATATACATAAAATGCTCACAGATAGCTTTCCTGATTTCCGTAATGCCTTAATACTGATGTGTATTTTCTTCTTCATAATAGCTTCAACATATATTTGAAACTAGGAGTACACTATGACTATAGACCGTGCTCAGGGCTTATTATTATTCTGATTCCTTATTTATTACAATTACTGCATTGAGTCCATTGATGATGTGTTCCTCTGAGGGCTCTACCGAGGACTCAAGGCCCAGTGGGAATCTGCTGTGCACCGTTGTGAGTAGCTGATGGGGACCAACCTTTCAATTCTGCAAATGGAGGCACTCAGATATGAGGGTGGGCTCCCTACCCTTGACGTCTTCGCTCCTTGTGCAGTGTACTTTCCCCCACGTTGCCTTTCTTTGCTGATTAATCTTGGGCAGATTTTCCTGGCAAGTCTGAATCTCAGTTCTTTCCTCTCTTTTTCAGTGAGAGTACTAATGCATGCATTGACATTCTGACTAAGGTAGGGCTAGAGGGATAATGAATGTTCTTACCTTTTGTGAATAGCATAGTAACTTACAAAAATGTGAAGAATAATTCAAGTACTTCTGGCCCTTTATGATGGTGTTAAAATAGAATCGCCAGTTTGAACAGCAACTATAGTAATTCACTGTGTTTTGTTTTTAGCATATTCCCAAATCAGGTAGACCAGTGTTGATATTTTAGCTCTTGTAGCTTCTGAAACAGGCTTGATTTTTTTTTCCTAGTTTAATTTTTTAGATTTGAAGGGGAAAAAAAAAAGGAGGAAAGAAAATGTAACTGTGCATGGCGTTCATTCTTTCATACTGCGTGAAATAACTCTAAATGGTCAAGGTAGTAGCCTGAGGGCATTCTTTGGAATTCTTCTTTCTGTGTTTGTTCACTTAGGAAGGGCCTAATTTCTACCAACATCTACAGGACTCTTAGATACCAATTTAATTGTTAAATAAGACTTGTTATAACAGATTTATTCAAAGACTTATTCAAACAGATTTTTTTAAAATAGGAAAGTGGTGAGTATTTATATGACAGGATAATTTACTCTTGCATACTCAAAAATCTTCTTTATCCCTTTTAAAAATCATAGTTATCTAGACTTATTTCATAATTACTCATTCAGTTCTTTCCACAGATATCCTCAGGGCTTTTGATGCATCAGAAAACAAAACAGCAGAAAGTTCTGTCTTCCTAGTGTTTATACTCTAGCAGGGGAACACATACGACAAACAATAAACCTAACACAAAAATATGTAGCATATTTGAAGGTGGTATATGCAGTGAACAGAAAAATAAGCAGAGATGGGGAATAAAGATTACAGTACATCAAGCACCTGGGTGGCTCAGTTGGCTAAGCATCCAGCTCTTGATTTCAGCTTAGGTCATGATCTTGGAGTCCTGAGATCGAGCTCTGTGTTGGGCTCTGCACTCATTGAAGAGTCTGCTTAGGATTCTCTGTCTCCCTCTCCCCCCGCAACCTCCATCTCTGTCAAATAAGTAAATAAATAAATCTTATCTTAAAAGGAGTATTGTATAATTAGAGGTTACAGTTTTCAGTTGGGTGGTCAGGGTAGACTTCTTTAAGATAATCTTTGAGTCTGGAGTTGAGAGTGGTGAGTGTGCCATATGCTGAAGACTCCAGATCAGGAGTGTGCCTTCAGTGCTGGAAGAACTTCAGAGGGTCCAAGGAACCATGGAGAAGTGAGCAAGTTGGGGAGTAGTGTAAGATGCCAGAGAGGTAACTTGGAGAAGAGAGCACAGATCTTTTAGAACCTGATAGGCCCTTTTAAGGATCCATTTGAGAAGCATATTATTATGTGAAGTTCAACTCTTCATCCCAAGTTACAGAATCAATGATAGACATGCAAATTATTTATTCTATCAATCCCAAGTATAAAATATCCAACCAGCTTAATTCAACCTAAGAAAATCCATCCAGCTACTCCTTTGTTCCCAGGCAAGGAACCAAGGTGGTCTGATTGAAACTTCTCAAAATGAGTCAGTCTCAAAGGAGGGAAATGACTATCAAATGGCATTCATAGAGCAACCCAGTGACTGTCTTTTTAAAAAATAATAATAGTTACTGGTTGTGTAATATACACGCAGATTAGTTTATAAATCATAAATATACAGTTGGCCAAATTACCAAAAAGTGAATATGCTTTCATGGTCAGAACATTAGCAGTTCATGGAACCTCAGTAGCTTTCCTCATGCCAAACAACACTGTCCCTTTTTTCCTTCCCAAATATGGCTGCTATCCTCACTAATAATGCTGCATATTAGTGTTAAACACTTTTGTTATATTTGCTTTTATGCAGGTTTCCTTTGCTCTATGTTATGATGGTGTAGTTCTAAGATTTTAGGCATAGCTATTGTTCATTTTCTTTTAGAAGTTTTATTGTTTTAGGTTTAACATTTACATCTTCCATCATTTCGAGTTAACTTTCACCTAAGGTGTGAGTTATGGATCAAGGTTCTCTGATATTCCAGCATCATTTGTTGAAAGTTAATTAATCATATGTGGATTGTGAACCATGTAAACTATATGGACCATAGGAACCATGCATGGATCTGTTTATGGATTTTCTGTTGTGTACATCAATCTACAAGAACCATTCTCCAGTTGTCACACTGTCTAAACAACTATAGCTGTGCAGTAAATCTGGAAATCAAGAAGTGTGATTTGTTCTGTTTTTCCAAAATTATTTTTCTTTTATAAAAAATCTTGCTGGGATTTTGATTGGAATTCCACTGAATCTGTGGATTTGGTGTGAGGAGAAATGACATCTTAACAATATTGAGTCTTGCAATATATTTTATCCTTTCATTTATTTAGATTTGTAATTTATTTAGATATTTTATTTATTTGTTTGTTTGTTTATTTATTTATTTATGATAGAGAGCATGAGTGGAGAGGAGAGGGAGAAGTAGGCTCCCCGTGAATAGGGACCCCCATGCAGGACTTGATCCAGGACCCTGAGATCATGACCTGAGCCAAAGGCAGATGCTTAACCAACTGAGCCACCCAAGTACCCCAAGATTTGTAATTTCTTTAATCAATATTTTGCAATTTCAGCATGGAAGTCTTGTGCATATTTTGTAAGATTTATAATGAGATATTTATATACATATAAATATATATAATGAGATATTTATGGGTTTGGGTGCTTTTATAAATATTTTAGAAATTTCAATTTCCACCTGTTCCATTATTGCTATATAGTAATAAGACTGATTTTTTATATTGACTCTGTGTCCTATGACCTTATTAAACTAGTTTATTAAGTCTAGTTGCTTTTTTTCTTTTAATGTGAGGGACTTTTAATGAAAAAAAGTCATATTTTCTGTGAATGGAGATGGTTTCATTTCTTTCTTTTTAATCTATGCCTTTTCTGTTTCTTGTCCTATTTCACTGGCTAGGACCTCCAATGAAATGTTCAATGGAAGTCACAAGAGTAGACATTCTTACTATTTTTGTTCCCAGTCTTAAGGAAAAGCACTGAGTCTTTTGCCATTAAGTATGAGATGTGAGATTATTGTAGATGTTCTTTATCAAGTTGAGGAATTCCTCTTCTATTCCTAGTTGTTTGAGAGTTTTAATCATAAAAGGGTATTAAATTTTGTCAAATGATTTTCTGCATCAGTTGATATGATAATGATATTTTTCTTTGATAACCTATTAATATGGTGGATGGAATTGTTTACTTTTTAATGTTTTATCAGCCTACATTACAAAGACAAATGCCACTTGGTCATGTTGTACTAATCGCTTTATGTACTGTTGGATTTAATTTGCTAGTAGTTCATTGAGGATTTTTGCATCAGTGTTCATGAGGGATATTGGTATATCATTTTCTTTTTTGTAATGTCTTTGTCCAGATTTGGTAGCAGGGTAATGCTCACTTCATAAAAGGTGTTGGGAAGTATTCTCTCCTCTCTGATATTCTGGAAGAATTTATGGGAATTGGTTTTATTCCCTAAATGTTTAATAGACTTTGCTAGTAAAACCACCTGAAACTGGAATTTTCTTTGTTAGAAGTCTTTTATCTACAAATTCAATTTATTTTTAAGTGAACTTTAACAGTTTGTATTTTTCAGGAAATTGATCTATTTATTCTGACTGCATTTATAGGCACAGTAGTGGTTTACACTATCCTTTTATTATCACTTTTATGTCTGTAGGTACTCTGGTGTTTTCCCTTCTTTTGGTCGTGATATTTATAATTTATGTCTTACCTAATTTTGTCCTTGATCAATCTGGTTAGAGTTTATCATTTTTTTTTTCTTAAGAGAATCAGCTTTGGTTCCATCAATATTGTCTGTATTGTTTTTCTGTTCTCAATTTCATTGATTTCTGCTCTGTTATTTCATTCCTCTTTCTTGCCTTGGGTTTAATTTGCTCTTCTCTATTTTCTTACAGTTAAAGCTTCAGTCATCGATTTTAGGTCTTTTGTCTTTTCTGATATAAACACTTAATTAATAAGCACTGCTAGAGCTGCAGCCTAACAAATTTTGGTATGTTGTCCTTTCATTTTCCTTCAAGATATTTTCTAATTTCCCTTATGATTTCTTTTTGACTCGTGGGTTATATAGAAGTATTTTCCGAATACTTGGATTCTTTCTTCTACCTTTCTATTAATGGCTTCTAGTTTATTTCCTTATAGTCTATGAACGAATTTTGTGTTACTTTAGTTCTTTTACATTCAGGAAGGTTTGTCTCATGTCCCAGAATAAATTCCGTCTTGGTAAATGTTCCACGCATTTCAAAAGTATTTGTTTTCTCCTGTCGTTGGGCAATTGTCAATTAGGTTAAGTTGACTGATGGTATTGTTTATTTTTTTCTATTCTTACTGATTTTCTGACCGCTTATTCAGTTACTGAGACAGGGGTACTGAAACCCTGACTACAATTGTAGATTTGTCTATTTCTTGTTGTAGTTGTACGAATTTTGTTTGTGTATTTTAATATATTTTGAAGCTCTACTAAATGCATACACGGTAGGATTATTAGGTTTTCTTGACCCCAGAATTGTCCCTTGTATCATTATATAATGTGCTTCTTTAATTCTAAAAATATTCTTATTCTGAACTCTATTGCTATGACTATATCTTTCTTTGATTAGTTAATCACATTTCATTTTCTAGCCATTCACTTTGTTTGTTTGTTTTTTCCTATCAGTTACTTTTAGACAGCAAATAAAGTTGAATCTTGCTTTTTTATCCAAATGGGCTATCTCTGTATGTTAATTGCATGTTTAGACTATTTACATTTAATGTGATTATTGATATAGCTGGATTAAAATTCACCAATCTTGCTAGCTTTTTAAAATTTTTGTTTTATTTCCTTTTTGTCTTTCTTTGGGTTGTGTATTTTTCACAATCATTTTATTTATACTTCTGAATTTAGTGTTATGTTTTGATTTGTAATATATATTATTAATTAATCAGGGTCCAACTTCAAATAATATCATATCACTATATGACTATATGTACAGTGTCAGAACCTTATAATAGTGTACTCCCAATTTTCTTGCTTTTTTTTGTGTTCTTGCCATTCTTTTTATTTGTATATATGCTATAAACACACAGCACACTATCGCTAATTTAGCTGTAGACAGTTTTAAGAGCAGTTAAAAATAAGAAAAAAATTATTTAGGCTGGTCTACCACTCTTCATTCTTGTATGTATGAATCCAGGTATCCTGTCTGGTATCTTACTCTTTCTGCCTGGAGAACTTGCTCTAACATTTCTTGCTGTATAGATCTGCTGGAAATGAATTCCCCCTTAATTTTTGTTTTTCTGAAACAGTTTCTAATTCACCTTCATTTTGAATGATAGTTTTGCTGGTGATAAAATTGTTTTGATAGCTTTTTCCGTTCATCACTTTAAGATGTCCTTCCATTATTACATTATTCTCTCACTTGCATAGTTTTGTTTTCTTTGGGGGGGGGGGTTAGTTGTTTGTTTTGAGAGAGAGAGAGAAAGAATGTTTAATCAGGCTCCATGCCCCAGTGAGGATTCAGAACCCTGAGCTCATCACCTGAGCTGAAATCAAAAATCAAGAGGAGGACGCTTAACCAGCTGAGCCACCCAGGCTCCCCTGCTCTTACTTTTGACTTGAGGTTCATAAAGCCAGGGAGGTGCTCTCTGTTCTGTTTCAGCCTCAGTTTTAGGGAGCCACTGTGTCTCTGGGTCTCAGGAGCAGATTATCATAGTGATTTTGCCTCTCCCCCAGTTTGTTTTCTCCCCATACCCCTCCCCCAGTCATGGTGGGTCTTTACCATGATGCTAAGAGCAACAGGATTCACTACCTTTTTCCCAGGGGCTCAAAACTTTTGTTCTAAAGGGAATTGGTAGGAGATCTGGGTGGAGCTCTACACCTCTTACACAGCCACTCTAGCTCTCCTTGCCATCCTCCACCAGGATGGACACTTTATCAGGACTCTTATCCTACCTCAAGTCTCTCTTGAGAGCATCTGGTGAGGTTTGTGGAGAAAATCCTACAGAGGGGCAGGAATTGAATTCCCCTTCTATCCACACTACCCAGGAACATTATGCTCTACCAGACTTACCAGCCTTTAACACTTTCTGAATGATTTAGATGATTTCTTCTTGCCAGATAGTATGGCACTCAGAGACATTTGCCTCAGGTAAGCAAGTGCCCAAGTCCTGTCTTTCCTTGGAGGCATCCCACTTTCCCTAGATTTCAGGTTGGTTAGTTTCTCTACAGGCTCAGTTGTCTAATGCTGCAAACAAAGTTGTAGATTTCCAGACTTTCTGACATGTGTTTTGTTTGTTTGTTTTTTGCTTTTTATTTTTGGTTTTTTGTCATAAGGATGGGAACAGTGGTCTTTCCAGGTTTCTCCATCTTATGCAGAAACTATATAGCTCACTTTATTCATTTTCATTTATGTGTAGTTTTCCATTGTATGAAAAGTACCCCATAATTCTATGTTCTTGAGAGAAATCTGTATTATTTAGAGTTGGGTCCATTATTACAAAAAGTTTTCTATGATCACATACCTTTTTATGCACAAATAGAAATATTTCTGTAAGGTATAGACATAGGAGGAGAATTTATGAGTTACAAAGTACATATATGTGTATATGAATGATAAGGTATATCAAAATTAAATTTTGATAAATTATTTTGATACTTTAATTTTGATAAATTATTTTCATAAACATTTTCAATGAAGTATAACTGATAGAAAAGTACAAACATCTTAAATGACCACAAGACATCTTTTATACTCCAACGTACTAGATCTGTGGATATTCCATATACTCAAATGTTAACTGAGAACCTGTTTCATACTAGGCATGTAGGAAAGGAAAGGTGAGGGAGAAGTCACTGCCATTAAGGAGTTTCAAAGATATGATGTGATCGATTGCTGTATGAAAAAAAAAAGCGTGAAGGGAGAGAAATCCTAACTGGGAAAATCAAGAAAAGCATTTTGGAGATGCCATTTGATTTGGACTTTAAAGTTTTATAGTGTAAGGGCACCTGGGTGGCTCCGTTGTTAAGTGTCTGCCTTTGACTCAGGCCCTGGGATTGAACCCCACATCTGGTCCCTGCTCCACGGGAAGCCTGTTCTCCCTCTCTCACTCCCCCTGCTTGTGTCCCCTCTCTCTCTCTCTGGGTCTGTTTCTGTCAAAAAAATAAATAAAAAATCTTTTAAAAAAATAAGTTTGGTAGTGTAGATATCAGCTAAGAACTGGTATCTGGGCATTTGGGCTTGACTTTTAGTTTCTGCACATCCTAGCTGCATAAAACTCAGTCTTCCTTTCTCTCAAAGGTAAATAATCATAATATCAACATAAATAATGCACCATCAGGCACAACTTAAGTGGTCAAGAAATGTTAGCTGCCATCATCATCCTCATCATCATCCTCTATCAATTTTACCTTAGAGTTATCTTCTTCAGAAATTTCATAGAGCTTAGAGCCATTATGTCAGGAAAGAAACCCATGACGTTGTTTATAGGAATTATTGAGGATATCTGGGTCTTTTGCCCCAGAAGAAATAATCTTAGATCCTTCATTAAGGAATGGCAGACCTTTCAGGATCACTGGGTCCAAAATTCCCTCAGATGAGAAAACCGAGTCTTTGAGAGGAAAAGGACCTTGTCCAGGACTGCAGTCTACTGAGATAGGTACTTGTTGAATTTCTCCAGCTATGCTCGGAGCTCTGAGCAGGGAAACATTGTCTTACTTCTCATTTATTCTCCACAAAAACTTGTGTAGTGTACTTTGTGGACCTCTGTGGAAAATAGGAAAGAGTTCTTACTCCCTGACATTCCTCCTGGCCCGTTCAAGGGCACAAGTGAGCAAGTTTATAAATATTTTGTAAATATGTTTTGTTGTTTTTCCTAAATCAGGTGTAGTTTATACAGATAATGGTCTAGGCAACAGGAAATAAAGTAGAATCTGGAGAATCCTGCTTATTACTCTCTTTTCTGTTATGTGTTTCAGCGACAAAATTCTTCATTATCGTACTTCTCAAATCCTTTTATCGGTGCCCGCAGTGCCAGTGGGCAAACGGCATTCTTTATGCAATGAGAGAATTCTGGGAGCTTATTTCTTGCAGCTAGCATAAACCTCCATTTCCACAATGGTAGCAATGGTGGGTTTTACCCAGTGTTTTAATGGTGAATATAATCAGAACATGAAAAGATCTAAATGTGTACTTTGGAGGAATTTGCAAAGATGACTAGGACGACCCAAAAAAGCACAATTCGGTTTGTTTTTTTTGCATCTGTGTTTATTTTTTTCCTTTCTCTTGTGCATATTGAGGACTTTTTAAGATCATACTTTAAAAACCAAGGAAATAGTTTCCAAAATGTTCACTGATGGGGTAGATTAGTGTGTTCTTTGTAGATGTGATTATTGAATAATTCAGAGGGCTAGCCCCAGACTGACATTTTTCCCTTTATTCATGGGTGATTCTCTCCACCACCACCACCAGCAGATAATTATATGGTATTATTTTTGAAGATATATCTAATAAATTTTACTCCAGACATCTAATATTCCAGGTACAGATTTGACTCAAGAGAAAAATTTATACTTCTCTTAGTGTCCTTTATGTTCTTTAAGTCTCAGCTGGTGAGGGCAGGGAAAGGGGAGGAGATTGAACCAAAACAAATAGGGGAATTGATGTGTGATTTTGAACAAAGGAGAGCCTATGAATCAGTATGATGTTTTCTACTGTCTCTCTCAATTTCTAGAGCCAGTCCCAGCAACCAATGTAGCATTTAGAGCTTGCACACTTGTGCCACACAGATATATGAAATTAATAAATCAGATTAAAAACTGGCCTTTGAATAATAGAAATTATACGCTCTTTATAGTTTCGTAGGCATGCATCTGTTAGTCTCCAGTGAGATAACAAATACCTTAGCTATTTAATTGCAATAACACCAACATCCATTTATTCAATCATACATGTCCCTCTGGACTCTTCAGTGACATCACTTCATGCGTGCTTCATTTTGTGCTAGTTTCTGTGCCGAAACTTTTACGTGCTTGATCTTATTCAATCATATCAGTGACCTATTAAATCTTTACCATTATTATGGTGGTTTACCTGATACCAAAAGAGAAAAGTAGGGTTTACTGTTAAGTTAAAAGGCTGGTAGATAGTAGCAAAATTTAATTCTAAGTAGTAACTCCAGAACGTGAATTCTAAATCAGTAATTATTGTTCATTCTTTCGGTAGATCTCTGCGTGTCTGCTACGTGTTAGGCAGAGTTCTAGGCCCTCTTCTAGTGGCATCTTTAATGTCCCGGCCAAATGACATCCGACACCACACAAAGGCTACTCTGTGCCCCTTGGTACTGCCGGACTCCACAAGGTTAATGCTGTTGCAGAATTCAGCCCCTCCCCCCCGGAGAAAAATCTAGGTTATTTTAGAGGAACTCATTCCCCCACGGGGATTTGGTTACTGGGCTTAATTAGGTATCTGTCATGGGCAGTACATCCCAATATCACCTTACGAGATGCTAACTGAGCTTTGGGGAAGCTGTCTGGTCTAGCTCTGTCATTGAGTAAGATGAGAAGTTGCCCCAAAATGGACACCGAGATCATAACTGAGAAGACAAGCCACAATGAGGAGTTTGCTCAGGAGCAGTTTCACACCCTCGCCTCACTAGTATCACTGATGTGGCACTGACTCAGTTCAGAAGTAGAGGTGAAGATCATTCATACCCCAGGATTACATTTAAAATCTCCCTTCCCCCTTCCCGTGTATACCCTTGCGGTATTACGGTCCGCCCTCATGGCTGTGGCTCTGGGTTAGAGGACTAAGCTTTTCTATTCACTTCTAGTAACTGAAATTCCACTTAACCTGCCCCTCACCTGGGTCCCCTAAATTCCTTTTCAAATAAATTAACTGGATTCCTCCAGGTCAAGTGGGATTAGAAGTCCTCTTTGTTATTCCCCAAATTCTTCTTTCCTCTCTTGTCGTATCACATTTCATCTTGGCTTAGCTGAGGGTTGTTTTTGCACGTGTGTTGTCAAACTCAAACTCTGCACGCTGAATGAAGCCACGCTGAAAGATGAGTTTATTGCAAGGCCCAGCATCCGCAAGCCAGGGAAATTCAGGGCTATGAGAGCGGTGAGTTCTGAGTTTCTCACAGGCTAAGGGACTTTTGTGGGATCAATGTGGAAGTCATTTGGCTTTTTCAGCTGATTGGTTGCCTAGTGGTCTTCTTTCCTATTTGGATCAATATGCCTGAGTCCAGGGAACAAAGAAGTCCAGAGATGGTGTGAGCAGATTTGACATTTGGAATTGGCTAGCATCTTCTACTAAGCTCTGAGGAGAAGCTGTAAATTTCTGTAAAGCCGGGTTAAATTTCCTTTATGCTCCTGCATTGACTATATACATTTTTTCCCCAACACAGGTGGCTCCATTTTAGTTTAGTTCTAGTGTATTCGTCATGCCTTCCTCATTCTCTTGCAAGGCCCAGGAAACAGGCTTGCCTGCCCATGAGCTGTGGAGGGTCAGGCAGGTTCCGGTACCCCTCCCTGAGACTCAGTGCTCATATCTGTGTAAATCTCATATCTGGGGACAATGATAATACACCCTCCTCCCTTTGGGTAAGTGTGATAATTAAATGAGAAAACACACACCAAGCAGCCAACCCAGTGCCTCACACACAATAAGAGCTTAATCAACCCTAGTTATTATTATCCTCACCCAACATGTATTAAACATTTACAAAGATCCAAGCACTAAATAAGTGCGTGTTCAATGGACTAGAATTTAGTGCCTCAAACACTTCACTCTGATACCTACCATATGGATAACAAAGCTTTATTATGCCATTTGGATTTAGTTCCAAACCCAACTGTATCCCTTGAATTCAAGCCAGCTCCTAGGCCACCTGGATAACTTTTCTGGCATTTCAATGAACACACTGATGTGATACAGGCATAATTAGACTTTGCATCTATTCCCAAGAGTGCTTTGTGAGGGGAGCCAAGATGTTCACGGACTATACAGGCAGATATAGGTTTGCTATTAAAGTACCTCGGCATAGACTCATTTTCTTTTTGGCTGATGTTGGCTACAATAATCTAAGTCTGCATTTAAGATTATTATCTCTGAAGAAACAAAGTAATAGGGCATTCTAACTGCAAAGAAGAAGAAGAAGAAGAGGAAGAGGAAGGAGAAGAAGAAGAAAAAAGAAGAAATAAGCAGCAGCAACAGCAGCGATAATTGACTTTTATGTGTAGGCCGGGACTCCACGAGGGATATGTTGAAAAAGGCAATTGTTTTCATGGTCACGTGTGTTGCTTTGGATTTTCTGTTGTTGTGTATTTTGAAAGAAGACTTTGGCTAATCATTGTGATTTCCCAAGCAGCTGGCCTTCTCCTGGCATCGGTACAGGGTCAGTCTATTTCCCCTAATCCAACCAAAATGTCATAAAACGTTGGCTGTTCCCTTGGCAACTGTTCAGGGTAGGCTAGCCACTCTCTGCCTCTGCCTCAAGCCAGAGGGGTGGGGGGGGGGAGCTGCAGGCAGGCCCCTACAGGCCACAGGGAAGCCTAGCACCTTAGGAAGTGCCTTTGCATCAACAGACCACTTATACTGTTTCCATTCTGTTTCGGGAGATTCCAAAAGTCAATTTCACAAGAGGAAAAGAACATACACCCTCCCCAGATGATTTGTTTTCTTTTATTTCCCCCCTCCCATTGTTTTTGTTTTGTTTTTTTCTTTTTTACTGAGTCAAGTTTCTGCCCACTTTTGGCCTTGTTTTCAAATGAGATAATTGATATAAAATCAGAAACTGTAATTGATAAACTATGAAGTGCTCCATAAGGACTTCTGTATCTCATAGTCATTTCTTGTTCTCTCTCTCTTTTTTTTAAAGATTTTATTTATTTAACACAGAGACAGCACAAGTAGGGGGAGCAATAGGCAGAGGGAGAAGCAGGCCCCTTGCTGAGCAGGGAGCCCAATGCAGGACTCGATCCCAGGACCCGGGGATCATGACCTGAGCCGAAGGCAGACACTTAAGGACTGAGCCCCCCAGGCACCCCTCTTGTTCTCTCTTTATCTAAACCACACCTCAAGTGTCTCCTCCTCATCCCCTGGAATGACTTTTTTGACTTGCTCTCCAAATTCCACTTTCTAAGTCAGTCAGAGTTTATACCTTGCTCCATAGCTATTAAAATCAGTATTAATGAGACCTTTTTCAGATCTTCTCTCTTACTTATTCTCTTCCTTTTTTGAAATCCTATACCATTTGGGTTTAGTGCAAAATAATTGGTTTTGGGGGGTTTGGGGCTTTTGGGTTTTTTGTTTGTTTGTTTGTTTTTACTTCCAGAAAGTGAACAGCACTTGAATGTACTTGGGAAGCCAAGACCAAGTTATATGAAATAACGAACCTTGTGTTCCTAAATACTCCACAGATCTTATGTATTCCTCAACACTTAGCATACTACTAAGCATCACGTATGAGTGTAAAAATATTACAGTATTCTCAATTACTCACAAATCATCGATAACGACTCCTTCACTAGTTGAGAAAAAGCTACTTTTGATCTTTCTTCTTCCTGAAAACTAAGCAGTGAGAAGCAAGCAGTACCTTTGTTTGTTTGTTTTTTATGATTGCATTAAAACAGGCATTTGTAAGTAATAGAAAGGGGGAAATTTGGCTCCTTGGAAAGACAGGAATGTTTTCAAGTAGATTTAAAAATGAACCAATATGGAAGCCAACACAAAGTGTTTAGGGCGAATGTCATCTCTTCATCATTTGCGGTTTGTGGGAAGGCCCCCTGTCATGGCCCCCAGCTCCCAGACTGATAGGGTCGGCATAGAGGCTGGTGAAGCTCTATAGATCCACTCCACAACCCTTACCCTGTCTACACCAAAGCTTTCTCAAGAGTCAGTACTGGTGCACAGGCTGGCACAGTAATGGTGAGTCAGGCTGGTGCACAGTGGGCAATGACCAGCCAGAGGACCATTTTGAACAAAGAGCTAGTTTGCAACCAATGGATAGATCCGAATGAATGGAAAACCCATCTTCGGATTTCCAAAGGACTGCTAAAGCACTTGGCTCTGGAGTATAGAGATATACAAATGAATATAACAAATTGGATGCCTCCTCTGCAGCTGTGTGTGCTGGGATGCTAGGCTTTCCCTTCTTGCTGCTCATGCCCCTTCTGCAGCCCATCACACCTTCTTCCATTTTTACAAGTGATTTTTCCTGCTACTGCCACTCCCAACCCAGACAAAAAACCCAGCCCTGTTAGCATTCTTGTGGACTGTGGGGCAGAGAGGAGTTTTGCCTGACTTTGAAACAGTTGTAACTTCACTCTGTGTAGACAACAAAAATGGAAAACCAGATCTTGTGTTTGTCTCAAAACTGAAATTCCCAATCCTAACGCAAAGTGAAGAAACAGATGCTGGAGCGCACTGGGATGTCTGGTCTCGCTTCGAACAAAAGCAGCGAGGGAATTGCTTTCAAACACCTATTTTAGGAGTTTACATGTTTGTTCTTCCCTCCTATTCTTAGTATCTCCAGTGTGCTAGAAATAATGCTTTTAGCGAGAATGTGGATCATAATGCGATGCACATCGAATAGTGATCGGAGAGCAAGGATGAGCAGAGTCTCTCTTCCTGGGTAGTGAGATATCGGGTAGGTGTCTCAGTTAGCAGCTTCAGGCTTCTAGAACATTAGAAGGATGCATGGGAAGTCACATATTCACCCCCTTCATTGGACAAATGGACAAAACAACAACCCGGCAAAGGCAAGGACTTGCTCAAGATACTCCAGCAAATTTATGGTTTTTAGTACTAAAATCCAGATCTCATGCTATCTTCCCAGGGCTCTCTGTACTTTTCTAGTACATCTCCTGATGGTTTTCTTGTGGATGATAGTGCACAGTGTGTGTAATTTAACAGAACTGTTTAATACTTGACAGAAGTAGGCTTCCTCGTGTTAATCATTTTCAAGCTCTTCTGAGTGCCATAGTATCTTCTACTGCTGTTTTCTCTCTTGAGCAGTTTCTTCCCCCAAGTCTCTAAGCAGTTGCCAGGGTTTTGTGGTTCCACGTCAGTTGGACAGGTGTTACTCTAAAACCACTATGTATACATCATATATGTATATGATATATACATATATCTTATAAAATATAAGGTAGCATAAGAATCGCTCTTTAGTCTTCAGCTGCATTTTCAATTATGTATTTAGGAGTAGCATCTTGGTAGTATGGAAAGAGTATGGATTTTGCAGTTCTGCATCCCAGAGTTTATACAGTTTTCTAGCAATGTGGCCTTGGGCATATTTTTAACCTTTCTGGGACTCACATTCTTCAAATAAAAAACAAACAAGCAAACAAACAAACAGACCACGGGTGAGTCTCCCCTGCAGTGTTACTCTTGGATTCTCTGTGTGAAGCCCCAGACTCCTCGTAAGCCTGAGTACATTGCCAGCTTCCTTCCCAGCTTTCATGGTCAGCCATCTGTTTTCAACCCAGCTTGGGTTGTATGGAGAGAAGATAATTTGTCATGAAGACAATTGTCTGATAATTTTCGTGAGAATTCACTTGATGATAATTTAAAGGTTTGTTTTCCATTCTATCTAAAGAGTTGCAACACCTATGTTATCTGCATGCATATATGATTTATGAAATTCATGCGTTCTCTGTTATTCCTGTTATGACTCTTTGCTTGGTCTGGTCTTAAAAATCCAAATACATTTCTTAAAATATGCATAAAATATGCAAATATGCACTCATACCCATTGTATGAGTCTCTGTAGGTGCGTCTACAAAGACCCACCCAGCAAGGCTCTGTCCTCTGAGAGGACAGGAGGGAGGAGAAGGAGAAGCCTTAAGTTTGCAGTAAAGGGAAAGTTGAATTTGTAGGGTGTCATAAGAGAAATATACAGTTGGGTGAGGAAGGAATGTTCTAAGGAGATGCTCAGGGAATACTTTGTAGAGGAGGTGGGAGCTGGGTCTTAAGGACTGAGTAGGATCTTCAGCAGGTAATGAAAGGTCATGTGTTGAAAGGTAGAAAGAAACTGAAGAAGCTGACCCCAGGTTGGAGGTGGAAAAGTTCCACCCATGCGCGTGGCTCATTTGGCCAGTGGGGCAAGACAGCAAAAGGGCAGAAGGAGAAAACAGACGGAAAGATCACTTGGGGTTGCTGTTTCCCAGAGGGTCCTGAATGGCGCAGTCACCACTGGTGGTCAGTGGGAAGGTCTGTGAGCACTGGGGAGGCCCTATCTGAAAAGGAAACTTTGTGCCCTAACTTGAAGCTGACCTAAGGTTTGGAAAGGTTACATAGTGTCTGTGACTTCAGCTACTCAAGTAGCCTCCCCAGGGCTCTGGAGTTACTTCACTGTTGTGTAACACAGTCAGTTTTGGTTTTAGCAAATTCTCCCAAGGAAGTGTGGTAAGCACATTTCTAAGGCCATCACATTAAGTGCTATTAGCAATAAATCCTGGCTTCTGTGTTAAAGGTCAAAAGTTTTCCCCCTTAAAATTTCCTTACTCCCCGGTATGTTTTGCTGTCCTGAAACGTGTGTGTGTGTGTGTGTGTGTGTGTGTGTGTGTGTGTGTGTTAGCACATACACACAGACACATGACTGAGTAAAGACCAGAGGACGCTCACACTGAAAATTTTAAGTTCTTGCAAGTCAGTGTCTCTAAGTACCCTTTGGAAATTAGCACCAGAAAAACCCCAGAAAGTGTGTGTGTGTGTTTGTTTACGTTTTCTGCATCTGTGTGTATGAATTGGTCCAGAAGGCAGAAAGCGGTTCTCGAAAGTTCACATCAAGTGCTTTTCCAAAAAACCTACTTTCATATTTACTGATGAGAATTACTACATTCCTTGTGTTTGCTTCTCCCAACTGCACCCCACTCCCCAACGTACCTCAACTTAAATTTTCTAAATCTGCTTAATTTGCATATCGGAAAATGCTGAACTGGGATATTCAACTCTGTTGCAGCTACAGGGAAGTTCAGTAGAAAGGATACACATTGAGTTTTCAGTGTTCTTGAATAATCCTTTTTAATTCTAAAGACATACTTTGTCACCTGAGGTAAACCCAGACCATTCAGCTTAGTTCACCACTGAAATGTTTTCATAAAAGTAAAATCTAACACCATGTTTGTCTCTTATTTCTACCTTTGGCTTTTATAAGAAATCAGTGTAAGAAGCAAACTTCTATAAGAGAAGATGTCTATGTGTTTTCTGTAAAACTTGTTAAAGATGGTTTCCACTATGTCAATGAATGTATGAAATAATTTCCTTGTAGAATTTAGTTCTAGGCTTAAGGGAAATTATCATTTTTATTTCATATTAAGTTTCCTCTTTTTCCTGGCTGCCAAGAAGCTCATGCCTAAGTGTAATGCTGTGCTGTAACCATTTTTTTTTTTTTTTTAAGTTTCCAGTATGGTTCTCTCTTCCATTCCTCTCTGTAGTGTCTGGTGTTTTGTTTTGTTTTGTTTTGTTTGTCTTATTTTCCAGATTCTAGTTGCAACAGTCCTAATGAATATAACTTTAAATTGCAATATAAATCAGTCTTTTTGGGGCATGTATATTTCCAATAAGTGACACATTTGGTTGGAAAGAAACGCATTTTAAGAACAGTGGTTCCCGTTTATAGCTAAACATTAGAATTACCTGGGTGCTTTTAAAACTGATACCCGAACAATGAATCTTGTAACACTGAAAAAATAAAACAAAAGTATTTGGGGGGGAAAAAAACTGATACCCAGGCAGCACCCCAGACCACTTAACAGAGTATCTGGGGGTGGGTCCCAAACATCAGTATTTTTTAAAGTGTTTTAAGTGATTACAGTGTCGAGAATTACTGGTTTAAATCTGTTTTTGTGTGCTCGCTATGACAGCACATATACTAAATCATTTTGTGTGTGTGTGATGACGTTCACTATTTTTATACAATGTTATCCTTTAAAAGGATAACATCTCGAATCACCTATAATCACATAATTCACTATTTAATCACTATAAACATTTTGGAATAGCTAACCTGCCTATAATTTTTCTTCTTTTTTTAAACAAAATTGCAGTCTTGTGTGTGTGTGTGTGTGTGTGTGTGTATACACATATATGTGTACTATATATGTGTACTGTATAGTAAACTTTATATATTTGTGCTTATATATTTGATATCTATTCACATACTTGCATGTAATTGGTTAAAATGTACATGTATGTTTATTCCTAATCTATTTTATTTATATGGGATATTTTCCCATATATCCCCAGAAATATTTTCTAATAACCTGGCTCTTCATATTTGTATAATATTTATACTACATGAATACACCATGGTTCATTTATTCCTCTCTTCTTACAAATTAAGTTTATAGGAAACTCTCTTAAACAATTTGAGGGGCATTAATCCAGTTTTTACTTTGGGAATAAATCAAATGATCTGCTGATCCCTTCCTATGTGGACTGGGTTTTGTCCATGAAAGGAGAGGAGTAGCCCCCTAAAAGCGACATAGTACCTCCTTTCTTCCCAGATTTGGAGGAATGGCTATTTCCTGCTCTTCCTGGAGGCACAGAACTTAATAGATTTGCTCTGGGTTTTAGAAACCTTGAACCTTAGCACTGAAAGAGTCTCTGCTAACTGACAAAATTAACTTGGGAGTGATTTTTCTCCTCTGCAAGGAAGGGACAGGTCATGAAATGATGGTAAGGACTCTTTGAGTGTTGAAATATTGGGCAATGAAGCCGGCAAACACTGTCTCCTCAGGCATTAAAAGTTAATAAGGTCACTACTTTGGCTGGGAGAAGTGAGCCTGAATTTGAAGACTTAAAGCTTCAGGAAGGTCTGAGCCAAGCTCTGGAACAAATGGGTCAAGTGTGATAGAGGAAGCAGCAGATGCAGAGGAACACTGAAATCCCACTGGGATTTGGGTCATCTAAGATGACATGGTGGATGTTCACCAGATGCTGAGAGTCTGCTTGCAGAAGGAAAACATCTGTCTCACGATCCGAGGTAATATATGATGATGCTTCAAACTCAGTTGTCCAAAGAATGTCCCAGGGTCCCCACTCTTCACCACTCCAGTGCTCTGGTCGTTTGCCAAAGCCTTGTAAACACTTATTTCTGTTTTTACTGCCTTCCCTCTTCTGATTGAAGGACCAGTGTTAGGCCATGTGAACATGGCAGAACTTAACACTGTGCCTGGGACATAGTGGACATTCAATAGGTGCTTAATGAGTGCAAGGAGCAGGCACAATCCACGCTTCCCATTCTGCTGATCTGCTTTCCGATAAAATTTCCAGGAATGCATTGTCTAAAATTGGGAATCATATGTACAAGAAATGCTTTCTTTTGTCAATGTGAAATCCCTCCAAAGTTAATCCCCCTTCACGGTTTTGTGCGTTTGAGGGTGGAGGGTGTCTCTTGGGTTGTGTTGTGTGTGCGTGTTTTGTACAGAAAGCTGTAAAATAAACTGTGTCCTCGGGCAGCTCTTTTGAGAGAGGCACAGTCCTGCACAGAGGCTTGGGCACAGGTTAGCTGGCACGTCTCTTTCTGTAAAGGTCTTACTTGGACATTTCCTGATCCCATCACTTCCTTCTGACTGCCCTTTTTAAAATTCCAGCCAATCTCTAAGTCCTCGAGGAACGAGCCGGGATAATAATCAAGATAATGTGGCCAAGAGGTGTGAAATTTCTCAGCCTTTCTAAAAGAGATGAGTGAGAAGAAATGTCTTCGGGATTAGAAGCAGCTTTCCTTAGTAGCCAGAGAGACACACGTCCCGAGTCCTGCTTAAGCTGGCCTTTTTCCTCTGAAGGACCCCTTCCCAGTGCTCTGGAGGTGTGTGGGCTCAGATGCCTACAGGGTGATGTATCTCAGTGTTCACTAGTAAGTTCATCCAAGCTTTAGTGTAAATCTTGGTTTTAAGGAGAGTTCACCCAGGGATATAAAATAAAATGGGATTTGAATGGAAACTTGGCATCCCAGTTTGGAAACATTTTTTATTGGGTACAGATTTGGGAGGGGGAGGAAAAAACAAACACAATTTCTATGTTGTAAATGTTAATAAAAAAAGAACAAGTAAAACAAATTAAAATGTTTTGTTTTGCTGAGGCTTATTTGCATTCCCATGACTCGAAAATACTTCTAGATTTTATGAAAATCTGTATAACTCCTTTAGTATAGAAACACAGGGGGGAAAATGAAGTTAAATAAAGTCGGAGACTAATAGAGGTAAGATGGAAAATTATAGTAGTCAGTTGGTAAAGATTCTAATGAGTTTTTTTAATCATGTTTTTTGTTGTCCAAGAAGATCATGCTATTATTTTGAATATATGATTCTCACATTATGTCCTCAATTTGCCAATTCTGTTATTTGTCAATGATAAACTTTTATATTCATCCCTATATGTATCAACCCAATCCCTGGGGCTCACCTTTTGTTGTTGCTCTTGTCAATGTTTACAACCATTAGATCTTAGGTCTACTCTACTACCAAAGTTATTAAAATTAAAGAGAAAATAGAAGGTTCATGGTCATGACGCAACTCACAATAATCTACTTATTTGTATCATACTTTAATCTCAGAAATATGTATTTAAAGGGAAGAAGAACCAGATGAAACAGGAGGTTTGTGTTATAATCCTGGCTCTCCTGTGGAGCCGTTGTGTGGTTTAGAGCAAGTAGCTATCTTGTGTAGCCCGCTGTAGTCCTCTGACCAGTTCATTCACTCTTCTGGGCATGAGGTTTAAAGGCCATGGCTCCCAGTAGGACAAGGTGATCCAGAATGTCATGGCCCAATATGGCAGCCACTAGCTGCATGTGACTTATTTAAATTTAAAGTTAATTAAAATTTTAAAATTTTAACCACATTTTAAATGCATATGTTCACATGTAGTAGCGACTACCATATTGGACTACATGGAAGAACTATTCCATCATCACCGAGAGTCCCATGGAGTAGCACTGATCTAGAATGACACGACACACTCCCTTCCCTAACGCTGGGAAATGGGGTTTGAGTTCAGGTGATACTCTTTGGGTTGCTCTGTGAACTGTTGCGGATAGTGCAGTCCCTAGAGAACTCTGTCTTTCCCCTTGAGCCGCGTGCGACGCTGCGGACACAGCATGCCTGAGAGAGGGGTTACTTTTTGCTCAATGACGTGTCACAGATGTGGAAGCAGTGGGCCCGCTTATTCTGAATTCTTTCAGAATCATTTTTACGTACCATATGTCCAGTGTCATCTTTGGCACATTTCTCTGGCTTCATCTGAGTTCCAAAGTGAAGCCTCACAGTCCCCTTCATAAATTTAGCCATCAAAGGCGATGACGGCTTGCTGAGCTCTCGAGCCTGAAGTGAAGTGGGATAATCGTGCTGGGAATGGAGAGTGAGGGGACATCTGAGAACCCTGTTGCTGGTATGGATTGGCAGAAATTCATCTTCAGTGAATGCAGAAGCAGCTGCCTAATAAGACGACATTTGCCCCTTTGCTTATGATCTCCTGCCCCCCCCCCACATTCTATATAAATGTCTGATTTTGAAAGTCCTTTATGAACTATAAACCATATACCAAAGTTAATACTGATTATTAATATCATCAGTGATTTTTTTTGGCAACACTAGGATGAAGAGGTAAGGTGGTGACCATCTCTGCTGCCTTAGTGGTCTGAGGCTTGCGTCTGTATAGATGCAGGTGCCTGACTCGCTCTGGGTGTTGTGTGTGTCTGTGTGTGTGCAAACATGCATATGCACACTGGTGCTCTCGTGTGTGAGAGAGTACATTTTTTTTTTCCTTAAGCATGGTAGTTTCACCTATTTTTTTCCTTGCAAAGACTCTGAAGCTGGCTGTTCGAATCCCAGTTCTACGACAAACTAGTTAGGTGATCTTGACAAAGTTACTTACCTTCTTTGTGTTTTAGTTTTCTTACCCAAAATGAAGGTAATATGAGTTCCTATTACAGGATTGGTATGTGGAATAAAAAGAATGTGTGTGTGTGTGTGTGTGTGTGCACACACACATTATAAGCACATATACATCCATATATACCCATTCACATATATACGTAAAACACACATATAAATAAATTTACATATGTGTGTATACATATGTGTCAGTATAGTTCCTGGTGCATCATAAGTGCTACTGAAGTATTAGCTATAAATTAGCCATTATTATTAGGACACTAAAATGCTTATTAGTGGACACAACAAATCCATTCCTCTTTCTCTCCTAGAACCTTGTGATCTACCAAATGGAGAGTGATAACAAGGTATCTTCGTGTCCTGTCTTTAGAGAGTGTGAGCCACTTGCCTTGAGCCCTTCTCTTGCAGGATAGCCACCCAACCTTTGGGTTGATAGGACGCTGCCTTCAGAACTAGTTAACTCCAGTGCTCTGGGACCTTCACAATACCCTCCCTGAACTTCCGTACTCTGAGAGCTTTCTTCACCACCACACTTCAGTACCCCCACTGACACCCCCACGACACATGTGCACGCGCACACACACAAACACTCCAGCTTTCTGCGTTTCTTTTTTTCTTTTTTATCTTTTTCTCCCAATACTTAAAATTTAAGGGCCCTAGATCTCTGATCCCATCTTGACTGAGGCACAGAGATAGATGTCCTGCTCCCATGCTGTTGATGTTGACAGAAGTAGGGCACGTTTTTCCTCCATGTGCTGCTGAACTCTGAGGCAGAATGTACGAGATGTTTTCTGGTTACCAAGGATACCTGGTGACATAATCATACCTAGCCTTTCTTTCCTCTCTCCGCCCCCTCAGCCTGTCCCCTCACCCTCCCCTCCCCTGGGTCTTCATGTGCCGCACTCTGCGGAGTACAGCTCGTACTCTAGAGCCTGTACTTATTTTGGCGCAGAAAGAGCTGCCCAGGACTGACTGGAGAGATTACCAGCACTTCCAGTCTCTTCAGTGGACAGGTTACCTCTTGAGAGAGAGCAGCTCCGCTTTCTTATATACTAAGGGGTTTTTTTGCCATTTTAGAACGCATCCTTTTTGTTTGGTTCCAGTAAGAGGACTAATAAAATACTCTCTGGTTTCTGTAGACTGATTTATTGGAGAGGTTCTGCCTCCCTCAGTGTAGATCCTTGCCCCATTAGCTTTCAGCAGTAATTAGTTCAAGGTCTTATCTGGAAAGTTCTGCCCTATTAGCCCTACGTGGGCAGTGTGTCTTGGCTAGACATTTTACATTCTGTCTGTAGGCAGAAGACTACATACAAACAGAAATTTAGCTTAATGTGAAATGTCAAACAACTTCAGTCACCTCATACCTAGATATCTTAGACTGGCATTCCAGGCCCTCCATGGCCTGACTTCTAACTTAATATCCTGAACTCCCGTCTTACTCCACTCACATTAGCACTAGGTCTTCCCATCACCGTGTCTTTGCTCATACTGTCTCTTCCTGGAATTCCCTCACCACTCCCACCCCCACCATCACCTCCATCACCACCACCACCACCTC
>CM053603.1:118193224-118341696 GCA_028646535.1 Procyon lotor
CCCCACCCCTACCATCACCTCTATCACCACCACCACCCCACCACTGCCTCTATCACCACCCCCAACTCCACCATCACCTCCATCACCATCACCACCCCTATCATCACCTCCATCACCACCACCTCTATCACCATCCCACCCCTACCATCACCTCCACCACGATTACCACTACCATCATCACCACCAGCTCCATTATCACATCACTACCACCACCACCACCTACATCACTACCACCACCATCACTACCACCACCACCACCATCACTACCATCCTGCCACCGTCACCACAACCATCTCTACCACAACCACCACCATTACCACTACCACCAGCAGCAACAGTAGCAGGTGTTCTCTCCTTTAAGACCCAACCCGAACACCTCTTCCTCTTCAAAGGTATTTATATTTGCTGAAAGTGACAGTTCTCTCCTCTGAACTCCCACTCTCGTCTCTCTACCTCTCTCTTATGACATCCTCAATTACATTCTATCTTGTGATACTTATTTCATTGAACAGGCCATATCCTACTACTGGATATGAAATTTCATGATGATGGCATGGGCCTGTCTTATCTCCTCCTGCCTCCTCCCCAGTTAGGCTTAAGGCAGGCTTATTTCCTCATATCCTATAGCTTTTCAAAGAATACTTGTTGAGTAGGTAAGTGAATAAATGGCAGAAACCATGTGTAGAATGCCGCTGCGAGTACTTTCATTGACTGGAACTATTGAGAAGAGATTGCTTATACAGGAGACTTGAAATAGTTTAATATTAATGGGATGGAATATTAGAGTTGGCAGGAACTTCCAGATAATCTGGCCACTATGTCCCTTCCTGTACCACCTTCATTTCCAAATGAGGAAACCAAAACTGACACATGACTGATCCACATCACATAGTAAGGAAGTCATAGAGCTAGGACTGTAACTCGGATCTGGCATCCAACCCAGCATGTTCTTTTGAAACAAGGCTCGAATAATAGTGACATAAACATTCTATTACCCAGACACATGAATGTGAGAAGATAATTTCCCACACCACAGCACATCGGCTCATACATTTATTTCCTTGCTCATATAAATAGCACCAACAAAATAGCAGCAACTTATAATGAAACATGACTGCTTCCATCATAGGGTGGTTCTGCACAGCTGAATCAGAAACCTGGGTAAGGAGATAAGACAAGTCTTACTCAATTTCGTACTTCTAAATGACTTAATTACTGAATTTTGGGCTGCTGGGTCACAAACAGCACGAAAGGAAGTGGGAGTTGGAGCTGGCTGACATTCCCTCAACAGGGAGGGGACTAGAGAGGAAAATATTGGGAGTCTTGCACTTACGCACTAGGAGGTGGTGAGGGTAGGAGCCAAATGGTAGGGCGGGGGAAGATTCCTTTCCCCAACTATGTAACAGAGCATTACGTGAGTGAATTCAGAACTTTGAGTGTGTTCTGAGCTGAGTGCCTGCTGGAATGTGGACTGTAAATCTCTCATCATCCTTCTCCTCACTGACCTGCAAACAACCCCTGTTTCTCCCATCTGCTTCCCCACCACCTGCCTTTCGGTCTTTATCTACATAACATTTTCCATTTCCTACCTTCTTCTCTCTCTACCTTTCCATGGTGCATCTCATTCCCCCTCCAAATGTTTGCATCTGGCCATATTTTTCCCTAGCTGTGAGACCCACAGTGGGCTCATGTGAACTCTTAACACATCTGCTCAACAAATATTATTGAGCCCTAACCATCTAGTTGTTGAAGATACAACACTAAACAAAACAGTGAGCAAAACAGAAAGTTCTGCCCTGTGGACTTCACATTTGAGTGGGGAGATAATAAACAAAATAGTTGGTAAGTTATATAGAATATTGGAAGATAGTAAGTGTTGGGAAAGAAATAAGCTGGGTTGGAAAAGGGAATGTAGGCGGAGAAAGGGCTCCAGGTCTCAGTATAGAATCAGACAGCCTGGGCTGGAATTGGAACCCTAGCTCCATCCTTCTGGGTCATGTGACCTGGGCAGACTAATAGATCTCAATATGCTTCAGTGTCCTCATCTGTATGTTGGGAATCACAAGGAAAACTCATACCTTCTTAGGTGATTTGGGGGATTAAATGAGATGATGCACATAAAGTGTTCAACCCAGGACTTGCTTCCCATATAAACTCTAAATGGTTGTTAGTTTGTATTACTTGTAACATGATGCTGTATATTATAGCATATACATTATGCATGTAACATACATAGTGTATATATGTGTATGTTATGTACATAACATTCTTATTAACTTTGTGCCCATAATACTCCATTTTTCTCAAATACCTGTATTTCCATCTGTCTCTTTTTCTGCTAGTCTATGTACTTTTTTAATTTTTATTTTATTTTTTCAGTGTTCCAGGATTAATTGTTCATGCACCACACCCATTGCACCATGCAATATGTACTTTTGAAGGCAAAACCACATCTTGAGGATCTCCATAGTCTCCGTAGTTCCTTGGCACATAGAGAATGCTATGTTTACTTGCTGAATTAGAAACAAATGTAATACACCTTTCCGAGGCACAATAATCTTGTGCTGAAGCCAGTTGTTAGAACCTCCTCTGGTTCTGATCCTCCTCGTGTCATACCTAAATGACAGCTGAATTCTGTCCATCTCCTCTCCCTGCCTGTAACCACTGTTCCTTCCCACCCCCTGTAGAATGCCCACCTCCTTCCCCCAGCTCACTGACTGTCCCACCCCTCTGCTCCTCCACAGGAGTTTTTCAGAGATCATTTCCTGTGGATCCAGACAATTCCTGTAGCTTTGTTCTACCTTCACGCAAACCTCAACTATATCTGTCCAGTGGGCTCCTTTGTGGGGCTCCCCTCTCAAAACCTGTGTGCATACCCTAAACCTCTAGTAATAATGTGCTTCTACTCTCTAGTAGTAGAGTTTTCATTCCTTTTCTCATGTGATCCTTGCAACAACTGTGTGATTATTAGCAGCATGTTTCTAATAAGGAAACAGAGCTCAGAGAGGTGGAGTGAAAACTCCCAAGCTCACGTGGCTAAAAATGGCAGCGCTGACACCTGATTTCCCATCATCTCCAGCAATACCGGGTCGAAAAAGTTTACACTTGGCACTTGGATGACCAGAATTCTCACCCCGCCATTGCTGTCTACTCACCGTATGACCCTGGGAAATGTCTTGGTTTTCATTTCCGTAAAATGAAAGTAACGCTTGCCCATCCTGACTCACAGGCATATTTTGAAGATTAAAAGACATGTTAAGAAATTTCAGAAAGTAGAAATTGTCATGTATAAATGTCAGGAGTATGAATAAGCTCTGTAAAAATATAGTGACTGATGTATACGAAAGAAAGAAGCGGACACTTTGTGATTTCCACACACACCAGAAAAAGAAAAGCTCTTTAGAATTTTCAGGCATAACTGAGCATTGGCACTGCTGATAAAGAATATAGGATTCATGCAAGCTTTTTTTAAACGTATGGGCTAAAAAATAGAGTATGTACAACCACCAGAGTCCAAATATTTAAAAATAGCCCCCTCCCAAGGAACACACACACACTTGATAAACAGTGCAGAAGATAGTCTTTTCCCGTCGCACTGAACAAACTGCAGAGGTGTTTATAGTGACCTGTAAAATCCAGTGATGCAAGGTTATGTGTTGATTTGTCTTGTTATAGTAAGAGGCTCAGCATTATGGGCCAAGTTCATTGCAGAGCCCAGGAACCCATTCAAATTCTGTGGTCCTCCTGGATTGTTGAACCGCCTCCTGGATTGCTGAACCGCCGTGTCACAAATCAGCTGCCCCTTGGGACTTGGAAATTCTGAAGTTATATAGAGATTTCTGTAAAATTTCAAACCAATAGTGTTTTATATTTTATAATCAGTTCTCAATAGAGGGACATATGATTAGACTGAATAATATTTGCAGCAAGGACCTGTGGCCTCGATGACAAAAGTAATCTGTGGACAAGTGCTGAGATTTCTCTGTCATCATTCTGCTTTGCTCCCCCAGTATGCACCAGGGACTACTAGGAGATGGTGGCAGGAAAGAGCTCCATGTTGTAGTGAATTTTGGTCCAGATCATCGGAGTCGGCAGGGAAGGAGAGGAGAGAGATGAGCAGTACCTCCTCACAGACACGGCCGGGTCCCTATAGCTTTGAATTTAGCTGTAATGCAGAGACTAAAAGGACCATGGAGTACTATGGATAAGGCCATGTAGACATCTACCTGGAGAGCAAAATTAGGGATTAGATCTCTATTGGGAGCTAGATGGAGCTCTGGGGAGAGGGGGGTTCCCTGGTAGTAGCTGTCCCAAGAGCTGCTAGAGATTCTTTTAGGATTGGGCATCCAGATCTTAGCCCAGCTCTACCTGCCTGGATTTAAAATCCCATTTGGGGCCTCTAGCTGGGCACATTCCCTCTTGGTACCACCTGACAATGCTATGCTTTCTGAACAGGAAAACCTGGAAGGCGAGCAGAGAGCCTCATGGGCCTAGCCGCCCCCCAGCCTGCTTCGTCTTGGTATTAGGCATACACTGCATAGGTAGGATGGAGGCTCAGGTCAGAGAGCTCTCTCAGCACTTACGGGGTTCTCCTTGGGCTAATTCTGGAATCCTCACACTTGGATAGGGCTTGCCCAAGGTCGCATAATGCATCCATGGGAGATCTGGGTGAGAACCCAAGTCTTTTGAGTCTCCATCTAGCTCTGTAATGAAGCAGCACCTCCTTCTATTATGATAATGTATCAAGCTACATATACCTTAATGTGCTTCCTGAAGATGACCATCTTGGCCAGATGCAGACCATCTCGGCTAAGCACCCCACGCTCTGGATATGCATTTCTACCCCCTCCTCTCAGGACAGGAAAGGAGGGTCTCATAAAGATGATGTGTCTCTTGGATTTTGGTGAGGCTTCAGTGGACTTCAGGAAAGGCGCTGTGTTTTTTCTGAGACATTGGAAGACAAGTTGCAAAGGATCTTGAGGATTTTCTACAGAGATACTTTTGGGGGATGGCTGTAATGTGACATCTCCTGGTGTTTACTTATTTGTGTAATTCCCTTTTCCTGAGTATAGGTGGGGCCTGTAACTTTCTTCCAATCAATAGAAGATGGTCCAGGTATTGGGATGCAGCTCCCATGATTGCCATACATTGTCTCACAGAGCATCCCAGCAGACTGGCACAAGACACTCTTCTTGTAGGCTCAAGGAAGTAAGTGACCATGTTGGAGGAGTCCATAAACTAAGGTCTCTAAGGAACTGTGGGCTGCCTCTAGGATTGAGGGGGTAGCCTTTGGCTAACAGCCAACAAATAGCCATAGCCTTACAGCCAAAGGAAGTGAATGCTGCCAACAGCCTGAATGCTGTTTGGAAATAGATTCTTCCCCACTCAAGCCTCTAGATGAATATACATCTCGGCAACATCCTGATTTCAGCCTGTGAGGCTCTGAGCTGAGGATCCCGCAAAGCCACGTATGGACCCCCAGAAACCATAGGATAAAAAGACATGCTTGTGAAGCAGCAATTGAAAGCTAATACAAAACTCTTAACTATATTCTAACCAGGTGCCATTTAGAAAATCCTCACCTAGTAAAGGAGTCTCCTACAGTTTTCTAAATCAGTAGTTATGAAGGCTCTGCTGAAACATCTTCAGCGGTGGGGAGCTACCATTTCACACAGCAGCCCATCCCAGGGTCAAACAGTTGGCAAGCTGTCAGGCTGCACCCTCAGAAGGGAAATAGACCATGCAGAGGCAGCCTTTGATATGCCATGGATCTCAAGTAGCCTGGTGTAGGGGATTCCCTCTTCTCTCCGTCCTGGGCTATCCCCGTTGGCAAAACAGTCCTCGTCTGCCTGCTCATCAAGGAAGGACTAGAGGGGAAAGATGGACAGGTCCACAGCACGAAAGTAATGACAAAAGTAATCTGTGCACAAGTGCTGAGATTTCTCTGTCATCATTCTGTTGGAGCTCTTGCTCCCAATTTTATCACTCGGCAGCGATGTAAACTTTCACCCCTTAAATAAGTTAATGAGCCCTGCTCTGTGTACTTTTACTCACAGGGTTATGACCATCAAGTGAGATAACATCGATGAAAGTGTTATTGGCCGTAAATCAACAAATGATTGCAAGTGATGATTATTATTAAAATAACAGGCACTTGTCAGTAAACATTTGTCGAAGCAGGTCCACACGGATGGGGACAGGCTCTCCAGGGAAGTTGCTGATGTGAAGATAAGGAGACCAGCCCCAGTTTGGAATTGCATCACTGATTCTGGATTCCCAGTGGTACCTTTCAGGTCTTGCTTCAGGAATTTGTTTTTTGTTTTGTTTGGAAGGAACAAGAAGCCCCTGGAGCAAGTTAGGCTGTCAGCAAACTTAGTTGGTAATTAGGCTCCAAAGAAAAACCTGTGGCAGCGAGACAGCGTTAAAACTTGAATTCCTTTCCACAGGTGGAGGGTTGGATCCTAGAAGCAGTGTGTACAGCTTGGCTATTTTTATGCCTCTGCAGGCAAGAAGGTTCAAGAGAATCTAGGTAAAGCAATTAGCATCCCACTGTCTGCAGGCAAAACTGGTTTGAACATGTTTCCCCGTTCTTGAAGGGCTGTTGGAGCCTTAGCAGTTTATCTGATGAAAGATTTCACTAAACAAAATGTCTTCACTTACAAATCCAGGCCCTTTACACTCCCTGTCAGCCAGAATTTGTTTCTTTTTGTTACCATCCTTCCTTCAACCATGGACCACAGAGAAATAAATTAATCCCTAAGAGCCTGAGAAGTTATGGAGGTGTTTAATCGGTCTGCTTGTAGATGTCCCAGCAAGCCCTGTGAACTCTTTTTGTATGGACAGTTTATGTATTGTGATTCTTCTCATTTGGAACAGAAAAATATGTTTATACTTGCATTTTTTAGGGCAAGGTTCACGGATACGTTTATCTTGCACTGTGCACATTACCACTGAAAGTATTGCTACTTCACTGTAGATTTGTTTTGCCCACTTCAGGAAAAACAAGATCATGACCTCATTATTAAAACCAAAATGCTTCCCAGAAACTCCTCTTAAAAACATACATTAAAAAATGTCTGCAGTCATGTTTATTTCCGCAAAAATGGTCTGAATTTTTACCTGTCTCTGTATACATCCTGTTCTCGTGTTGGCATGATGACGTGTGCAGGGCCATCAAGTGTCAGGAACCCACGGAAAGGTGCTCTCAGTGCTGCATTTTGGGTCTTCATCCTTCATCAAACCTAGTTTTTTGTTGTTGTTTTTGTTTTTGTTTTTTTTAAGGATTTTATTTGTTTGACAGAGAGAGAGAGAGAGATCACAAGCAGGCAGAGAGGCCGGCAGAGAGAGAGGGAGAAGCAGGCTCCCTGCCAAGCAGAGAGCCTGATGCGGGGCTTGATCCCAGGACCTGAGATCATGACCTGAGAAGGCAGAGGCTTTAACCAGCTGAGCCACCCAGGCGCCCCTCAAACCTAGTTTTTATCCACGACCTCAGTTTTTGATTTTTGGTTGCTTCATTTGGGGGTTTTGTTTGTTCGCTCTGTTTGGGGTTTTGTATCTGTTTTCTAATCTAAGCCTGAGATCCAGTGCTAATTGAATACTAGCACGAAATATTTGAGCCTGGCTCCCTGGAGCCTGGCGCCAGGCTGGTTATCTCAGCAGTTCAGGTGTCACGCCATCAGACTTCATTCTGCTTTCTCCTCTTTGAACCCAGAGAACTTTCCACCACCCAACCATAAAGCCCACTGCTGAAATTCTATTCATTTTATTTTTTTAAAGATTTTATTTATTTGACAGAGAGAGACACAGTGAGAGAGGAAACACAAGCAGGGGGAGTGGGAGAGGGAGAAGCAGACTCCCTTGCTGAGCAGGGAGCCCGATGCGGGGCTCGATCCCAGGACCCTGGGACCATAACCTGAGCCGAAGGCAGACACTTAACAACTGGGCCACCCAGGCGCCCCAACTACCATTGAAATTTTAATGAATCTGTTTAATTCCTCAGTTTCCCCAACTAGGTGGTGAGCTCTTGCAATGCAGAGAACCTATTTGTCCCATTCGTGCTCACCCGCTGCCTAGCACAAGACTTACAGAGTACCGATGTTCCATAACTATTTCATAAGAGGAAAAATGTTCACGGGTTACATTTTTCCCAGGGACCAGATAATGCAATCCTAGATCTTGCTATATAGCATCCGAGACACCAAGTGAGAGGATTTGAATGATCTGTGAAAATCCATGTGGGCAGCTCCCAAATTATAGATGGATTGTGTCCCAGTAGTTCAGAGATGAATGAGTATTACAATTCACAGAGCTTGACAGATACACTCTTTTCAGTCTTCTCATTTCACAGATGTAGCAACTCATTCGTGAGAGGGGGCATTGCCTTGCTGAAAGTCCTGGAAAGAGTTTATGATAAAACCAACTCCTACCAGGTTCCACGTATTTTCCTTACTGCTTATGCTCATTGTGTCATAGACACATATACCAATTAGTTGCATCCTTTGGCCCACAAGGAAACACATTTTATCCAGTGTTAGATATTGTGATTATTCACAGATTCCTGACACTACTTGGGAATAAGCTCTGAGACAAGTGGGAAATAGCTCTAGCCAGCCATCAGTAGTAGGTTCTAGAAAGGACATCCACAGCTGTGAAGAAGGGGCTCCATTCATTGTGATATCAGCAGAGGCTACATCCACTGCTTCTTATTGGGGCAGGGGTCCATAAAATGGTAGCAGTTCTTGAATCAAGGGTGAAGAAAACTTCTGCCCAGTTTTCAGAGGCAAACACAATGCTGAATGTTCCAGAAAAACCATTGTAATTGTCACACATGTGCATCTTTTCCCTGTGCACATCTCTTTTTTTTTTTTTTTTTTTTTTTTTTGATAGAGCATGCATGCAAGTGGATATGGGGGAAGGGGCAGAGGGAGAGGAAGAGAGAATCCTAAGCAGGCTCCATGCCTAGCACGGAGCCCGACATGAGCTCGATCTCACAACCCTGAGATCATGACCTGAGCTGGAATCAAGTCAGATGCTTAACCAACTGAGCCACCCAGGCGCCCCGATCTCTGCACTGCCCTGGAATCAAGGACTTTATTACATATTGTGTGAACACCTGTCTGCCAGGATTTAGAACAAATGCTTTCAGGCAATTTTGCCTCTTAGTTCAGATAAATTTCATATATTACTTTCTGTCCAGAACTGTAGGGTCGTGTTAGGTTTTTTAAAACTCCAGGAAATGTTTATTTTAATTTTCTTGAAAGAAAGGGGAGGATAAAGAAAATGTATCAAAAGCTTCTACTGCCAAACTACTGTTTTGATTTCTCTTTGTGTGAGCTTCGGCTTCCCCACATCTTGAGCCCTAAACTCTTTGATGTTGTCCCTTTGAGCATAAAATAAAAGATTATTTTCTTTAGTGTACAGGCTTGGAAGAGGGCAAACACAAAACATTGCTGCGTGTTCATTTTCTGTAGCAATAATTGGTGCTGGTCTTAGGGCTGTCATATTTGCCCTCGCCTTACACAATAAGCATTTGGCGCTCTATGACTTCTCAGTGTTGTCAGCTTTCCAATCCTGTATGAAGTTCCTTCGTAGTGTTTCCGTGTGAGCAACTTGATGAGAGAGCATCCATGATCTGATTCTTCCGTCTGTCCCTTCAGGGCTCATAATTACGTTTTGCACGCAGCAGGGGCTCAATGCACGAGTGAATGCATGGATGGATCTTCCGGTTTGATTCCATGAACTCCTTAATTCTGTTCAATGCACTATCGAGGTCTTCATAAGACATTTCATTGGTACATATTTCGTATTGCTCTTTTTTTTTCCATTTTTAACTTTTTCATTTACATTCAATTTAATTAATACATAGCATATGGTTAGTTTTAGAGGTAGAATTTAGTGATTCATCAGTTGCATACAACCCCCAGTGCTCATGTCTTTAAGTGCCCTCCTTAACGCCCATCACCCAGTTACCCCATCTCCCCACCCACCTCCCCTCTAGCAGCCCTCCCTTTGTTTCCTAGAGTTAAGTCTCTTGTGGTTTGTCTCCCTCTCTGTTTTCTTTTTTTTTTTTATTTTTTGTTAACATATGATGTATTATTTGCTTCAGGGGTACATGTGTGTGAATCATCAGTCTTACACAATTCACAGCTCTCACCATAGCACATAGCCTCCCCAATGTCCATCACCCAGCCACCCTTTCCCTACCCCCCTCAACCCTTAGCAACCTCATATTGCTTTTTAATACTCAAATAAACAGTTTGTGTTACTTTCTGTAAAAGCCTCAGTGAATAGAAATTAGAATATTTTCAGTTACCGAGTTAATCTTTTCATACCCTCTCATAAAATGGCATCGGGTCCACAAGACTCATTTCCTGAGTTTCCTGGCCAATGTAGTCGCCTAACTTTGTGTTCATGTGGCATAAAATCCTCAACTCCCAGGGTTGCCCTGGCTTTTAGAGATCCTTTGGAAATACTTATCATTTACAGATGAGGAAACTGACATAGTTGTTCTCTTTACAGTTAGTGAATGAATTAGTTAGGAGTTTGCACTATCCTTAATCAAGCTAGTATGTGTATATTCACAATATTTTGATCAATATTTTGTTCACTCTGTTTTGTGACTGTTCCTAGACTGATTCTAAAGACAGGCAAGGGGGCTCCTGGGTGGCTCAGTGGGTTAAAGCCTCTGCCTTCGGTTCAGGTCATGATCTCAGGGTGTTGGGATCGAGCCCCACATCGGGCTCTCTGCTCAGCGGGGAGCCTGCTTCCTCCTCTCTCTCTGCCTGCCTCTCTGCCTACTTGTGATCTCTCTCTGTCAAAAAAATAAATAAAATCTTTTTTTTTTTTCTCTTTTTCTTTTTTTTTTTTTATTAATTTTTATTAACATATAATGTATTATTTGCCCCAGGGTACATGTCTGTGAATCTTCGGGCTTACACATTTCACAGCACTTAATAGCACATACCCTCCCCATTGTCCACAACAAAAAAATAAATAAAATCTTAAAAAAAAAAAGAAAAAGACAGACAAGGGCTCAGAAGTAATCCGGATGACTTGCTTAATTTCCAGTGTTGCTGTTCTTACTGACAGATAAGACCTCTGTCCTTTGTGCTTATAGCTAAACTGAATTGCTTTTGGTCAGGGAAAAGAATAACAGTAGTTACCCTCATAACCAACTGGGAAATCCTTTCTGTTCTGCTGACCTTATTCATACTTTGTGATAAATCTTGAAATTGCCCCTATTTCAAGTTTGATGGCCAGTGACTATGTATTCAAGCCTTCATTTGCTTTTTCTGTGCTTGCATCCCTCCTTTTCAGAAGCTTTTCCATCTTTAAGGCCTTTCTAAATATTGTCATTATCTTGAGAGAAAAATAAAAAACTTAAAAAGAATGAGTTAAGAAATATAAAGGGGTCCTAGTAGTGAAATGAGGAGAGCCTTGCCTCGGTTTTGTAAGATCTGGGTCTGAATCCTGGTGTGGCATCCTGTTAACTTTATGATTTTAGGGGAATTGGGAATCCTGAAAACCTTGTCTGCCGGTCTATCTAGTGTGGGAAAACATGGAACCAGTTTGGAACAGAGATTAAACTATGCGAAGTCATATTATTCACACACAACACACACACACACACACACACACAATCTCCAGTGGTTCCTGTTCCAAGTCTTGTTTGGCCAGGTAGCTTCAATGAATAACAATTTCAGTGATGGCAAATATTTATTTAGCATTTTATGGCTTACAAACCACTTTATTATTTTGTCGTTCTATTATTATTGCTAATATTATTTCACGTTGTTTTAGCATGAAAAGCAGTGTCTTCTTTAGTATTCTGTTCCTGTTGGATGTATTGTAATCTACATTTCACAGTTGGAAAAAGACAGATCCTAGGAGGATAAAGGACTATGTGACATAAGTTTGCTTCTAAATAATGGGAGAGATTCACACCCATATTTTGAAATTCATAAACTCATGTTCTTTCCTAAGACTTTTCCTAAACATTGGACATGATCACGTGGAAAGGTTGGGCTTATCCCGCCCCTCGTCCTTCATGGTCTCCTCTTTCTCTCAGAATTCTTCAGAAGGAACTCCGCTACTTGGAAGCATACAGCATGGATTGGAAGCCGTACTTGTTTCGCAGGAGAAGTTTTCCTTCCCCATTTGAAAACCTGAAATGCAATGTCCTTATAAGTCTTTGGAAGTTACAGAGTGAAGGACAGGAGCCACAATTTGCAAGGGTATCTCCCATACTTCTGTCTTCTCATGACTTGATAAGAATCCCCAGAGGATTTCCATGTTTACCTGAAATTCTCTAGGAGACAGAGAACCCCGACTACACAAAGGCACTTGGGCTACACAAAGCTGCTTTAAACTCTGAAACTGGGGGACAGTCTGGTGTGCAAATAGGGAAATGGCTCTTTTCGTGCTGTAATAGAGTCTTATCTAAATATCTGAAAGCTCTCTGCAAGCATCAGTTGTTACTCTAGGTTAGATTTCAAAGCCCACAGCTCCCTTATGAGGTCAGCAAGGATAACTGATGTTTATTCTATCACTAGGGCCCTCAAATCTCCAGCAAACATTTTGCACATCCCTTCTATGACTCGCAGTCAATGTGGGAATCATGGCCAAGCCTGGGATAGCACATCTGCTCAAAGGGTTATTTGAGTGAACAGCAAAAGGGAGGCAGGGAGAAGCCGTAGGAGTAAATCAGACAGGCCTGAATATAAAATCCAGCTCCACCACTAAAATGTCATACACCCATTGAGGATAAAAACTTTACTTTTCTGAACTTCAGTTTTACTATCCGCAAACTAATTTAGAAATCGCTGCTGTAAAGCTAGGAGATGGAAGAAAAAGAAAAAAAAAAAAAAAAAAGGCACAGGTCTGGTTAGTTTAAGGTAACTGGATTATTCCAGTACTCATTCCTCAAATGCCCAGAGACAGAACTTATCACTTGACAGAGGTGCAAATTCCCAGGTCCCATGTTTTTCTATGACCTGGTATTCTAGAAAATTCAAGATTTCCTTCTTCCATTTTCTAGCTCTTGGTGGGTACAGGAACTGATATGTTCAGATCTTTGTGGCACCACTGGGCTATTTGGGAACCAGTGTCTGTGAATTCAAGGAATAGTTGGGGTCAATGGAAGCTGTGATATACCTCTATGCAACCACATCTTCCTGTCAGACGGAGAGGGCCTTATACTGGATCTGGAGAAGGAAGCCATACTGCTGTTCCCATGGATAGGGAAGGACGTCATGTCCCCTCTGATACCAGTGAATCCCTGCATCTGAAGGGAGTTGGACTTGGACTTCCACCATCTCATCTCATTTTGTTCTCTCAACCGCACAAAGGGACACTATTATCCTCATTTGACAGATGAGGAGACTAGATTATTGTGATTTGCCCCCCGACAGGAAACGCATGAACAAGTACTAGCACACTAGCCTGTTCTGAAATCCAGTGACATTCTTTTCCACCTCCAGCCTTGTTTCTGGCCCCCTTGGGCCTCTAGAGCAAGCTCGGGCTTGGTTTGCACTAAAGATGAAGCAATCTGACGTGGCGGACATCCAGACCACTTGGGAAATGGTGCTCTTTGGGGACTGGCTTGTCTTCTTCTCGGGCCCCAACAAAGGGGTTGCTGTGGGCTGTAAAGTCAACAGATTCTCCCCGGTTCATCAGAATTAAGAGTGTCCAGGGCTGCTGTGCTCTAGGCCCTTCTTTAAGACCAGCCTAGTGATAAAATATGCTCGTAAGTCAGTCTTTGTGGCTTCTTTTTGTCTTCCACATGGAAGGCACATGAGAAAAACAATATCTATAATTTGTTCCTTTCTGCTTTTAATATTTATTCTTGGTATAATGCTTTATAGAAGTTGGATGTGGAAGGCAGGCTAGCTTTAAGGCACCTCTTCGGGCCCTCGGACAGCATGGTACATGCTGAATGACCTCACCCTGAGAACTTCAAGAAACTAATTTCTAGTCCTGCCTTTCCCGAGAAAGTCACCCTGCCCTTTGCGATTCGGTTTTCTCAACTACCATTGTGTTTGAACCAGATGATTTCAAATATCGCTTCCTCCTCTGAAATTGTTCTTTAACTTTTCTATGTAAAGAGTTGATTGAAAGAGCCACAGATTTCATTATGAAAAAAAGGTTAAGTTATAAATAGGAGCTATTTAAGGCAGCAAAGAAATAGAGCATCCCTTTCTAATGATGTTCATTCTTAAAAAAAGAAAAGGCACAATTTCCATTTGTTTGCATTTAGAGAGTTAGGCCCTTGCTGAGCTAGGGCATTCATCTTTGTTAAATAGGCCAAAAATTAAGGTTTTCCCCCTCTTTTCACTTATTTATTTACTTTATTTTTATTTATATTTTATTACTATATATTGGTATATACAACATGATGTATGTATATCACTTACCACAGTTCATCCTTGTTCTCTTCTTGCCTTTTTCTCATTTTTAATGGAGGCATGATTTACATGCAATAAAATACTCCGATCATGAGTGTCTCTGGGGGTGACCTGTAGACTAGTGATGAGATTGGAGAATTGTATACATCACCCCCAGAAGTTTCCCCTCATGAGGCTTTCCAACCAATTCCCATCTGCCACCCTCAGAAGCAACTACTTGCTGACCTCTCTCACCATAAATTCTGTCTTTTAATTCCAATAAGTGGAATCACACTTCGTTTATGTGTTATCTGACTTCTTTCATTCCATATGCAGGGTTTTGAGATCCTTCCTCTGTGTTGTTACCTCAGGGATCTGTTCCTTTTTGTTACTGAGCAGAATCCCACTACTCCAATGACCATAGCTCTAGTTAGTGTATCCATTCTCCTCTTTGGGGATTCGGCCCTGAATTTATAAAGGTGAAAAACGTGGGGATATAAGTAGTGAATCCTTGGGTCAGATCCATCTTCCATTCAGTGCCCCGGGCCTCAGGTTTCTGCCCCAAGGGCCCTGACAGCCACCTGAACTATGAAGGAGAGACCTTTGCTCTGTATTCCTCCATTGTTTCCACTGATGTCCTTGCAAAGTGGAGACACCAGCCGGAGAGCCAAGAGACCAGGGTTCAAACAGCTGCTCTGCCCCCACCCAGCAGTATGAATGACCACTTCATCACTGGACCTCAGTTTCTCCATCCGTAAAATAGTCTGTTTGGACTGGATAAATCTTCAGCTTTCCCATCTTGGAGATCCTGTTGTCCTTTGCAAATTGCTCTTCTAGGCTCCGGACACCTTGTCCTTTTCAGTCAACCCCGGATTTCACTCTCCTGCCTTTCTGTGGTGAGGTATCCAAAGTGTCAGATTATTGGAGAAAATGTCTCTGGTCCCCCCGTCTCCCATGCCCTGTACTTCCCCTTTCCCAAAGTGGACCACAGAGAAGATATGTTATCTAAGGCATTTGCCGCGAGAAGGATTTCCCTGAAAGTGTTGAATCTTAAATGTTTACCCATCTGTCAGGTTCTTACTACACTATTACTTTGCAAAGCTAATCAGGGTTATTATACTTTCTTGTCCTGTTTGGCGTACTACATTATGGATTTGTTTTTTCTATCTCCCTCACCGCTCTGGTGGTAGCTTCTAATGACTCAAGTTTGGTCCTCCTGACTTGTAATACTGGTTTTGTGATCTGCTTTGGGCCACCACGTAGTCAAAGTGCTGGCCTACCAATATTTTAGCTGTTCCTGGGCTAATATGATTCATTTGACAATGTCTGTTTTACTGTAGAACTCAACTTATAAATACCTCCTCTCCTTGTCTTCACAATTTATTGAAAAAGGCCTTTGAAACACAATCCCTCTCCCTCCGGGAAATGCTGTCTATGAATTTTTTATTTTAAAGGCAAACTTTGCTTCAGTTGAGGAAATAGTATCTGTCCCTAGCATGAAATAAACTGAAGGGAGTAGAACAGCTTCTCCGAGGTCAATAATGTAATTATTTTGGCTACCAAGGAAATTTAGAGATTCGTATATCTATCCATATATAGTGGGAAATGCAAAATTCCATCTCTGAGCAAAAATGGATTTGGGAAATATCTATCATTTTTATTATCTGTCTCCTTGGATATATTCTTTGCAGTCCAGTGGGCGGGAAAGAGCATGTGGACTTACGGAACCAAAGAGGCTCATTTTTTTCATCTTGGCCCACCTACATTCCTGTTGGACAGCTTTGGAAAATCACTTAACCTCTTTCAGCCTTTCCGTTCTTATTTGTGAGTTGGGAATAATGATGTCTCTTTTTCAAGGTTGTTTTGAGGATCTTAGATGATACGTGTAAAATTCATGGCACGCAAGGCAGGAACCCAATAAAGCTGGTAATGCAATTACTCCGTACTTGTCACTTCAGCTACTTCTCATCGTAACATCAGTATTCAAGCCTCAAGTTTTAAACTCTAACTCTCAAACTTCCAAAATGAAGCATAAACTTGACTTTCACACTCACAGGGTCTGAGTCCTCTCATTACTGCTTATATCTTACCACATCATGATTCGATCCAGAAGAACGTATTTTAATGGTCTGGTGAAGTAAAGGGCCAGGAGGGACGTGATCGGAACTTTCATTTCGTGAGCATTCTTCACTGCGTTGCAGAAATAAGACCTCCGTATGGGGAGATATGTCTCCCGATTCTGCCACTGAGACTCTGACAGCCCCAGAATCTGGAAATCATCCCTCTGTCCCTAGAAAGCATGGGGGAGGATGGTAGGAAACCTCGAGAGAAATTAAAAATGCGCCGAACGTGAGGGAGGACTAGTGATCCACTAAAAACAAATCAGCACTATAAAGTGTATTTTCACTTGCAGGAGACACGTTACTTGCTATGATTTTGCACTGATCCCCTCTTCCGGTAACTGTGTGGCGTGGTTGTGATTTGTTCTCCTTGATCTAACAGGAGCGAGTGAGAAGCATATCTAAGCAGCTCTCACAGCCGCCTCCTTTCAAACGCTTCCTCTGACGTATGTGCCATGTACCGGTGGCAAGGACAGCACTGTTAATGGAGACCTTCTGCTCTGGGACACGGAGCAATGATGTGGGAATTGGGAGCTCTCAGTCTGTTGTTTCTGCCAATGACAGACTATGACCTTGGAGCAAGTTAACTCACATACAAGGTGAAGGAGATCTTATCTGCACTGGGCTTGAGAGCTATTCTGAGAAAGATGCTCCATGACGACAAAGTATTTATGATCGTTGCTTACTCAGATTGGAGAATGGCTCTAATTGTTGCGCAGACATCCAGGTCATTCCCTTTTGCTTTTGTGTTCGAAACCCAGCTTTCTTCTTTGGAGACTGGTCTCACCTAAACCAGATGAGGAGTCACACTGTTTAGCTTAACAACATCCACTTAAAAGCTTTTTAGAATTTGTGCTTCTGTTCAGTCATCCATTAGCCAAGGAATATGTATTGCACGCCTACTGTTTTGTACCAGACACTGTGGTAGGAGATGCCAAAGAGAGGTAACACTTGGTCCTTTCTCAGGGAGCTCAAAATAACAGGGGGAGATAAACATATACACAAAACTAGAACGCAGTATAACAAATGCCATACCAATCTACCTGCAAAAGTTTTATGGATGAAGAAGGAGATAATAATCCATCGGCCTGAAAGGGACTGACTCAGGGAAGGTGTCAGAGAAGAGGGAACCTATGGTCAGAGTCTGGAGTTTCCGGTCAGAGATGAAGTGGCAAGAGCAGTATGAAGCGAGGTTCCAAAGGAAGAAAGTGTAGGACATGTTGAGGGAAATGGTGGCACTCTGATGTGGCTGGAATGTTGGGTACATAAGAGGAATGTTGAGTGTCTAGCTGAGTCAAGGTTGTGTCCATTCTTAAGAAGCTGCCAAGGAGCTGGATTTCTCTTATAGGAGTAGTGGATCTTTTCATGGTTTCTAGACACTGCAGAGATCTGATGCTCTCTTCATTTTGGAAATATGCTCTGATAGGGTCGCAGAGGTGACCCACTGGGCAGAGGTCACACGCTGGCAGCTTTCAGACCAGGTACCCTCAGATGTATTCTGTCTGATATTCAAAACATCTTTTAAAAATTTTAAACCCATGGCAGACTTTGGCAGTTTGGGAGAATGCACATAAAAATCTAGATTTACAGCTTTGGATAAAAAGTAGACTTCACGGGGCGCCTGGGTGGCTCAGTCGTTAAGTGTCTGCCTTGGGCTCAGGTCATGATCCCAGAGTCCTGGGATCGAGCCCCGCATCGGGCTCCTTCCTCGGCAGGAAGCCTGCTTCTCCCGCTACCATTCCCTCCGCTTGTGTTCCCTCTCTCGCTGTGTTTCTCTCTGTCAAATAAATAAAATCTTTAAAAAAAAAAAGTATAGACTTCACAATTTCTGCCTGGCTCCAACCAACTGGAATGTAGAAGGACCTTCTTTCCACCTTCAGCTGGGACATGCATTCTGCAATTTGTCACGTCCCCTTCGCCACTGTTTATTAGGTACTGTTCATTACACAAAGCATGTCACTCATTGATGGTGTCTTTCTGGATCTTGCATTTGAGTATGAGGCTTATGGAGCAAAGCAAATCCAGTATCAGAAAGATCATTGGTGAACGGATGTTCACCTCAACCTGAAATGATGGCGCAAGAGTTGTTTCGATGTGTAAGGGATGAGGGTGACAGAAAAGTCAAAAAAGACTGGGATTTTTATTTTGGATAATAAATGGGTAGGATCCCATAAAATCTCCAAAGAGAAATCTTTGGAAAGATGGTGTTGTATTTAGCGTGGCCCTTTGTCACTCAAGACTTTGGAAAATATCAAGACTGTTGAAAAAATACCTATAAGTCAGTAGCCTCATTGTGCTGAAGGATGAAAGCTCAATATTATGACCGGGAACAGTTGTATCCTCTTTTTTTTTCTTTCATTGTGTGTCTCATACACATTATCATGAACTCTAACGAGTTGTCAGGCAAATGTCCATTCTTAGAACCAGGAAAGCAAATAAGGAAAAGGGATGCATGAAATCCCTAGACTGGTCCTTTGACTGTGAGTGATATTTCACCCTGGGGACAGCAGAAGCAGTCCTTAGTTCAGCCGATGTGAAACGAATGGGTAATGTGAAAATACAGATTTCAAATGTAGTTATACCCATTGGGTGGAATCTCTTAGGGGAGGAAAAGTTAATACAAACATGAAGCGGGAGCAGGACTAGGATGAGAGAAGTAACACTCCTGAGAACCAGACTGAAGGGATTCTCAGGCATTTGCAAGACCCTGGGAGAGGGCGCCTCCTTAAATTTTGCCGCCTGAGTACCTCACCTGCTTCCCCCTAGTTCTGATCCTCATAGGGAGTTTTTGCAATTAAATAAGTCATAAATATTTATGATTATAAATCATAAAATGTTATTCTTTATCCCATGAGTTTCCATGGTCATGATTACAATTAATCATTGGGGACTTATAGTCTCATCTAACTACTGTGGATGTCCTCACCATAGAGTAATACTAGGCAAAACAAGCTCTGGGTTGACACTTCTGGATACCACGAAAGCCCCAAACCTTGTCTCATACATTTCCAGGTGGGTCTGAGCTGACTGCAATCTCTCATTAGAATATCCAGTGATTAGCAGGAGCTTGATAGCTGTTGAAACTGGCATTCTGCACGGGATGGATCCCTCTCGTCCAGTAGCTTCTACGGATACTGATGTAGCAACAATAGACTTTGAAGGACCATTCACTAGCAGGTCAGCATTCCAAGCTGCTAGAGGAAGGAAGTTGTGGTGTATTTGTTTTAATATTAGGACTGGATTATTCATTTGTTTACTTTAACAATTTTATAGAAGTATAATGGATATACAAAGTGGCACATATTTAATGTGTACAGTTGGATTAGCTTAGACATATGCAAACACTCGCCATAGCACTGTCACAGGCATAATGGATATATCCCACACTTCCCAGAGTTTCCTTGTGTCGCTTTGTTTGTTTTTTTGTAGGAAAAACACTTAACTTGAGATCTGCCCTCTTACCAAATTTCAAAATGCACAAATTGTTAACTATAGGCATTGTATTACATAGCAGAGCTCTAGAACTTACTCTTGGAGCATAACTGAACCTTGAAATTCATTGAACAATAACTCCTAATTCCCCACTCCCCCCACCTCCTGGCAACCACAATTGTATTATCTCCTTCAAATTTGACTATTTTAGATATCTCATGTAAATGGTATCTTGCAATTATTTGTCCTTCTGTGACTGACTTATTCTACTTAACATCATGTTTTCCAGGTTCATCTATGTTATTGTGAATAGCAGAATTTTCTTCCTTTTGTTAAGGCTGCTTAGTATTCCATTGTGTGTATATACTACATTTTCTTTGTCCATTCATTTATCAGTGGACACTTGGATTGTTTCCAGATGTTGCCTACCGTGAACATGGGAGTGCAGATCTCTCTTTAAGACCCTGACTGCAGTTCCGAATCTTTCCCTTCTGGCGTGCCATTTAGTCCTAGAGAATATGAGACCCAAAATAGACCTTTGGTGTTATTTAGCCCAATCTCTTTATTACGTATATAAGAAAAGAGAGGCACGGAGAAGGGAATCACTGAATTTGAATCACAAAGCAAGTGTGCTAGTGAGGGCTAGGTTCAGCCTGAGTGGCACAAAACAGTAATAGTGACAGAACAAGGTAATGTTCACCTCTCTCTCTCTCCCTGGGGAAGTAGGAGTTCCAGGAAAGCGGTAGGCAAGGACCATGTCTTCCGCTGTGTTCCTCTGCCATGCTCAGCGTGGGGTCTGCATAGCTGCCTCTGCGTTTCAGTGGACTGGGGGCAGACCCCTTCCCTCTGACGATGCTTCCCTTCCACCTTCAACCCTTTGGCCAGAATTCAGTCTCACGGCCAAACTTAGCTGCACTGAGGCTGGAAAATGTAATATATATTCTGGACAGCTGTGTACCTAGCTCAGATTTGGGGGTTATAAAGAAAGAAGGGGAGAGCAGCTGTAGAGGAACAACTATCAAGGGGCATCACAGCAATTTAATGACATTTCCAGGACTAGGGTTCTGTTTCCAGACTCCAAGTCAGATGCTCTTTCTATTATACCATAGTTTTTTCTCATACAGATGTGATCTTCAATCAAAGCCTGTAAGACCACTAATATGTACTAATCCATCACTTGTATATTCATACAAGATGCAGTATCTCTCCTTTGCTTAAGAAATGTTTGTATTGGGACACCTGGGTGGCTCAGTGGGTTAAGCATCTGCCTTCCGCTTAGATCATGATCCCAGGGTCCTGGGATCGAGCCCCACGTCAGGCTCTCTGCTCAACAAGGAGCCTGCTCCTCCCTCTCTTCTCGGCTGCGCTCTCTCGCACTATCTCTGTTGCTATCTCTGTCTCTCTCTCAAATAAATAAATAAATTAAATATTTTTTTAAAATGTTCGTATTTATTAGTCCTGAGGCCTGGCAAATAGGAATCAGGCAGACCCACATTTGATTCCTGTGTGCCTATTTGTGACTTTGGGTGCACATGAGAAGAAAAACTCTAAACCTCAGTCTTTTCTTCTCTCAAGTAGTGATATTGTCGTCATGCTGACATTGTTTTAAGAATTAAATGGGACAGTGTCCATGAAAGGGTCTCACCCCGGGCCTCGTACAGAACAGGTGTCTCGCTCTGCGGGTGTCAGTCCTGTCTCCTTTCTCCTTCCTCCCTTGGGGTTCCTCCAGCCCAAAAGCGACCTCACTTCCCAGGAGATAACTGCAAGGGATCTAAATCCTTGACTCTTCTCCAGATACCCATAATCAGTTTGTTCCGATGCATTGTTTGTTCTTTCGTGCTTTATAAAAACTCAAATTCCAGCCGATCCTGAAAGATCGGAAAGCTCTGGCACAATCATCGAACTTTTTAGAAGTTACGGATGCCTGAGTCCCAGTCCCAGAGATAATGATTAAATAGGTCTGGAGGTAACCCAGGAATCTTCCGTTTATAAAGCTGGCCAGTGAGTCAAAGGAGCTAGTGTGGGGCAGGCAGGTTGATCTGGTGAAAAGACCGGGGTTGGGGAAATGGGAGGCTGAGAGGCCAGTTAGGAGGCTGTTGTCATCCCCTCAGTGGGAGATCCTGGAACAGTATGGCAGAGATGGCGAATAATGGATGGAATTAAAATATTTAGTGGCCACAATAATTGGACTTGGTCTAAGTCAAATGCTCACACTGATGTCAAGCATCTTTCAACAGTAGCAAAACTGTAGCTCTTGAAGTTGATCTGAACCGAATTCACTGCTTTGAGGTAAAAGACAGGAGGGATTGCATTACATAAAATATGATCATTAATATTATGAGAACCCTAAATTATCTGGAACCCTGACCCAGATCTGACAAGATAGAGTATAAGTGGGACAAAAGTCAAATCTTATTCTTAGCTTAAAGAATTAACTATACAAGTATATGTGAGGGTCATTTAGCTTAACAGATGTTCATGGAAAAAACTAAAGACTTGGAGGGGAGACCATGTGACCCCCAAGATGAGTAATAATAAATAAGACCACAGAAAAGTAAACACAGTTTTCCGCCGCACCTGTATAAAGACAAGTGTGCAGAACAGGGAATGCAGTAGTCCCTGGTGGGATGTGTTCCTTTCCAGGCCCCACACGTCGAAGGCAAGTTGACAAACTGGAACTCGTGCAGAGAATGATGGTTAGGAGGACAAGATGATGGAAATCATGTCCCATAAAAAACTGCTGAAGGAATCCAAGTATTCATCCCAATAAAAATGACACATGTCCAAATGACACATGTCCTCCCAGACCCCACCTGTCCCCAGTGGACTACCAGGGTCACGCTGGAAAAAGACAGTGTGGCATGGAATATGGGTTGGTGTCGTAGTCCTTGGAAAGCGCACCTTTGTGATAGCATTTCCCACAGCATGGAAAACACTACACAAGGGTCCCTGCTATAATGAAGGTATGAACAGTGCTGGGAAGGAACAAACCTGGAGGGAAATAATTAATAAAGGACGTGCTCCTGGCCCTGAGTGTTGAGCCATCTCACTTGTAAAGAAGAATGTTCAAGGCAGAGGCATGAGCACGTGCATAGGCATGCAAGAACAAAGAGCATGAAGTTGGGTTGAACAAAAGCTTGGGTTGACAGGAATGAAGACTTCCTCGGGGGAATGGTGGGATAGGGGCCTGGAAAGGGGAGGTGAGACAATATCCTGAAGGACCCTGAGTCTCAAGCCACTGGGGTGTGGTCACTGGCTTTAAAGACCCGCTTATGGAATGATAATCTAGTGCCATCTCTTGCATCTACATTATTTCCTGCCTTTGATAGTAAACATATCATCTCTGTTAAAGTTTGCTTCCTAGCTTAAACTGAACGCAGACTCTAAACCATCAAGTCACTTTAGATTTTTTTTTCCCCACCACAAACAACTCTAGGATGGCATGCATTTGAACAAACCAAAAGTGATTTCGCTCTTCTAATTTTCAGAGCTTTTGGCTGGATGCAGAGTGAGAAATTCATACCTTTTTCAAGTAGCGTGGGTTCTTTTTTCCCAATTCCTCCCCTCCATCTGGTTCTCTGGAGGTCTTGGAATCCAGGAAAGTGTTAGTTCACTGTGCTGAAATCCAAAAAAGACTGCTAAACTGTGAAAGAAAATTTGCATTCCAGAGACACTGGAAGAGTTAGTCCCCCACCCTTTTGCAGCAGCAAAGAGAAAACATCTGTATTTTCTGTCCCCTTTGTCTTTCAGGAGTTACAGAATGGAAAACCCTGCACTTTTGTCTGTGCCTTTCATACCTCCTTAATGTAAACCACTTTGGGCTCCTTGGGGATGGAGAGAGGAACCAAAACATGGAATTATTTTATTTCTAGTGTCAGAAAATATTACAGCCAAGATACAGTTTAAGGAAAGTAAATCACTTCGCCGACTTCTCTTTGTGCTCTTCAGGAGGCTGTGTTCTCGTGAATGGGTTCCAGAGCCGGGCATTTGAAGTTCATGTCAACAGCGCTCTACTTAGAGGGAAACTACACAGTCGCAGCCATGATGTTGGCATGTCATTTATGGCCTTTCTCAGCGACTGGTGCTGTCTTTTGTCTTCCATCGGCAGAAGTGTAATTAGAAGGGCTTGTTTTCAACAGAAGCCAAATCATTGCCAAATTTGTTCAACTGATCTCTAGAGAATCAAAGTTAGCTCATGGCCCTCTGGCTGTTCTCTTTGCCACTCCCAAGAGTTACACACTTAAAGTTTCCCCTTTCTTTTGAAAGAGGATCAAGTTTGGTTCAAACAACCTTTTCCGTCATCCCCAGGAGTACAAGGATAGGCCTTCCATGACCCCAGTTGTTTGGCTCAGACCACTTGTGGCTTGTTATAATTTAGGAAGTAATTGCAATTCATAAAGCCAGGTAGAAAATAAACATCTTTTTATTTTCAGAACTGAAACTCAGAGCTGAGTTTCAGGCAATTCTGAAGGGAGCCGACACGTGAGCAGAATGGTATTGGGAACATTTCTAGTCTCTGCTTGCAGATCCTGACTCTAATGGATGATTCACAATGGATTTAATTCTGATCTGAAATGTGCAGGCAAGCAGTCATTACTGTGTATACATGTGGCTGAAAATATCATTACTTAAACCCCTGACTTTAGGTTTGCCCACCTAATGATTAGACAGGTCAGTTACCCACGGTCGACAAATGCAGTAAGTAAAAGAGCATTGTCCTACCACTGTTGAATGATTAACATCAGATCATGTATTTTTTTTAGCGAAATTTGTAGCACTGATTTTTTTTAGAAAGATACCTTTGCTGAGATGGACTCAAAGAACCAAGAGTCGGAGGAAACCTTAGATGTTAGATTAATGTCGTTTACTTTTCTCATTCAACGAACACTTTTTGGGTACTTGGTATGTGTTAAACACTGCTCCAAGACTGTGAATGTTGTATTGTCTCAAGAAGACTTGTGGGGAAATAAACAATAAGCATGTCAGCAACTAGATGCATGAGGTGATATGAGGCAGTGATAAGGATATAAAGAAAGTAGCAAGGCAATGAGAAAGAGTCTGGCTCAGGAGAAGGGGCAGCAAATAGGGTAGTGATGGAAGGCCATCTGAAGACAGTTATGGAATTTCAGTATATCTATGGGAGTCGGTGCTATTGGATGACTCTTTGGAGTATTCCTTCCCAATCACTGATTCATTTCCTGAATTAAATATTTATTGAGCTTCTTTTGTATGCCAGCCATTTTTCAATGAACTGGGGTTGAAACAGTGAACAAGACAAAGAGCCCTGCTCTGTTGAAACTTCTGTTCCTCAAACCAATCACAGAGTTTCCAGAGACCAAGAGGTCTCCCTAATAAAGTCTCTTATCTTATAGGTATAGGAATTTAGGCTGGCAGAAGCAAATGCTTTCCATAGGCCTCACTGCCAGTGGCTGGCCTCCCAAAACTAGGCACAACCCTTGCCTTAGGGTCATTTCTATGTCACCATACCATGCAGGGTTTCCATAAACATCTGCTTCGGCAGTTCTAGTTTCAAATAGTGCTGGGGCTAGTGTTGTGATCCAGAATTAAATCATTTTCCCCATGGAGGCCTTCTGTCTACTGAAAATTGAGGGTAGTCAAGATGGCGCCTCACAAGAATTTAGTTAAAGAGCCTGTGACAAACTACACCATCCATGAGATTTGTACGTGCACGTGCACACCCCAAATGTGTAACATGTACCTGTTCCAGCACTTATTAGGCATTCCACATATGTAAATGAAAGAAAAGTAAAACAACACAAAATGTCTGTTGAAAACAAAATAAAAATGAAAGAAAAAAAGAAAGCATACTCTATTTCCAAAACACAATATGCGTGGGATTATGGATGTCTATGTGTACACCTCATATTGTCTTCTCTCTATAATAAGAGCCATAGAAAGTAGGCTCAGTTGATTAGTCAGAGACTGAAGAGCCAATAATTCAGTTCAGTCCTCACATGGAACAGTAATTTTGCCTGGAGAAAAGAACTTTATAACAATACCTTTACATCTCTTTACATTCTTTTTTAATTATTTTTTATTTTAATTCCAATATAGTTAACACACTATTTGTTAGTGTTATATTAGTTTCAGGTGTACAGTATGGTGATCTGACAGTTCTCTGTGTTACTCAGTGCTCAAGACGATAGGAGTACTCTGTAATCCCCATCACCTACATCACCCATTCCCTGACCCACATCCCTTCTGGTAACCATCAGTTTGTTCTCTATAGTTAATCTTTAGATTCTTAAGAGTGCATTTTACATTTCTTATCTCATTTAATTATCAAGATTCCATAAGATAGGACAATAATTAGTATCCTTTTCTAATAGATGAGAACATTGACACTCAAATGGAATTTTGTTCAAGAAGCCGTGAAATTCCAGTTATTCCAGAAAGTGACTGCCTCGGTGGAATCTATCTGAGTTCCGTGAATAACCTCTATTTACAAGTTGCAAGTAGCAGGAATTATGAAAAGTAAACCTAAGACATCATGCCATGGCCTAGGATAGGATTAGCTCTCTGAGTCATTGGCCAGAAGGCCCCCATTCTTATAAGTGTGAGATGACCATGTTTTGACAGTGGCAGAAACTCAAGTTATGTCATATACTCGAGTAATGATTTTTCATTTGTGATGTAAGTAATCATGTAAACAGCTAACCAATATTAGTTGTCATATTCTTATTGCTAACAAGGGCCAGAATACCAAAGAGAAGTTTGGGTACTCCAAAACGATCCAGCACGGGGTCTGGGAAAGAGCACCAAACAAACTAAGGACAATTGGGCCCTGAACTCAGCTCTTTCCCTAGTTTACAACATGAGGCAATTGACTTCCTTGAATGCAGTGTCCTACTATCTAAGGAGAGAGAGTAGAACGAGACTCTTTTCATAATTTTCTTCAAGCTCAAGCAAACTATGTGCTTATGAAAGGCAGTTTCATAAATAAATAAACTTATTATGGCAGTTTGCTAGAGAGTCATAATTGCATTCAGTATAATTGGCATTACACTGATTAGACAGAGATACCTAGCAGAAAGTTAATCGGGGGTCAGTGTGAAGAAGAAGAATGAGCAACTTTATCTTTGAACTTAGAAGACATTGGTTCAGATCCAAGTACATTTATAGTCCTGCGGCATATAACCAAAACAAGAATTCTACCATTCTACCTGCTGTAACACATACTTCGTAAACCTTAAAAACTCAACCAGGGCAAGCTGTCAGTTTTTGTTTGAGGAGTATAAAATAACATAAATTGCTTTTAAGAAGGACTGAGAAATGTATGGGTTTGAGGTACAATAGTGTGTACATAGAAGTAAGAACAGCTTTTCCACAAAATTCCTAGGAAGCCGGGGGAAGATCTCTTAGGAATCCAGAAGCTCATTTGATATTATATTATCCAGTTGTCCCAGAGTGTCACACACAGGATTCTTAAATAATCCATTTTTTTTTAAAAGTAGAGATATGAAATTCTTTTATAAAGTAATAGAAGAATTGATGGCAAAGGACAAATTAGAAAAAAAAAATTGAAATGTAGTGCTTAGATATGGTAATTCAGCTAAGTGATCAAGGCCTGCCAAGTTAATTAAATACATGTGCTAGGCCCTTAGAATCTTTAAGGAGAATCAACACAAAACTAAGTAGTATACGGCAGGCACTGGACACTTTCTTTCATACATGGATCTCACTTAGTGCTCCCAGCACTGTAGACACTTTCACTCGTACTCAGTAGATGAGGAAACTGAAGGCCAGCAAGGTTGGGACCTCTGCCTGGAATTCCCAGCCCAGGTTTCTCGAATCTGTCACCACTTCTCTCACTGCGTACAACAGATTCTTCTGGTTCCTGAGTTGGCAAGTCCCAACAGACTGTACCTTGAAGGTTTTGTAAAGGCAAATCTGTGATCTGACTTGGCTGGAAAGGAAAGGAATTCTGTTCTTTTTTCCCCTCTCACAATAGTCTCCATGGAGTGCCGTGTGATCTTTTAATTCTGCTCCTGGCATGAAGGTCTGGCACACTCATCAGAGCTCAGCCCCCTCTGCCTTCATCCTACGCCTCCGGGGTATGAGACATTCACGGGAAGTGTTTAGGGAAAGCTAGCATACTCCAGGGGCTGCCCAGTTTAAGGTAAAATACCACCTCTCTAGGCCTTAAGGTATAGATAATCTAAATGTCCTTTACTGGGAATTTTTTCTTTTTTAATTTCCTAAAGCTCAGATCATAATCCCAAACCGAGTGCTTCAGAATAAGCAACAGGGCTTTATTTATTTTGTGGAGATGTGACTTGTGGCTCATGGCGAAATTGAATTAAGTAACTTAATTGTTCTGATCTTTTTGTCCTTTCTGTCAGGCTTTTTTCTTCTTGTGTGAGGACATACTTCTTAATTTTAAATCCAGTTTATTTAGTCCAAATATACACAGAAAATTTTGTAAGAATTTTTTTTCTAAATTCTGTATGAATAGTCCCACGTGTCCTTTATTTATTTTAGTTGTTGTTTTTTTTTTTTTAAGATTTTTATTTATTTATTTGACACAGAGAGAGAGATCACAAGTAGGCAGAGAGGCAGGCAGAGAGAGGGGAAGCAGGCTCCCTGCCAAACGGAGACCCTGATGCTGGGCCTGATCCCAGGACCCCGACATCATGACCTAAGCCAAAGGCAGAGGCTTTAACCCGCTGAGCCACCCAGGCGCCCCTATTTATGCTAGTTTGACACACAGATGTTGGCCTATGGCAGTGTTGAGTTCTCCTTCACCAGTGCTGCTCAATACACAGATTTTGTTACAAACCCTTCCTATGAAATGCATTTCGTTTCAGTGTAGGCAGACCTGGGACTTAGATAATGAAAACTCTCCTTATAACACAACATGAATTCCAAAGAGCGTTATAATGGTTTTTTTTTTTTTTTTTTTCAAGAGCCAACTCAAATCCCACCCAGGTAGGTTCCCAGCATCACACACCACCACCTGTTCCCTCACCACTCAGAAGTAATTACTCTCTCCTCTGTGTTTCCATCACATATTACTCATTGCTCCATAATAGCAATGTGTTCTGCCCTTTGCCTCTAGTCAGTTATTTATAGAAGTGTCTGCTCCTCCCACTACATTGGGAACCTCTGAGGGCAGGGATGGTATCTTTGTTCTCTCTGCCTCTGTACCTGCCAGGATGTTGAACATTTTGTTCCCCTCTTTAGGATTTCTGCAATGCTAAATTAAGTGGGAAGGCTGGCTGCTCTGCTCATCAGAAAATCATGCAAAAAGTTTCTTTAAAGGGGATTGATAGGAAAGCGGAGGTAATACAGGTATTGGGTGCAAAGAGTTTTGCTCAAAAAAATCGGTGGAAGTGAGCAAAAATTAAGAATGTTGAGTTCTTTTACTAAATTTCCAGTTCCATGTTTCATAGTTGTCACTTGTGTGTGTGTGTGTGATGACCTCAAAAGAAAACACATTGTAGGGGTTTGATGCCATCTAATAAATTGACTCGAGGGTTTTTCTGTCTTTAAAAATTACAACTCTCATCTATAGAATAGGAATTTTGATTCTGATTCAAAAATCACAGTCATAGGCATTGGATGACACTGGCTTTAGTATTATTATTCTCGATCTGTTTCGAAGCACATATTAGATACAGATACAAAAGAAATACAGATCCAGAATTAGATGAAAATATAGATATAGGTGAGGGCACCTGGGTGGCTCAGTCGGTTAAGGGTTTGACTCTTGGTTTCAGCCCAGGTTGTGATCTCAGCGGTCATGAGATCAAACCCCACATTGGGCTCCACACTCCACATGGAGTCTGCTTAAGATTCTCTCTCTTTCTCTATGCCCCTTCCACTCGTACACCCTCTGCTAAAATAAATAAGTAAATAAATCTTTAAAAAAAAAAAAAAAGACATCTAGGTGAAGGACACTTGGAAAGTCAAAAACCTTTTAATAAGAAATGTGTGCCTCACTGGGAGGCAGAACCATAGGGAAGTGTTGTACCATGGTATATTAGGAGAACTACCAAGGTAACATGCTGTCTTCATCTACTGGGAAACCCAAAAGTACTGCCATCGTTTAGGAAGTCTTTTTGATCAACATCGAGAAAAAAATTAAAGTACACAATTAAGGTAGGGGATATAATTCTTCGAGTTTCAGCAGTGTCACTCCGGCATTTCCGTGGAGATGTGCTGAGTCATAGGCCTCTTCTCTTATTACACCACACCACTATCCCATTGGGAACACCCAACGCTTCTGCTGTGCTTCACAACCTTCTCTATGTCATGGGCCATGTAGGAAAGGATGGAATTCAGTCAGCATACTGGCGTCGGTGGGTGGGGCTCCTCCTGACCCAAGGTGACCCACTTAGGAACTGTCGAAACCTCTGGCCCCCTCCGCCCCTCCTAAATGTGATACCCCCTGGAAGCCAGCAAGGCACCCTGTGTCTTATCCTGCCAATTGAGAACTATTTTGCATGGTTAAATAGAATGCTTTTATTTTATGTAAAGTACATGTCCAGAGTTTATTAATTCATCATCTAACCAGTATTTGGGGAGCAGCAATTTTATGCAAGGATACTGTTGTAGATGTTGGGGATGTAACAGTGAGTTTTCTATCTTACCCTGGGGGGACCAATGAAATTGGCAGGAGACACACTGTGTTAAGATCTTGATAGATTTCCTTTCTGTTTATGTGGGTAACTTGTCAGTAGCCCGCCTGAATGCCTTAAGTTTCTGATACAGAGTGTGTCTTCTGAAATATGAACTAGGTATAGTGTGTTGGGGCAGGGGATTAGCCCCTGGAGGGAGAATTAGGAGACCAATATTGTTAACTCCAAGTCTACTACGAGGTGTTTCCCCTCTCTCGCCTTAGTGTCTAGAATCAGGTAGTTGGACTAGAATCATGGTTTTTCAGCTGCACAGTGTGGAACCCCCTACAGGCACCATCCTTTCACGCTCTTCATCCAGAAGTGATTTGGGACTGTTCCGGATGTGCTTCCCTGATAACTGTTGCCCTGAATGAGGGACTATGGGAGAGGCAGACAAGAGAGGGGAGTGGAGACTCCTGGACAAGAGTCACCTCTAAAGATCGTAAAGGCCTCGTATCTTTGAACTCTTCTTTTTCCTTGCTGTTTTTACCCCAGCAAGACCAAAAGTGTATCTAGAAATGAGATATCAGCCTCATTTTTTCCAAGAGTCTTTTCTGTTTCAAAACTGCTTTTTGTACCTAAAAAAACAATAAAGATTGGATATAAGATCACATTTTAATTTTATGAAATGAAAATTTTAACATTTCTAAATGGCAACACTTTATAGTCTTCCGAATCTTCCAATACTTCTGTGCCTCGATTTAAAATACTCACCATTGAACATGCATACACACCTATGCAATATGTAAATTTTAGAACTATTTTCCCTATCATCTAACTAGACCTAATGCTTACGTTACCTATAGGCTTCATTTATATTCAGATGATTCTTCTAGCTTCTGCCTGTGAATTAGACAAGTTATTTATACAGTACCCAAGGATAGAAAAGATACGACCAGATTGTATCTCTAATTTAAAAACAGTTACATTTGGGAGTTTCGTGTGTAAGATTTGTTTGTGACTTTATTTTTATTTTCACTTAAGTTTCTGCTTTTAATCACCATTGTATTGCCATCACTTCAGCGGAGTTTATAAGCTGTGCTTTTCGGTAGCTTTCTAGTTTTCTTCTGCTATGCTCACATCGCCCTTTAACCATTTGTTGGAGTAACTGCCTAAGACATTTTCTAAAGATTCTAAAAAAAAAAATCTTCAAACACTGTCTTCAAACAGTGCCTAGAATTTTTGAAAAAGAAAAGAAACCTAGACTCTTCGTTCAGCTTCAGCTGTAAGGTGCTCCGTAACTGGTCAGCAGTTGCCAACTGTGCGTCAGGAACGATCTAGGTCCCAGGCAAGGGTGGTTATGGTGTGAATGTGGTAGTGCATGGCCCAGATCCTTCTTCAGAACCAAGGCTTTCCTTTCCCCTGCTAAGTGTTTGTGAATTCCTTTTCTGGTAATTACTCTCAGTTGAAGGGAACCTCTTCACCCAAGATCACTCCTCCTTGAGAGCCTCCTGTAGCCGTTGATTGATGGATGCAGAGGGTGTAAAGGCCCTACTCCCTAGCATCAAGGAAGGACAAATGTGCAGAGCCATCCTAACTAGTTCTCCAGGGAACTATGAGATGCCTTCGCTGTGACTGCATTGCAGTCCAGCTTCTCCCTCTGCCCAGGGGCTTCCTACACTCTCCCAAAGGTGCTGATCTCAAAGACACTCCTCGATGACTTCCTGTGTGCAAATCTCTATTTCAGAATCTATTTCCCAGGAAGCTCTACCTGGGACTGTGGCTCTGTGCAGCGAGAGTGGGGTGCTCACAGTTTGGTAGCAGAGTTTGACGCAAATCATGAAATCGACTACGTTATATCAGTGTCATCAGAGAAGCATCATATAATCCTTTGGGAGTAGAAGAAGTGACTTATTTTGCTTGGGGTACAGCAGCAGATGGAGAATTAGAAGTGTTTTGCAGAAGAGGTGACATCTGCGCTTAACTTTGAAGAATGAATAGGTATTTTCTAGGCAAAGAAGGATGCGCGCTATTCTGGGCTTGTGAAAGAACATAGCTTATTAAAGAGGTGGCAAAGAGCTCAGAGTGGAAACTGGAAGGTCGGATCTATAAGAAAGAGCATCTGAGATGGGTCCAGAGCCAGGTCATGAGACACTCTACTGATCTAGATGGTTCATAAGCTGGAGCATGTTCTTCCTTCCTTAACCCCCACCCAATCCACCATGACAACCCTGCACCACACACAAGATGCATTTGAGTAGACATACTTAGAGATGCCTTTCTTTTACTTAACTTGCTTGGAGACTTTTTTTTTTCTATTTCCTTAAAAACTGTTTTATTTATTAGCCATTTCATCTTAACTGACTTCAGAAAAGCTTCGTGTTTATGCAAAGAGGGCATCTTTTGGTCTGGTTTTAAAATAACCTTCTATAAGAAGACACAACCATCTTCCTCTGCCATGTTTGAAATTCTACCACTAGTAATTTCTGGAATTTCTAGTGGTTAAGACATAGTAAAGATTGTACAGCCCAGGTTTCTAACACATGAACCCTCCTTTCAAACTTCAGATGAGAGATTACCCAGTTGTTTCTGGTATATGTTTCTAGTACATATGCAGTTGAGAAAACAGGTCTAGAGAGAAGAAAAGATTTACCCAAGTACCCATACAGTGGATGTTAACAAAGCCAGAGGAACAGTCCATATTCATCTAGCAACTTTCCCTCCCTACAGCAACACAATTAATTCATCAGATCCGTATCTGAGGTAGGGAGTTACAGGAACATGGAGTAGTTGTCTCTCCTCTGTCTCTAATGAACTCTATGACTCACATCCAACTGTATTAGTACTCTGGGTCTGTTTTTCACCTATGAAATCAGAGGCCTGGACCAGAAGAACTCCTTATTCCCTCCTCTCTAATATTGTAAGAGTCCTTTAGTATCTATCTATCTATTAGAGTGCATCTTTTTTTTTATTTAAATTCAATTGAGGCGCACCTGGGTGGTTTAGTCAGTTAAGTGTCCCAACTCTTAGCTTTGGCTCAGGTCATGATCTTATGGGTCGTGGGATCAAGCCCCACATCCCACATCGAGCTCTGCACTCAGCAGGGAGTCTGCTTGAGATTCTCTCCCTCTGTCCCTACCCCCACTTGCTTGCTTTCCCTCTCTCTCTCTCTTCTGTAAAAAATAAAGACAAACCATCAGAGACTACTAGACTCAAGAAAACGAACTAAGGGTGGCTGGGGGTGGGGAGGGTATGGGTGGGTAGGGGTAGGGTGGCTGGGTGGTGGACATTGGAGAGGGTATGTGCTGTTAAGTGCTGTGAAATGTGTAAGCCCGACGATTCACAGACATGTACCCTGGGGCAAATAATACATTATATGTTAATAAAAATTAAAAAAAAAAAGAAAGAAAAAGAAAAAATAAATACATAAATCTTTAAATTAAATTTAGTTAACATATAGTGTTTTATTTGTTTTGAGAGTAGAATTTAGTGGTTCACTAGTTGCATACAACACCCAGAGCTCATTGCATCAAGTGCCCTCCTTAATGCCCATCCCCCAGTTACCCCATCCCCTCACAACCCCCAACCCCCACCCCCCGTTCCAGCAACCCTTAGCTTGTTTCGTAGAGTTAAGAGTCTCTATGGTTTGTCTCCCTCTCTGATTTCATCTCACTATTTTTCTTTCCCTTCCCCTATATTCATCTGTTTTGTTTCTTAAATTCAACATATGAGTGAAATCATGTGGTCATTGTACATGTCATTGTAAATGGCAAGATTTCATTCTTTTTGAGAGCTAGGAATATTTCATTGTATATATGTATATAATACACGTATATGTATGTGTGTGTGTGTGTGTGTGTGTGTACACCATACCTTCTTTATCCATTCATCTGTTGATGGACATCTGGGTTCTTTCCATATTTTGGCTATTGTGGACATTGCTGACATAAACATTGGGGTGCAGTGCCCCTTTGAATCACTATATTTGTAACCTTTGGATTATTATTATTACTATTATTAAATATAGCTGATATACAATGGTATATTAGTTTCATGTGCACAAAATAATGATTCAAACTTCCAGTTATAAAATGAATGTGTCATGGAAATGAAAAGTACAGTCCAGGAAATAGAATCCATAATACTGTAATAACTTTGTATGGTGACAAATGGTAACTATACTTAACATGGTAAGCTTCATAAGTCTTTACCCCTGCCAAAGAAAAGATGTGTCTGTGACTCCTAGTGGACCAGCTAGAGACTAAAAGGAGAAAGGTTCAGTAAAGGGAGCTGGCTAGAGATGTTTCATATGTCCTCCTCCACCATTTGCTAGCCCAGGCTTCCAGTCAGCCTTGTTCTTAGAACTTTCATTTTCTGATTTGCAGGCATATTATGGTAGTCTCACTTTAGGTATATTTTACACTGTTTTTCCTTTGCAGCATAAATGTGCAGATCACCTGTCCTTTAAACAGTGCTTTTAGAGACCATAAAGTCTTTCCTTAGAAACAGACTCAACCTTATATATGCTGCTGCTGGTTTTGAGTAAATGGGCTAAATCTTGCAGCCAAGCCTCAGTGCAAACAAAAACATTCTCTGGTCAAGCATTTTCTGGTTTGTTCAATTCCATTACAGGGCCGCCTTAAAAAAAGAAAAAAAAAAAAGGTTAAAACCCACAAAGAGCAAAACACAAGCCCTGGGAAGACAGTTTGCAGCCACATCAGCTCAGATCCCCAGGATAGAAAAAAAGCAGGGCCCTCATTGTCCAGAGGATCATTTTCTCCAGAACTTTCATCTTATGTTCTTCTGCTATTTTAATTTCACCACTTCAAAATGGGGGGGAAATAGGTTAATAGTTTCCATGAGTTTAGACTGTGACCAGAGGCATACTAAGCAATTTCAGAACCTCCAGCAACCACAGCTTTGAGGAGAAGATGGTGATGAATTTACCAATTCATTCTGGGATGGATTCCAGACTCAGAAGAGTCAGACCCATCCAGTAATGCCTGGGTAGGATGTAAACAATATTCCTTCATTCATTCTTTTTGCACACATTCATCCTGGGTTTAGTTTTATTCCAGGTAGTCTACTGGATGTAGTATAAGACCACAGAATGCATTCTTAAGACATGATCTCTGAGGCCTGCATTACCCTGATACCAAAGCCAGATTAAGACACCACAGATGCAGTGAAAAGAAGACCCATCTGTACCGCAATGTTCATAGCAGCAGTGACCACAATCGCCAAACTGTGGAAGGAGCCGAGATGCCCTTCAACAGACAAATGGATAAAGATATGGTCCATATATACAATGGAATATTATGCCTCCATCAGAAAGAATGAATACCCAACTTTTGTATCAACATGGATGGGACTGGAAGAGATTATGCGGAGTGAAATAAGTCAAGCAGAGAGAGTCAATTATCTTATGGTCTTATGTGTGGAGCATAGGAAAAAACATGGAGGGCATTGTGAGAAGGAAGGGATTTAACCTTTCACAAGGGTGAATTGGGGGAAATCAGAGGGGGAGATGAAGCATGAGAGACTGTGGACTCTGGGAAACAAACTGAGGGTTTTGGAGGGGAGAGGGGAGAGGAGGTTAGATGAGCCTGGTGGTGGGTACTGAGGAAGGCACGTATTGCATGGAGCACTGGGTGTGGTGCATAAACAATGAATCTTGGAACACTGAAAAAATAAAATAAAATATTTTTAAAAAGACACCAGAAAAAAAAAAGGAAACTACAGACCAATATCGCTGATAAACACAGATGCAAAAATCCTCAACAAAACATTAGCAAACTGAATCCAGCAATACATGAAAAAAAAAAATCATTCACTGTGATCAAGTGGAATTTATTCCTGGGTTTCAAGGGTGGTTTAGTATTCACAAATCAATCAACATGATACAGCACATCAACAAGAAAAAGGTTAAGAACTATATGGTCATTTTGATAGATGTAGAAAAAGCATTTGATAAAGTACAATATTCACAATAAACACACTCAACAAAGTAGGCTTAGAGGGAAAATACCTCAATATAGTAAAGGTCATAGATGAAAAACTCACAGCTAACATCATACTTAATGGTAAAAAACAAAACAAACAAACAAAAAACCTGATTGTTTTCCCCTTAAGATCAGGAACAAGACTATAATGTCTACTCTTGCCATTTTCATTCAACATAGTACTAGAAGTTCTAGCCACAGCACTCAGACCAAAAAAAGAAAAGGCATCCAAATTGGTAAGAAAGAAGTAAAACTTTGACTATTGCAGATGACATGGTATTATACATATAGAAAGCCCTAAAGACCGCATCAAAAAAACTACTGAAACTGAAAACTAAATTCCATAAGGTCACAGAGTGCAAAATCAATAGGCAGAAATCCATTGTATTTCTAATTACTAATCATGAAGCGACAGAAAGAGAAATTAAGAAAGTAATCCCATTTACAATTGCACCAAAAATAATGAAATACCTAGTAATAAACTTAACCAAGGTGATTAAAAAAAAAAAAGTACTCTGAAAACTATACATCAATGATGAAAGAAACTTAAGATAACACAAATAGAAAGATATTCCATGCTCATGGATTGAAAAATCAAATATTGTTAAAGTGTCCATAGTACCCAAAGCAATCTACAGATTTAATGCAATCCCTATCAAAATACCAAGAGCACTTTTCACAGAACTAGAGTAAAAAATCCTAAAATTTGTATGGAACCACAGAAGACCTCGAACAGCCAAAACAATCTTGAGAAAGAAAAAACAAAGTTGAAAGTATCACAGTTGATGGGCGCCTGGGTGGCTCAGTGGGTTAAAGCCTCTGCCTTTGGCTCAGGTCATGATCTCAGGGGCCTGGGATCAAGCCCCGCATTGGACTCTTTGCTCAGCAGGGAGCCTGATTCCCCCTCTCTCTCTGCCTGCCTCTCTGCCTCCTTGTGATCTCTCTCTCTGTCAAATAAATAAATAAAATCTTTAAAAAAAAAAAAAAAGAAAGAAAGAAAGCATCACATTTGCAGATATCAAGGTATACTACAAAGCCGTAGTATTCAAAATAGTATGGTACGGCACAAAAATAGACACATAGATCAATGAAACATTGTAGAAAGCCCAGAAACAAAGCCACAATTACATGGTCAATTAAGCTTTGATAAAAAGTCAGGAATATGCAGTTGGAAAAAGTCTCTTCAAACAAATGGTATTGGGAAAATTGCTACATGCAAAAGAATAAAACTGGACCACTTTCTTACATCATACACAAAAATAAACTCAAAATGGATTAGAGACCTAAATGTGAGATTTGAAACCATAAAAATCTTTGAAGAGAGCACAGGCAGTAATTTCCCTGATATTGGCAATAGCAACATTTTTCTAGATACGTCTCCTGAAGCAAGGAAAATAAAAGCAAAAATAAACTATTGGGACTACATCAAAATAAAAAGCTTCTGCACAGCAAAGGAAACAATCAATAAAACTAAAAAACAATCTACTAAACATGAGAAGGTATTTGCAAATTAACATACCTGATAAAGGGTTAGTATCCAAAATATATAATGTATACAACTCAACACACACACAAACACACAGTGATCCAATTAATAAATTGGCAGAAGGCAAGAACAGATATTGCTCCAAAGAAGACATCCAGACAGCTGACAGAAAAGATACTCAACATCACTTACCATTAGGGAAATGCAAATCTAAAGTATTATCAGAATGGCTAAAAATAAAAAAAATTTAAAAAACCACAAGAAACAACACATGTTGGCAAAGATTTGGAGAAAAATTGTACATTATTGGTTGAAATGCAAACTGGTGTGGCCACTATCGAAAATAGTAGGGAGGGTCCTCAAAAAGCTAAAAATAAAACTATCCTAAGATCCAATACCACACTAAGTTTTTACCCAAAAAATACAAAAACACCAGTTTGAAAGCATACATGATTCTATATGTTTACTGCAGCATTATTTACAATGGCCAAATTATGGAAGCTTCCCAAGTGTCCATCAATAGATGAGTGGATAAAGAAGATGCGGTATATATATTCACAATGGAATATTACTCAGCCACAAAAAAGAATGAAATCTTGCCATTTGTAACATGGGTGAAGCTAGAGTGTATAATGCTAAGCAACATAAGACAGTCAAAGAATAACAAATACCATATGTGGAATTTAAGAAACAAAGCAAATGAAAAAGGAAAAAAAAAGAGTAAGAAACCAAGAAACAGACCCTTAACTATAGAGAACAGACTGATGGTTACCAGAGGGAAGGTGGGTAGGGGGATGGATGAAATAGGTGAAGGGAATTAAGAATTCACTTACCCTGTTGAGCACTGTGTGATATATAGGATCACTGTGATATATAGAATCATTGAATCACTATATTGTACCCCCGAAACTAATATAACACCATGTTAACTGCACTGGAGTTAAAATTAAAAACTTTAAATAAAGAAAGACATGGCACCTTCCCTTAAAGAAATTATTTTGCACAAATGTGCAAATAACTTTTTTAAGACCTCATCTATTTATTTGTCAGAGAGAGAGAGAGAGAGCAAGCACAAGCAGGGGGTGTGGCAGGCAGAGGGAGAAGCAAGGGGCCCAATGCGGGACTCGATCCCAGGACCCTGGGATCATGACCTAAGCCAAGGGCAGATTGCTTAACTGACTGAGCCACCCAGGCATCCCACAAATAATTTTAATACAGTGGACACTTAAGTGCTATAAGCAATGTTAATTAAGTGCTTGGGAAGGGTAGAGGGAGAAGGTGTTGATTCCAAATGAAGGCATCCGGGAAGGCTTCACCGGAGAGTTGCCTTCTGACCTGTACCTTGAAGGGGCAAGATAACAAATTGTGGTTCATACTCGGCATTAGCCACTGCACAGAAGTATGGAAGTTTCCTAAAGGTTGGAATAAGAGTGAGCAGTCTGAGACATTAGGAAAATCTGACGCTAGAAACGGAAGTTGGATGTCAGGCAAGGAATTAGGTCTTTTCACATTGTAGAGCCATAGAAGTTTTTGCTAGCAGCAAAGTTACTTGGTCACATCTGTGTTTTAGAAAGGAAACCAGAAGTTACTTTGGGGATAGGGAAGGGTTATAGGTGGAGAGATGCAAACAAGGAACCTAATCAGAGACTGTCGCTGTGGTTGAGACATCAGCACACACGTTATCCACGTATCGGCATTCCTTACGTCACAGCCATTTAAAGGTTCTTGTGATAAGAGGGCATTTCCAGTTCTGCCTCTTTCTAATCAGATCCCCATCCCAGGTTTATTCTAGATTGTAAACTCCATGTCAGTCAAGACATCTCACTTGGAATATAGCATATTACATGCGAAATAGAATTGTTTGGTTAAGACAGCATGGGATTCTAGGGAAGGATAGAAAGTTAACAGCAAATCGTATCAATCTTTCTGAGTCCTGACTCAATATGTGGTATCCTTTTGCAGGAGGGTTTTTGTTTGTCACTTTGAAAGTTCAGCATATTTTTTTAAGCCAGAGAAACTGACTTTCTCAATTCACTTATCAAAACAGGAACCCTGCTAGATTCAACATTTCTATCAAGAGTTCACAACACTGAACTTGGAGGTAGTGTTCGAATCAAGGCTTAAAATAATCCAAAGCATCACTGAATATCCTGAGCTCTGATGGGGCTCTACAGCCGGCATGCTCTGCATGTCTCCACTGTCAGGCAGACCGCTCTAAAATCGTAAGGTCCTTGGTGACCGGACCCTACCAGGTTTTTGATGACTAATCAAGTTTTAGAATAGTCAAGTGTCCTTCTGGTGGAGAGCCTGGGTTACGTAGTTCAGGGGTCAAAAAAACTACAGCTGTGAGCTAACTCCAGCCTGGAACATAGTTATGCCCATCCACTTATTACTGTTTACAACTGCCTTCACCCTATGACAGCAGAACTGAAATACTGCGACAAACCCAGAAATATTTACTCTCTGCGCCTTCACAGGAACATTTGCCATCAACTCTGCAATAGTGGTAGAAAAAGGAGAGAAGTCAGAAGGCACGCGTTCTCAATCCTAGATTTGCCACCACCTACCTGGACGAATTTTAAAAAGTCACTTGATCTATTTCACGTGTTTCCTTGATAGGCAATCAATGCCTATCAAAGGCATTGATACCTATCTTCTTCCTTCTTCCAACTACTGGGATAGGCCCATGAGCCAATGTGTCTGTAAGGTACTGGTCATGCTTGTAAAGGACTTTGCAAGTCCTAACCTAACACTGGTGTGTCTCTTTCCCTCCCCAGAATACCTTGGAGCAGTGCAGTGTGTGCTCCAAGCCCATTATGGAGCGGATTCTGCGAGCCACCGGGAAGGCCTATCATCCTCACTGCTTTACCTGTGTGATGTGCCACCGCAGCCTTGATGGGATCCCATTCACCGTGGACGCTGGTGGCCTCATTCACTGCATCGAGGACTTCCACAAGTAGGCAGTCTGCTTTGTTCCCTCAAGCCTGCTAGTGCCCCCAGAATCTGTTCTCACTGCCTGGTATCTGGGTCATCCGTTCTCCTCTGTCAAAGCCGTCATAGAGTCTCAGGATTTGGGGGGGCCTTAAGAAGAGCTTGTTTATTCCCCTCTTCTAATGCAGGAATGAGTATCAGTTAATCCAGCTGTCCTCCAGCCTGGCTTCTGCCTGGAGGCTGCCCTGGGGCTAATCCATCACATCTTTGTGTGGCTCTGATACCAAGAAGGTTGACTCAGCTGCAGAATCCTTGTATTGAAAAGAGGAAGGATGCTGGCCTTCCCTGGCCTACACGTGAGCAAGAGGCGTTACAGTGGGCAAATTGCTCAATGTCTCTGAGCTTTTCAGCCTGGTCATTAGAACAGAGCCTGTCTTCAAGCTCCCCAGATGTGACAGCCCAAGGTTCTCTCTAGAGCTGTCCTCTACATCTTTGCCAGTCTACAAAGAGGAGGTCACATGGAGATGGCCGTAGGCACAGAAGAGTTCACTCCCTCTTCCTAGTAAAGCCTCTCGCATTTGGGGGTCAGTTTCCTGTCATTAGCAACATATTCACATCCTCCCATAACCTGTTTCCCTACCCAGGCCTTCTCTTCCTCGGGACACTTTCCGATAACATTAATGAATGCAGCCTTGTGGATTGAGTCTTTTGAGGAAGATGAGAAAGTCGAGTCTCAAGGTCAAGACCACTTACTCATGGGCCTGGAAAAAATGTGTCCTTATTCAGTTTTCTCATTCGTCAGGGCCTCTTTCCTCTGTCATAGCTGGGGTTCTCGTGACAATTGTATAGTTTCGTGTTTTACTTCTGTTTATTTGGCCCCTTTCTTAGTTAGCTGATTGGTTGATGAGATCTGTTGCGTATATTTAGAAACGTTACGAAAGCCCCAGTGGTGATCTGTAAACCTCTGGCACAGAGGCCTTCTGGGCAGTCTGGGTCTTTGAGGGCAGTCGGAATCTCTCCCAGAGATAGAGCTCACGTGACTCCCCAGTTTGGGTCTCCATTTTACGGCCTCCAGATGTACAGTCCCATGGGTTAATTTTCACCGCTCTGTTGATTGTCAACAATCAGGAGGAACTTGCCGCAGGCAGTTTGGGGACCTGAGACTCCTCTATTTTTAAAAGTGAATTTCCTGACTACTTTCCAAGTAGCAAAGAAAGTGAAAACCTCACCAAAGGACGTGAGGCTAAATGAATTAAAAAAAAAAAAAAAAAAAAAACCCAGAGGCAGGAATTCTCAACCTGAATTAGACAAGTAAAGGCTCACTTTGAAAGGGCAGTCACAGCATAAATTGTACTTCACGTTATTGATATTTTTAGCTTGTAATTACACATTAAAAAAAGAAAAACCTGCATCTATTTAAGGGAAGTGAAAAGATACCGATGGGGAGTGTGTTTCTGTCACGGTTTCTCTCCTTTCTTAGACGTACCCTAATCCAGGGAGGACGGGTGGGTATAATCAGAGCACACATGTTTCTGTTGCTTGGAAAAGACTGATCTATTACACCCCCTAATTAAAACAGGAAATCAATTTTGACAAATGGAAGTTTATATCTCTGCCATTTATCTTTCATTTCTAAGAGTGAGGAGCATAATTAGAGACTCGGGACTGGTGACATAAGTGTGTGGGTCTGAACACTCCAGACAAGCAGTCTTAGCAGCTAAAAGGGAAGAACCATCCCCAAGCCCCAGCTCCGCCCCCCGCCCCGCCAGCACCACCAATTCAATGGCATGTTAAAACCAGATTATTTTTTTTTTAATAATGTTGTCTGCATGATTGGCAGGTATGTAGCGGGGAAAGCTTTTTGATCTTTTCACCATTTCCCAAAGGAAAATTAGAGACACATTTTACAGAACTCTGTTTCTGAGCCTTGAAAGTACTAGAACACAAAGCAGCTAAAAGCCCCACCCAGGGTGGGCATTGCCAGGCTAACGAGAGGATACCTAGGGGGATACAGCCTCCTTCTGCAGACTGTTTTGGGGGGCCTGGTTCTTGGTCTCACTCTATGAGCTTTTCAATTCAGTTCAACCACGTCTACAAAGAGCCCTCGGTGTGCTCAGTGCTGAAGGAGAGAGATCCGAGGAGAGAAACTGCAGGGGTAGAAAATGCACAGACATGGAGAGAAAAGCCCCTGTCAGCAAGGAGCTTGCCAGGACGAGGGGGAGAAAAAGCACAGAGTATGTGTGATATCAGGCAGAAGGGGCCAGACACGGTGAGACAGGCAGAGGCAAAGGCTTGAGCTGTCAGAGTCACAGAAGATGACTTGGCCCTGAGATGTGGGGAGGCTTCTGGAAGCAGAACTGGAAGAGCATTTTAAGTGAGAAACGGAGATTCCTGACAGCAGGAACGACTCAGGAAATAAAGAAGGGCACGAAGTGAGGAAGGGCTTCTCTACATTCATGGAAGATTTGCTTGGCTGTAACTAGAGCAGCCTGGGAGTGGAAGTTACTATGAGATACAGAAGGCCCATGAGAAGGGACTCATCTCGCCTGCTTAGCAGCCTGTCTTCTAAACCAGTGCTTCCCAAATGTTAATGTGCTTACAAGTCACCTGGGGATCTTGTTAAACTGCACATTCTAATTCAGTAGGTCTGGGGTGGGACCTACAATTCTGCATTTCTGACAAGCTCCCCGGTGGTCTTGCACTGCACTGTGAGTAATAAGCTTCCCAAATACTATTTTAAAGGCCTTGTAAACGGGCCATCTCCTGTACAACCACCTTCAGTCAAGGTTGGCGCAAGTCCTCCATCCTGTTAGGTACCCACTCTTTTCCCATATGTTATTTCGGATGACTGCTCAAACTAGTTCCCTGGCAAACTGACTGTATCCACCGTCATCAACACACACACACACACACACACACACACTTTCACGTTTCACTTAAATAGCCATCTTTGAAGCCCCAGCTCATTTACCACCTCCTCTGAGAACACTTCCCTGACCCTAACCCCTCCCTATCCCCCTGTATGAATTTATCTCTCTCTCTCTCTCTCTCTCTCTATGTTCTGTAGAATTTTGTAAATCGGGTATACCTAGTCCTTAGCCATAGCCTGATGACTAATGAAGAATATACATACACACAGTTTTTTTACCCTTCCCACTTTAGATCATTTTTGCAATATGACAGGATCCATATATCTCAACTAATAGAACAAACGCAGAAATATATAGAGCTCCCTCACCAGCCTGACTGCTGGAGTCCTAGTTTATTTCTGTATTCCCAGTGCCAAGACAGTGAGCTCAGAAAAGCCGGCTTACTTCGCTGACCCTTCCATTGCATTGAGCCTTTATTTCACTATCTGTACTTTCTTATCAGACGCATTACACCCGTCCACTTATTTGTCTGATCAGCACCCATTTGTTGATTGCCAGAAATGTGCCAGGATAAAGATGATGAAGACCGGCCCACTCTGAGCCTTGGCTCCTGTGGCTGTGAAGCAGAAATGATAAAAAAAATGTTTCTTCGTAATGTTGCTCAGTGAAACAATGAGGTCAAGTGCACAGAGTGCTTAATAAGGCTTGGCACATAATTGGCACTATTACAATATATGGTAGCCGTTTGAACCATCAAAAGTGTTTTTATTCCTCAAATTATTATTATTATTATTATTATTATTATTGTCTGTTTAGTGAGCTGAGCCTTGAAACAGACCACCTGGGATTTAGAACAGTCTTCAAAATGCCGGCCAAGGAACACTGTGGGGACTGTGGAAACCACTTCCTTTCTCTTCGCTTTGTTTTTTCCCATCGTGGAAATGAGGCCAATTGGTAGGAAGGACTCATGACTCAGCGAGAACACAGTTTACGTCGTTCCAAAGAGGAAGGACCTTGAGACTAAACATAAAAGTCCAAGTGACATCTCTTCATAGAGCAATACGGCAGACACTTGATTTCATTAGATAGAGCCTGAAATTCTGCTGTCCGCCCTGCTTGCGGGAGTTGTTTCTGGAGATTCAGAGATGGAGCAAAACCTGCCAGCTGGAAGCTCACAGTTCAGTGGTCCCCAAAGATGTGCAAATAATTACTACTGAAATAGGCAAATTCAGTGAAAGATACTTTATCCTGAAGAAGTAAGTAATTGTGGTTGAGGAAAGAGGGGCAGGCTCAAAGTGCAATGATGGGCAAGGCGTGCTTCCGGCCTCACAAAGTTTACAGTCCGATAGGCTTGGGGAAAGGAAATTCTGCCCTGGATTCCAGAAGCCTGCTTATTTTACTACTGATGACCCAGATTCAAAAATAATCAGGTAGTCCAAAGCAGTTTTTTTTTTTTTTTAACCACTGAGTGTAAACTTCTCGCATAAAATGCCAATTATAACAACTCTGATTACTGCTGCAGTTGTACCATGATCCTTTTAATTTTTCTTTCATAGCAATCAATTGATCTGCTGCTTAATTCATATTTATTTAGATTGCAGCCACACAGATGCCTTTTGGGTGCTGCCAAGAAAATTAATATGTACATATAGAGTATAATGTATGTAAAAATGCTTTGACAACCATAAAGTGCTCTGCAAAGTATTAGATTACTATCATTATTTCTTTTAAAGTCTCACTACAAATAGATAAATTTTAACGTCATTAATCTCAAAACCATTACCATGGAAAAAACCAGCTTGCTCAGTCTGTTTCCTTCTTTCCCCCCCCCCATCTCTTCAGTTTTTAATCCATGGCCATTTCAAATCATGTCTCATTTCACACCTTCCCAAATGCCACCCCTGATTTCCAGGACATGCAGATGAAGGCACAGCCTGTATTTGCAGCCTCTTAATCTGTTATGAGAGACAAATTTTAGGGCTGTCGGTCATATTAAGGAATATTAAGAGATCAGGAAATATTAAAATTCAATCTCAAAAAGCACCACCAAAAAATCTCAAAAGCACATGCATGTATATGTGTATCTACACGCATAAGTGTTCACACCTTTTGGAAGTGCTAGGACCCTCTAAAGAATAAAGAACTTGACAGCTTTTGAACTTTTTGCTTTTCAAACCAGAGTTTAGTGCAACTGAAACGTAGGAAGTGCAGGCTTGGTCTTAGTGAGTTGGGTGTAAAGCTTGGCGGATTTAAATTCGCTAACCTCTGCTGTTTCGACAAGATATGTGGTTGAGGTTTCTTGTGTTAATTCCTAGAGTTCAGTTTCAGAGAAAGAGGCTCTAGTAAGTGGGAATGACACAGTTACCAACCTCAGAATATTGTGGGGCCTGGGGAGCAAGTATACAAGTCTAGAAGCAAAAGTTAAGCAAGACAAAGTCAAGCAAAGGAAACAAGTCAGGGCCTCCAGGATCCTGCCCTGCCCCAGGGTCTGTGTTTGCAATCTCTCCATCAGCGAACTTCATGTCACATATCAAGTGGCCAGTAGCTCCTAGATGTTCTTCACCCGCCACCTCCCCACCTCACCAGAAATCACAATGTTCATGGTCTAGAAGGACCCCAACAGTCGCCAAGTCTAAATCCCTTATTTTATAGCTGAGGAAGCAGACCCAGAGAAGGAAAGTGACTTGCTCAAGGTCACGCAAGATGATAGAGCAGATGTCCTGACCCTTGGCTGACTCTTTTTCTTTTCACTTTTGGGTCTCCCCCATTTGTCAGTGTCTATCCTCAAAGTCTAACCAGACCTGTGTCTCTCTTTGCAGGAAATTTGCCCCCCGATGTTCTGTGTGCAAGGAACCTATCATGCCAGCCCCAGGCCAGGAGGAGACTGTCCGGATTGTGGCTCTGGATCGTGATTTCCATGTTCATTGCTACCGCTGTGAGGTCTGTGGCCAGCCCCCACCCCCATCCGTGCATGGCAGGCACTGAAAGGCCCAGCAAAGCTGGGTTTCCGCCAACACAGCAGTTATCCAAACTGGGAAAGCCCCCTGACGCCTGTGTTCACAGGACTTGGGTTTTAGATCTTAAGCCTTCATTTAATGCTAGTTGACACTGGATAAGTCACTTCACCGCTCAGTCTCAATTTCCCCACCTGTGAAAAGGACTCAAATCCTTATGAACCTGTACAAATTTGGCTGAGCCCTAAAATGCAAAACTGTATATTAAAGGACATTGTAAATCACAAAGTGCTAAATTAGGGACACACGGTATTCTTGCTACTATCCTTATTACGGTTACACTGATCTTTAACCATAGCTCTGATACTTCTGGGGGACAGAGGCATCGTTCTCACCCATGGGGAAGGATAAAAATTCACTCCTCTCCAAGCAATGGAAACTTGGTGCTCCGAGTCATGGAGATCAGTTGAGTTACAGGCACTAACTAAGCACATAAGACAGGCGGTCAGGCGACTGCTAAGGGCTCCTGGGAGGTATGCACAGGTGCTGTGGGAATACACACAAGAGGCCTGTAATCCAGGCTGGAAGTGACAAGGAAGGCTTCTTGCCCAAGGGACATGTAGTTATTTCTACAGCAAAGGGCACAAGTCCTTCCCATATAATCTGTGTATCAAAAGGAAACTACATTCCGGAAGTGATTTTAAAACATTTTCTTGTCCTGGTCCTAGTTACCCAGAGCTCCCTCTTTGAAGCTGTTTTCTTGTTTTCTGCTAGCTCTCCTGAGGGCGGTACTTACCAGCTCCCTCTTCCCTCTGGGAAGGAGACACTGAGCTGCCTTGCCACCACACCCTTGCACATCGGTTCCTCTAGTCCCTCTGGATGATCTTTCCAAGGCCCCGGGGACGGGGCCACCCCTGGCTGTCTGGGACTACATTCATCCCACTCACTGCTCTAGCTGAAACCCACCACCTGATTGGTGCTGGGGTTCTTTGTTTTGCCCTAGAGCCCAAGCTGCATCTGTCTCTGTGTCCTTAACAGGAGAAAAGATGATAAACTACCAGCTTTCCCACCAGATTTTATGACTACCGAGAAACAGCCATCGCTAGCCTTAAAACTGACCTGATTCAGCTTTTGACCTGATTCAAAAGCTGATAGATGCCTTCGAGGTCATTTTACAGATGGACAAACTGAGGCTTAAAGAAGAAAAGTTCCCCAACACTGCCCACACACTTGTTATGCACACCAATAGGTTTTGGCCTTAAATCATCTGGGGTTTTGTGCCCAGAGTTACATAAAGATACCTTTTCTCCTTCCAGATGAAAAGAGAGCAGTACAAATTAAGCTTGCTTTAAAGTCCTGTGAAGGTTTTTTGTTTGTTTGTTTGTTTGTTTGTTTGTTTGTTTGTTTGTTTGTTTTTTAAAGATCGTATCCATTTATTTGACAGAGAGAGAGAGCACAAGTAGGCAGAGCCAGAGGGAGAGAGAGAAGCAGGTCCTATGCTGAGCAGGGAGCCCCGGGTGGGACTCAATCCCAGGACCCTGGGATCATGACCTGAGCTGAAGGCAGATGCTTAACTGCCCAACCGGTCAACCAACTGAGCCACCCAGGCACCCTGAAGTTTCTGTTTGTTTGTTTATTTGTTTTTTACGAAACAATGCTATAGCCTGGGAGAAGCACCGAATTAGAGGAGGGCCAACCATCCTTCTGGTCCTATGTCAGACGCCGCATGACACTGGAGAAATCATGTCCCCCTCTTCTCCTCACTTCCCCTTCTATAGAAACGAGGAGGGTGCACTGGACGCCCAGGGCCGCCCCTTTGGGTTTCCAGAGTCAAGGCATTGCCGATGCCAACACTGTGGATGACTCCTGGCTCTTCACGGTGCCCAGGTGACCGTAGAGGTCAACTCACTAAATGCTTACGGCTATGTCACTTATGAAATTTCCTTCTTTCTTTATCGTGATGAAAAGGGTTCCTTTAATTCCGTCACTCGCAGTGTCCCAGATGCCTCTAGAGCAGCGGGATGGCTGCTTGCTCCTCTTGGCAAAGCCGGCTTCCGGGGAGCCTTGCGCCTGCTGCCGCGGCTGCTGTTATTGGCTTATCAGCCCTGCCCCTCCTGAGGTTGCATTTTCTTGTTAGCCACACGCAGAGAGGAGCCCCAGTGACCCCCTGACTGTCTTAGCAAACAGCAGAAGCAGGGTGTGCGGCAGTGGGGGCCTTTTCGAAGAGTGTCTGCTGAAGTGAGCAAGGGCCACATACCGCCAGAGGAAGTCCTGCATTTTTCTTTTCAAAGCAACTTCCATGTCCTCCCGAGGTAAGGGCCAACATTTGGCGGTCACACGTCACTTCCCAGAATGGAGCTGCGGAGGTGTTCCTGACAGGAGGAAGTTCCTTTGATGCCTCCCAGCTCTGGAGCTCCTTGCATTTGTTTCAAAGCACCTTCCCATCCAGTCTCCTCTTTGATCCTCCCAACGGCTTGGTGAGGCAGGACACGCAGGAACTCTTCTCAGTGGCGCCAGTGCAGAGCTAAGGGGGGCCCCCCGGGAGGGGCCCGCTGCCCACCCAACACGTGCCTCTGCCCCGCACTGTCTCCTTCAGAATGTGCAGCGAACCATACTGCCGGCACACTTTGGGGTCTTGTTTTCCCACTGCAGCTGGATCCAGGATGCAAGCCTAGGGCTGCCCCTTCTGCTTGGAGGGAGGCCCTCTCCAGCCCTGCTTCTGCCCGGAAACAGCCCAGGAATTCTGTCCCTGCGCCTGTATATTCCTTTTGAGAGATCCCGAGACTCGGGATAAAGAGTAAAGATGACTTAGCGGTTGGGGATCGTCCCTTGTTTTATTTTCTCTTGTTCTTGCTGTTTTTGTTGCTTGGGTGAGAGAAGAAAACTACGACTTGGGGCCCCAGACCCTTGGGTTCTTGTCTTCTTGGAGTCTCATTTCCTATGAAGTAACCTGTGGTGGGGGCTAGGGGGGTCATTTTACCTTTTTTGTATTTATGCCCCCAATCTCTCATTGGGCGTAGTTCCAGATGTTGTATCCCGGGGGGGCCTGGAGGGGGCCGGCGGTCCAGGAAGGAGAAAGAGAGTAAGGGACCACGTTATGGAGGCTTCAGAGGGAAAGCTGAGGAATGCAGTCCTCACGTCCCTAGTTTCCGGTTTCGCTGACATCCTTTCCGTTTTTGCAGGACTGTGGTGGTCTCCTGTCCGAAGGAGACAACCAAGGCTGCTACCCTCTGGATGGACACATCCTCTGTAAGACCTGCAACTCTGCCCGCATCAGGGTGCTCACCGCCAAGGCCAGCACCGACCTCTAAGTGCCGTCGCCTGCTGAGCTGCTTAGTTGGGGCGCTGAGAAGAAGGAAGCACAAGACAAAGATAAGAAAAGAAATGGGAAAATACAGGAAAGGCAATCAAGCCGTGGGATGGTCTCTGTTCTTCCTCTAATATTAATCTTTCTTTAGAAGCACATAGATGATGAGATTTTTTTTTTTTTTACGTTCTCACCAAATACACATTTCACATTTAATCATGTAGGACCTTGATGGGCCTTTGTTCCCAAGGACTTCCACATTTTTGCACGGATTATACTCCATCCCATTCACTTCTGCATTCCTGTAACTTTTAATCCCTATGTTTGTCTCACTTTTCATCTGGTTGAATGGCTTTTTTTAGTGTGGTATTTGCTGTCACGCAGTTTTTCCTGGGCGAGTCAGCCAGCTCACAGGTGCTTTTAGGCTTGAAGGGTCCATCCTATCAGTTCCACGCGGCCTGTGATCAGGAAGGATAGCCATTCTTTTTCTGTATATTGAAAAATACATCTTTCTGTTGCTCTTTTAAACCGGTCATGCCCCTTGGGGCCGGGGGTGGGGGGGGGACGACGTGTGTCATGTATACGTTAGTCTACAAAGACTTTAAGCTGTAAATTACATAGTTTAAAACAAGCCCAAATTTAATTTGCAACCAAATTTGATTGGAAATTCAAAATCTGTGGTGACCAGTGGTCAGGGGTCATTTGAAAACAGTTATTGGTGAGAGAGACCCAAAGTTCACTTTTTTCCTAAAGGAATTATGGGTGGGATATGCTGGAAAACAAGCATTTGGGGGGTATTTTGAAAAGCCTACTATTATCCCACAATACCATCTTAAGATTTCCCTTTTCTGTGCTACCTAGACCTCATAATTCGGACAAACTTTGTTTTCTCTGGAACATTACATTTCCAATACTGTCCCACTTTTCATCTCAGAAATATTACCATGTGGTTGTTTTAAATATCCAAACACAACTACCAAAGTTGAGCTTTCTCCCGAGGAAGACAGTTGTAAAGAACTGTTCCTATTCTTCCTTCCCCTGCCCCCCCTCCCCCCCCCCGCCTCGGCCCAGGTCCTTTTTGCTGGACAACTGCAAATCAGAGCACACAAACTAAAATTGTGGAGTTTTGTTTAGTTGACTTTAAAGAGACAGGAAAGCTTGAAAAAACTGTGAAACCACAGTTTCATCACTCCCATAATCCCGCCGCAACTCAAATTGCATATCACGGGAGACGTTTTCATATCATCGATGTGACATTTACACCACACTTTTCAAAGACAATCGCTGAAAAAAAAAAACTGCCTTTCTGAGCTAAAAATATGCAGTCTCTGCCTGGAATCTTTATTCAAACTCTTACTGGGCATTGAGATGCTTGCTTGCCAACTACAGAACCCTCCTTTTGGGTTCTAACTTGTTTCTTTTAAAGAGACATGCCCATCTTTGTAACAGCAGGTTGCCATTTTGTAAACTAATCGAGTATTTTGGATTGAGGTTTTTTTTTAAACGTTTCTGCAAGTCTTCCACAAGTATATACTTTTAAATTATGAAATATTTTAAATATACACAAAATATAAATAATAATATAATGAATCCCTGTATACATAACACCCGGTTTAAGAAATCAAATATAACAAATATAATTACATTCCCTTACGCACCCTTCCCTGAGCCCGCAAATAACCTTTTTCATGATTGTAAAGTGATGAAGTTGATTTTCTAGTCTGACTTTTATTTTATTTTTTAATTCTAACACTCAAAACAGAAATGAAAAATTATTTGTGCCTGTTTTGAATTATACCCTATGCCTCAGGAATTCCAATTACATTGATTTTACTTTAGTAGGAATGATTGTAAAAATGGTTGTTTTCTTTCTTTTTTTTTTTTTTTTCTCAATAAGAACTTCTTAAGCCTGTGATCATTAGCTCATCTTAGTTAATTTGTGGCTCTTTTGCCTTGGACACCCAAAGTGACCACCAAAGTTGGGACTTCCCAAAGTTTTCTTGGAAAACTTTGTCTTTCTTTACTTTGCTACTCTTTTCATTGGCCTTATATTTTTCTTAATGGGAAATACAATGGGATTCATTTTGGGCAGCATTTGAAGATACAATACTGACTGTATCTCTGAATTTCTATTCTCCACATTCAAGATCAGACTTGCTGATGACCTCAAAAAGCACTGACTATTAGACAATTGGAGATATAATGTAATTTGCTTGAATTGCCTCAGCAATTTGTTTTCTATGAAATACTTGGGGGAAATTGTGTTTAGGCCAAAAGCCCAATTTATCGAGGGAAGGATTTTATCTCTTGAAGCGCAGTCATATTACTATGAATTTTGCCAAAAGAGGAAAATGTATGAAATATTTATAGTATAAAAATGCAATGACATTCTTCTTGTTTGTTACATTTAAGTCCTTGTGTAACTAAATGTTTACAAGCCAAAACATTTTAAAGAGAGAGTTATAAGAAAATGCTGTCACAGACCCATCACTGTGGCATTGCCAGAATACTGCTTGCTTTCAATCTTTATAGTACATTTTTATCACATAACCTCAGAGTATCTTTACCAAAGAGTTTTAAAGTAAATCTCTTTTTAATATAGACTTATTATACTTTTATAATAATGAATGTGCACACATACATACACAGAAATATTTAGATTTAGATTTCTTTTCTTTCACAAGGTATAATAAGGAAAGGATCCTACGTATTTTAGTCCAGGATTTCTTAAGTATATGATTTATATTGCTTTCTTGTCTTTTCTATTAATCATTTGGTTTAAACAATGCCAAATCACTCTTTACTGTTTTAGTTACATGAAATTTTGCCTATAACAGAGACAGAAAGATCATATTACCTTAACAATTATATAATTCTTTTGTCTTTTGTTATGTTGTCTTGATTTGTTATTTAAATTCATAAATAATAGAAAAATCAGAGTGTATAAGAGAAAGCTTGTTAAACTATACTGGCTTTAAAAAATTGTCAAGAACACAAATATTTGGTAATTCTGTGTGGTGAGAGACATGGAAAAGGGAAAAAAAACCCACTATATCATGGGTGCTCTGCACACCATTCCAAAATCAAATTTCTTTGCTGTCTGGCTCCCTAGCTCACACTGACTCAAGGTGGAATCTCATTTGCCATCAAAATTGCATTTAAAACTCACAGCTAAGTCATGTGTCCCAACATAAAGCATCGAGGCTTTGAGATGCTGGACATCTCTGCAGCTCAAAGATGTGGGTTCTTTTTCCTGTCATTGCCAAATTGTTTTTGTAGGGGTGACTTCTCTGATCAAAATTACGTCATTGGCTGTATGCTGACCAATGCAGCCGAGTTATCGACACTACCATTGTTTCCTCGCCATGTAAGCTTCTGCAAAATTATTTATGGTGATGTTTAAAGTATATAAAACTCTAACTACATTTAAACAAGTGTTTTTATTTGGGTTCAGAGGAAGAGAGAGAGCACTTTTACACACGGGGCTGTAATAGAAGGTTTATAGAATATAGACAGGACTCTAAAAACACAACTTCCAACAGTTTTCCTAGTTAGTAAAAATCCTATTAATGTGAACCAGCCGGGGATAACAGTGTTATTTCTATTTGATATGGTTTGGGCTTCTCTTGTCAAATCTGTGTCGGCTGCCCCCTGATCCCTCCATCATCAAGTTTTGAAGGGTGTCAGGGAAATTATGGCAGCTGCTAGGGAGATCAGGGAAACACTGATGTGACCTCTCAGCCTCTCACCACTCCTCTTGGCTTGGAAAGGCTTCTTTTCCTCATAGACATTTCCAGAAATATTGCCATGCTACCTTAGTATTTCACATTTGTAGTTTAAACAAGTGATTGTCCATCTGTTGCCTTGAGCTACAGTACATGTGTGTTATGAATGAAATATGACAGCATGTTCCATACCCTGCTTTAGCCATCTGTAGGAAGCCAGTAGGCTGAAAAAGATATACCTCTGCTAAATGCGCCTGAAGTCCCTTTCTTGAGATCGCTCTCTTCAGGGCACTTTCGTGGGAGACAATCTGAGATCAACATGGATGTGTGCCTTATTTTTGCAGGCTCTGCACCACTACGAATACTCCACTGGAGAGTCCGTAATGTTAGCATTCATCTCCCAGATTTCCAAGACACACTCATCAAAAAGGAAAACAAAATCTAGAGAAGTGTAAACTCTTTATCTGAATGGGTTCCAATAATATTTCTTTCCTCCTTGTCTCTTGGAAGGACCTTGTGGATTCCTGAATTAAGAAAACCCTTTTATGGAGCACCTGGGTGGCTCAGTGGTTAAGCCTCTGCCTTCGGCTCAGGTCATGATCCCAGGGTCCTGGGAGGGAGCCCGCATCAGGCTCTCTGCTCAGCGGGGACCCTGCTTCCCCCTCTCTCTGCCTGCTTGTGATCTCTCCCTCTCTGTCAAATAAATAAACAAAATATTTAAAAAAAAAAAAAAAACACCACACATACACACTTTTATGCCAGGAGGTGATGTTTCAGATGTTGTTAGTGATTGTGTTTGGTCTTTCTCTAGTTGTAGTCAGGTAATGAAGACAGACTTCTATTGGAGCCTTTACCACCCATTCAAGGTATCCACTTTTAGGAATTGTCATAGCTTTTTGGTTTGTCTGTTGTCTTAATTTAATAGTGGACAGAACAAGTTGAGTTCTTAGTCATTATTATCGTGCAACTGTGGACATTTTAGGTTGTTATTTACATGACAGATACGCAAAATGAAACTCTTCTCAAGAGACTGTTTTCTGGGTAACATATTATGTACTATTTCAAACCTTTAAAAAATTATCTGATTAAAGCTCCATGGTTTGAGGAGAATTTTTCCTCTTTCCCTCTTCGCCTCTTTTTCTCCCACCTCTTTTTTTTCTTTTTGCCTTCCCTTCTTACATTCTGTCCTGCTTTCCATCTTACCTACTAATATTATTGGGCTTGGACTGTTCATAAGTGAATTATATCAGTGCATTTTGATCTTTATGCAGTTAAAACGATGAAGGGAAGAAGTCCACCGTCAAATATACGTGGCATCCCTAAATCCTTCCTTTAAAAGGGCATATTCTCCAGATTGTGTTTATTCATAAAGCAAGATGAGATGATAGAGTCTTTCAGGTTGATTTTAATGACTTTTCATCAGAGACTCAGATCATAGAGTTCTTGGCAAATTCATTTATGACTTCCCTACTTTTCTCAGCTATATGCAAAGTGATCTTTCTAAGACTAGGTTAGGAATTTTTAAAAAATCCAAAGCATTTTGGCCAAAAAAAAATAATATTTTAAGTGGTGTGACATGTTATTTTATTCCTAATGAAACTTGGTAACTTTCCGCATGGCAGAGAAAAGCCGTTATCCTTCCAGAATTTTTTACACATATCAGCATTTTGCTTATGAGCATAGTATTAAATCCTAATAGTTGAATCACAGTATTTTACAGGGGGTAAGTCAGCGCCAGAGTTCTTCTTAGAGCACAGTTCACAGGCCTGTAGTATGTTTATAAAAAGCAAAAAAAGGAACCTGAGAAAAACAAGTCTGGGTCTGTCAGTAAAGCGTTTTGTTAAAATTCAGCTTTGAGATTCTTTTGAACTCTGGCTAATATTGATAAAAATATGCCCTCTGTGTCCATTTTTTTTATATATCTGTTTGGAAAAAGCTTAGATTTCTAGGGATATATTTTCACTTTGGTTTCTGCTCTCACTTCCACTTTCTCTGAGTTTTCACAGGATTGACATTGATTTTCCCTTTTCAGAGGGGAAAGTAAAACATACTTAATACATGTTTAATTCAATACATAAGTGAATTTGCCGAGTCTCAGTGAGTATGTTGTTTTGATACAGAACTGAAGTTTTGCGGGGTTTTGTTTTTTGTTTGTTTTTAATCTGTCTCCAAAAAGAGGGGGATTCAGGATGCAAAGGAGGGATTGAAGAAAAGGGACAGTCTACAACGAAAATGATGGCAGGAGAGTTCTTATAACGTGTAACTCTGAGAACCTCCCTGGCATCAGCAATTGTAGTTGTTTAAACAAGTAAAATATTTATATTTCCAAGTTTATGAGGTATTTAAAATTCACCATGGATAACCATGTATTTTTCCTTTGTTGGAAGAAAATGAAATGAGAGCAACTGCTAGGCCCTATGACATGATCATAGCTACTCTAGGAATTTGTAACGCATGTACTTTCACTCTTTTCACCAGACAGGGGCATAGCTTGTAATCTCAGCCTAAAAGATGGTGATGTATATTCCGCCATCTTCTTGGGCACACCGCACTGTAGCCTAAGTATCTCTGAAGGTTTGAAGTTCCTGCTTTCACATGTGCAATGTTTTTTTCCCTTTCTAAGACTTACCTCATGACGATAGTAAGTAGGAGTTTAGGTCTGTTGGTCTCTTGTTGAAATCCAATCATCCACTATTTGTAATTGGCCTAAACAGCCAAACTATAACTGATTTGTACCAGTTTTCTCTTTTTTAGTTGCAAACACAGAAAACTAACTTTACCTTACTAACTGTAAAAAAAGGATATATAAAATGGCTTATTTTCCTTTAAAGGACATTTCTCCGCCTTGCCTGTTTTACTTCCCTGCCCCTTGTGCAAGAAGCTGTAGACACTCTTTGGGTTATCCAACACGCATGTGGCTTCTTTTATGGAAAGTGGTATGGAAGATGCATTTTTATTCAATTCATGAACATTTTCCTCCTTGAAATCATAAAAAAGTTACTAAAAGCTTTGCTGTTTATTTCTGATTGTTACCTAGTTCATCCACAGTCTCTAACCACACTAATATATGTCTCTATTTCCAGCCTTTGTTATAAACAAAAATTAATATTCTATAAGTGATAAGTTATATATATTAGGGGAGAAAACCTACAGCTAATTCCTTTGTATAATTTAAGATACTGGCATTAATCTTCCCTTACAATATGCCTTTTTAAATTTTTCCAACCTGCTCATCCACTCAGAGGCAAAAGAAAGCCTTATTCATCTAACTCTGATAGGCATTTAACTCATCACCCAAACAGCAGCCTTATTGAACAACCCGCATAATGGGTGCAGGTAACTTGACACTGAATGTAGCTTCAGTTCACTCTCAACCCTTCAGAAGTAAAATGGTTTCCCAAGAATGAGACAGGTCTCGCTATATCATCTTGTGTTTTACACTAGCATAGAGGGTTCTACCTGACCCCAGACATCCATCGGTCGTGTTCCCAAACAAACATAGAATCATGGGCTCTTTAAGGACCTGAATCTCCTCTGTTATTTTGCAAGCAAGTCACCGTCCCATATCTTAGACCTGGCCAGTACATAGTACGGTTCACAGTGGTCCTTTCTACTATTAGAGCAGCTCTTTACTACAAAAGCTCTTCCTCGTGCTACATATAAATTTGTCTCTAGGGCTTCGCAAAACAAGTCTAATGTCTAAATCTTTACTTCGAGATCAGATATCACTAATTCTTTCAACAGTGTCCCATTTATTGACATGGAGTCAAATCCAATCACCCTTCTGCTTCTTCTTTGAACACTTGGACAAATAGCTTCTAATTTTATTTCACACTACTCAGTGAAACTTAGTAATCACCTTGGGTCAGCCTGGGTAGAAACACGTTCTTTGGGGATTGAAAGCAAATGGAAGTGAAGTCACCCAAAGGAAACTAATAGTCAATGTGGAAATTTCCACCAAGGACCCAGACCCAGGAGAGTGGAAGGCAGATGAGCCTAGATCTTCCATGTGCATAAAACAGACCTTTGACATTGTTTCCCTATACTATTTTTGATGCAACCAAAATCAAAGTCATTCTGAAAACAAGAAGCAAGCTAACCTCTACGCCATCTATGAGATTCCCACTTTTTGGTTAATGTTCATAAAGTCTCTGTAACCCTGTCCCTTGGTCTTCCCAGTAATAACACATTTTTTTGGTCCATGTTCTCATACTAAATGTGCAAAAAAGAGTTCTGGATACTTTATAGGGGTTTGACCTAAATATTTATTTGCTGATTGGTTTCAAGATTCACTTCCATTTTCCTGTTATCTGTTAGGAACTATCCTTAGGAGTCTGTATTTCTCTTTACTTTTGTCTTTCTAACCTCCTCATCCCTTACTCATCGTAACTTAATAATTACTGTAAGAGAATCAGCCCATAAGTAACTTTGATTCAGTCCAGCTGTGATAAAATCAAACAGGCTCAATAGGTACTCGGGAAGATGGCATTGAGAAGGGTACTACTTCCCAATGGCGTCACTAGAGCTTCATGGAGGAATGAAATTTGGTAAGAAATGTTGAACTGATTCATTGAAATTTGAAGAAAGAGTATTTTAAGGCACTAGGAAAAATAGAAAAGCACCCACTATCTTCAGAAAAGACCCTCTACTTAAAGTATTACAGATTCTGGAATTTCCTTAACATGATAAAAAAAAATTTACACATAGTCAGGGTCAATGGGGAGGTAAAAGGCATAAAGGAAGGCTAATTCAACTGCTATTTTCTATCTTGTCTCTTTATAATTGGAAGATAGAATGAGCTGCCAAAATTTAATCCAGCACATACAGTATGAACAAGAAGCTTTATAACATAGATACTCTACTCTTGGAGCAAACACACATGTCTTTTGAACCCCTTTAGGAGAAGAAGCAAGACATCCTTATTTTCCTATTACGTTAGGTCAAAAATTGGAAAAGACCCTGCTATATCATCAATTCTACTTGGTGTTTAAAATCCCCTTACTGATTCACTGCTAAGGGGTAATCCAGACTCTGCGTAAGCATCACCTACATCAACAAGTTCATGACTTCTTGGGTCTTCCATTTTCTCCATCAGACTTTGTTCCAAGCTTCCCCTGACTCTCAAGCAGAGCCAGGTTTAGGGATTATGCTCTCCTGAGTGCCCCACCAAACTCCTCTTTAGTACATAATAAAATGTTCTTCTTCCCTTCATTTTCCTTCCAAATATATTTGTTTTCATTTTGGCAACACATTACTTTAAAAAAAAAAAAAGACACCTGATTTTTAGCTAAAGAATAAAAGACCTTTAAACAGCCTTAAAAATAGTCTGAAGGATTCTCTGAGGGTCAGGTTTTAGAGTTGATGACTTTTTTTGTTGTTTTTATTTTCTTACTCAAAAGACAAATTATTCTGACAGTTGGTACATACATAGCTTTATGTCCTCCCCCAGTGCCCAACCTATGAACAGTACCCTCCAGTTACCTGGGCTGCTGATAATGGACCTTAAAAGGTTGAAAAATGTCCATGCATGATCTCTACTTCTAAAAAGGAAGAAGTCCAATGCAAAAGATAGCGATTCTGTTGAAACTCTTTACTACCATCTAGTTCTTCTCTGCTAGCGGAAATCATTCTTGGGGGACAGGCTGATAGGATGTTACAGTCTTAGGTAGAAATATATACATTGTTTCAGCAGTGCCGTGGGTTACCGTGGACTGTCATCTTGTCCCTCCCCAGGTTGGAATTAGAGGGCCCTCGTGGCAGAACCCGTCACCAGTCTCCTGGGCAGGACCTGGGGGTGGCTTTCTGAGCTCTAAAATAATAATTCCTAAGAGAGCTTACAAACCGCTTTCACACATGAAACAGCCCTGGGAGGAAGGTTATTAATAGCCCTCTCCTAGAAGAGAGAGCCGAGGCTCAGAATCGTTAAGTAACTTGCCAGAAGCGATGCAGCTGGTAAGTGGCAGATCTGGGGACACAGCCAGGTCGTGCAAGTCCAGTGGTCTCTCCAGCCACCACTTTCAGGGCAAGGAATACCTCCGAGCACAATGTGTGCTTTGCCCAGACTAAGGTGCTCCCTGTGCAAAGGCATCCGGGGCTGTTCTCCTCGCCCATGCTGGCTAGACCTCGGGCACTGCGGAGCCTGCGATCACTGAGCGCCTGTGCATGTCATCTGTGTCATCTGGTGGGGAACCAGGTATTCTGTCGGCACTGTGAGGATGGTGATCGGGGAAGGCCACTGCCGAGAACTGCTGTGGCGCTGAAGCGCACTGCAGCAAATCTCCCCAGAGACGGTTGGTTTACTTTCCATGAAAGGGAAAGCTCTGCAACTGTGAGGTGCAGCCTATCAACCAAGATCATGTCATTTCAAATGCAGCGCAGGGCCAAGGTGACTGGGTCCCTAAGACAGGTCTCTCTCCCATGGGCTACGATTTATACCCCCCCCTCCCCCGAGACAGAGACTGCTGGAGGGAAACAATGCCGAGGACTCTTCCTCTGGGTTCACAATTATGGAGCCCCATGGTGACTGTCACTGCACCAGGCATTTCCTACCCACCCCACCCACCCCATGACCTTGAACTGTCCCGGGGCAGGGTGGGGGGGTGGGGGGGAACAGAGGCTGCAGGACTGAATGCGGCTCCGCCTTTGGTGTTTGCCATTGGAGAGACAGGGCTGCCCAGGCCGATAGGGTTTTGTGATTCATGGATGTTTATTCCCAGGGAGTTTGGTACTGTGTTCCTGGATGCTCACTTGGAAGGCTCTGGCGTGCTCTAGAAGCTGCCCTATGTGGCAGTCCAACAACTCACCATTCCTTCTTTGGAGCTGCGTTCCTCAGGAAGACGCGCTTTTTGATACGTGCTCTTGGGTTCCCCTTTTCTCCCATTTCTCATAGTTGCTTGGCTTCCAGTTAAAATCTGTGAACCAACTACAAGATATTCTCTCTTCATCTGAGTTAAATCTCCTGTAGGAAACCTGTAAAATGATCTCATCTAATAAGCTTTCCTTTCTAGGCTTTCCCTCCCTAGGGTCCGCCATCCATCAGGCCGCTCTCACCATCCCTCTGCTTAGTCCCTGGGATTAATGAGGGTTAATGAGGGCCAAGTGAAGTTGCCAACACCCTCTCACCCTTTCCACGCTTCACACCTGAAACACACAGGACAGGCCAGCGGGGCCAGCGGGGGAGTACCCTTGGCGGAAATGACAACATTCCAAGCCTGGAAAGGTGCCTCGTTTTCCTGTGAGGCTTGAGAAATACTCTGGCTGAAGCCATGGAGAGCGGTTCTTGTAGGATAGACGGAGTACCCCCAGCCAGGAGTGGGTGACTAGAAGAAGAATTTTGAGAACTCTCCAGAATTCTCTAGGTGAGTCCGCCCTGGTAGAGATCCCCCGGGGGGAGCCTGTGACATCTCCATAGCGGGAAGAAAAGGACAGTGAGTCAGTGAAGATGGAGAAGCAGCCCTTTAAAAAAAGAAAGGGAGCCGCAAACCCTGATCTCCCTTAACATAATGTAAAGAAAATTATGAATAAAACTTTTCCTTCCTCCATTCTACACGATGCCATCCTCCATATGTAGGGAAAATACAATTGCGTTGTCTTTAAAACACACACCCGTGCACGTGCGTGCACAGTCTCACGCATATGCACATACAGACGTCTTCCAAGAAAGCCGATCCTTCAAAAAAGAAATCTTATTTTAAAACACTTGGGTTTTTCAGGCCAGGAAATTAATAATTCCTAGACCTGACCCATTTTTGTGGCTGCCAAGAAAGAAAAGAGAAAGCTCTTTAAATTTTGTATGGATCCATTTATCTCTTAAAATACGCCAAAGCAATTTGAGGTGGGGGTGGAAGCGAAAGTATTTATCTTTCCTGCCTGATTCTCTCTTTACATTTCTATGTGTGGGGAAAAGAGTAAAGCCTCTTCCCGGGCCATTCTTACAGAAGCATCGTGTTACCACGTTGGAAGGTGCCTCTGCTTGCTCAGTGCCAAGAGGAGAGAATCACACTTCCTCTGCTGACTCCATTTACTCTATCAGAAGGGAGTAGATATTAAGTCTGGATGTCTTTCCTCACCAAATTATTTAACACCATTTCTGAACTGCTTCAGAAAATGTAAAAAGGGGAGAAGCTGGTTTTTCTTGGATACATGTCTCCTTTCTTTTCTTTCTTGGGAGACTTAGTTATAAAGAGGGGAAAAAATCCAATACCTTCTCATCTCGTTTTCTCTGTGAGTGACGGCTGATGATCACTTAGGAAGCATAAGCCAGAAGCAGGAGAAGAACATAGCCAGGTTCTGATGTGTCTGCCAACGTGGTTCATTCCTTCAGACTCAGACTTCAGAGCAAACGGGATTTTCATCAGTTAAATGCCAACAATAGAAATGGCCTGATTTTCATTTCAAATAGTAAAAGGCAAGTCGACATTTAGGCAGTGTTTGCATTTTACTAACCCTTCTGCTTTGTTTTTAGATGAATGCCAAGCACACCAATGCATCAGGGAGAAATTACCAGAAAGAGCCAGAGTGCCTTAGACCTCTCTCCCCAGGTAGCAAATTGAAACTGGTAGACACCTTGCCAGCCTCCTCGCTCCACTGAAATGTCAGAATTGAGACGTACCCTTGATGAGAAGGATTTAGGACCCTGGAAACTGAATCTTGTCACCAGTATGTAGAGGGAAGTCGTTGCAAAATCACGTTTAAAAGACTTTCTTCCTTTTACTCCCCGTTTATTCTCTTGGGAAAGCTGATAAGCAAATGATCCAAGAATTCTTTTCTTAGTAAACAAAGTCAGAATCTATCTCCCCCCTAAAAATCTGAATTCTGTCCTCGTTCTTTTTCAGGAAACCTCCCAAAGAGCAAACAGAATTAAAGATGACACTTGATTGTCTGATCCGTTAGCGTGAATAAAATTATCCTGTGATTGAATGTGCCTTAAGTGAAAATTTAAACTTAGATGCTGCATTTTCACAGCTGGATGTAGTGTTAACTTCTTCCGGGCTCTCTGCGCAGCGAACTACTTTGTTTTTGTTTTGTTTTGTCTTTTAAACTCCGCGTTTATCATTAGTTTAGCAGACTTGGGGCTCTTTCTCCACTGGGACTATGTGCAATTATGAGACACACCAAAAAAAGGAAGGGAAAGAACTTTCTGAGTAGCAAATCTGTGCCACGAAGGAGACGTGACATGGAGATGGGGAGCCCGAGGATAGTAATTTCTCCGAGCTGCACACACGAGCTTTTATTTCGTGGCTTTGTCACAGGCTTTTCTCCTTCTGTGCCGTCACCTTTGAGAAAAACGATTGCACCTTCTCCAAGTCTGCCTTTTTAACAGCTACAGTTGGGTTGGCAAGACTTCCCCAGCTCTGAATATAGCCATTTGCCGACTCCGGCCTCTTTGCGAGACTGACTCAAATCTGTGATCTTCTGTTCAGCATACACATCAGCAAAGTGAGAAGATGAGCACTAAATATAGGCTCTATTAACTTTACTTTTAGATTTACTGCCTTCAAAAAAGTGCCTATTCTGAGAAACATAAACGTTATTCCTACATATGTATGTACACACGGTACCCAGAGTCATACTGTGCAGCCTTCAAAAACATACCATCTAAAGGAGTAGGTGCTAAGATAAGGAACGCTTGCCAAATGGAAGAAAGTCACTCATTTCCAATATCCCCTCTCGAGTGGCACCGTGAAACAGGCTGCAAACACATTCCCTGAGCATTCCTTGCTGATACAGCCACTTTATATTTATATCTGACTGGATGGCGGCGTAGCGCCGCGGCTTCCTGTACTCTGGTCCAGAGGACTAGATGTTGGACGGAACTGGAACATTCAGGCAGAAGGAAACACTGTTAAAGAGAATTAATGGAGCCAGGATATGTCTTAGGATATGTGTCATATGTGTGTTTTATAAACTAAGCATTGGTGGGTTTAACATGTCAGCCCATTTTGTTTTCTCCTTGTATCTCTCGGGCTAACGTCAGAGAAGATGAAAGAAAAGTCTTGGCTGTGAGGATTGGAGGCTCAGGGGGCCAAATGTCCTTTGCCAGATCCTTAGAGCATCTTTACTTTGACTCCTAAAAATAGTAGCATATGTTATCGAGTGGCTTTTGTCTCCACAGTTCTGTCTTGGGCATCGCAGACATAGGTGCTGCTGACGGGACAGTGGCACAGTCTGGAATGAGGGGCTCTCCTCCGGGTGTGGCACAGGAGAGGGTCCGGGGAAATAGGACGAGGTAGACCGTGCATGATTTTAGGAAAAAGGGTTGAAGGGAGGACGTGCTTCCAAAAAAGATCTTTCTCAATGTGTCGTCTGACTCAACCAGCTGGCAAATTACACTTGCCAAGTCGCTCTCTTTCCTTCTAAGTCATTTGGCTCCATGTTCATTTGAATACGCCTCTCCTTTGGGAAAGAGAGATGCCTCCAGTTAGCCTCTCTCCAAGGAAGCTCTTGACGTTGTCTTGGTCACAAAGTTATCTCCTGCCCCACCCACTTTTCACCAAAAGGAAGTAGGGAGGGATGAGCTAGAGGAGATGGTTTCCATGGCGCTGCAGTCAGCCACCATTCTGCCTTCCATATAAGGAGCCCCCCTACATAGACCAGGGATGAGGCTGGAACAGATTACTGTTGCATAATCTCGAGTGTGGACCACCCTGCTTTAGCTGTCATCGTTCTATGAGACCAGTTGGCTCCTTGGAGAAAGAGTGATACTCTTCACTAAAAATGTCTACTCTTCCTGTTGACGTTCATTTTCTGTTTTTACCTTATCCAATTTCAACACTAGTCATTTTCTATTTTTTAGAGAATCAGATGTCAGTGCTAGATAAGAGTTGAAGAATTTCTGTGTGGTGTCAGGAGAAGTACTGGGATATGGGGGTTTTCTCCTTGGGAACAAGATGGGTGGGAAAGAGACAACAGGGCTCTGCTCCAGGTTTCAACCTGATGACCGTGACTATGAGAGAGAGAGAGAGAGTTTTGTGTAAACGTTACATGGTAAAGGACAAGGGGGAGACAGGGAGAGGCCAGGTTTTCTCTCCACCAAGAGCAAGAATGTCCCACTGAGTACAAGCATAGCCCCACCACGATCAGCTGCTAGTCAGAATAACATTCCCTGATTTAGGGAAAGCCACACGAACACATAGAGGGAATGTGCCTTTTTTCACATGTGTGGTACTGACAGAGCCATGATATTCCTAAAATATAGGTTTCTCTTTCTTATTTTATTCTTAGCAAATCACATTTCTCCACTACATCATGAACCATCACTGACTTATCCAAAATAACCCACATGATTCCTTATGAAAATAAGAATAAAACCTGTTATAAGCAAGTGATTTGGGTATTATCTTTGTATTTATGTATTATCCAATTATATTAAAACATTTCTATTTACCTTCTGTTTTTTTTCTCTCAATTATGTTTTTCCAATGCTCTATAAGAATAAATACGAAAATGATATTCCTTTTTTTCTGTAAAAGAACTGCAACTCCTTTATTATATTTAGAAATCCAATAAACTTCTTATTACATATACTTGTCTTTGTGTGGAATTCTTTTTGAGTTGGATAATCCTGGTTTCCTTTCTTCTGACCCCTTTTACTGTGATTCATTTTTTATATCATTTGCTTTCCAGATGGTCTTCTGAGAAGGGAATGCCTCTCAGAGCAAATACGATGCCAACAAGTGTATGAAGGCACCCACTCTCCTCCACTAACAGCACAGAAGATCTTAAGGTTGGATGTGTTCTAAAATTACTTGACCACTCTGTGTCTTAACCTTACAAGTAAAGGATTTTTTTTTTTTTTTTTGCCTTTAAAGCTAGATCCAACCCCCAAATGGGTCTCTGGATGTGGATGGGAGGTCTCCTCTTGCCACCAACACCGGCTGACTTTTTCACACTTCTGTATCCATACTGTGTGGACTTCTCAGACACTGAGAATCTGCTCTGTAGTAGGCACCTTGAAGGATGTGGGTATGCATTACACAGTTCCTGCTTTCAAGACTTCTCTAGTCTACTAGAGCTGATAGATACAGAGCCATATGGGGAAATGAGAGAAAGGCTCCGACACTCGAGAGAGTAATTTAGCATTTTGAAAACTTTCACTGTTCATTGTATCAGATTTAACACCTCTCTGATCTGGAATTATTTTTATCTTCCTTTTACAGACAAAAATGCAAGACATAAAGTTAATAACCCATTGTGACCACTCGCTAAAAATTTTTTTTCATTTTTTTTTTCAAGTAACAAGCCTACAGGAGAACCCAATACCCCAGACATCCAGTCCACTGGTTTGTCCACTAAGCCCTAAGAGTGACTGGAACTAGAGGGTACATGAAAGTCCTCCATGAAATTCAGGAAAGAGTATCCCTGTCTCCAGCATGACATGTCAGCCTATCAATACTGGGGAAATCTGAGAACACAGATGCGAGAAACCTGAACTCAAGAGGCCACTATTTTTTTTAAGATTGATTGATTGATTAGAGAGAGCGCACGCAGAGTGGTAGTGGGAGGGATTCAGGAGGGGAGGGGCAGAAGGAGAGAGACTCTTTCTCAAGCAGACTCCCCACTGAATGCAGAACCTGAGCCAGGCCTTGATTTCAAGACCCTGAGAGATTATGACCCGAGCCAAAACCAAGAGTTAGATGCTGTATCAACTGAGCCACTCAGGTGCCCCAAGAGGCCACCATTTTTAAAGGTGCCACACACAGCTGTTTTCGAATAAGCAAATAAAAAAAGACAAATCACTGGGACTCAAGACATTCATAATTTCTTCCCAGAAAACTGTAAACAATTATAAACATGAAATCTTATCTTCCTTTTCCTTATTTTTCTATTACTCACTTTCTGTTCTTTGACCCTCTTCTGCTCTCTGTATTCTAATGCTGGCAACGTGTACATTCGTTTGTCCTATTCACAGACTATGAGAGCACTAAGTCCCCCTAGAGTGCTTTTACTCTGATCTTATGAGAGAACATCAAGTCCTAGAAACATGAAGGGATTTACCTAAGGTCACAAAACAATTTAATGTCAAGGCTGGATCTTGAGTCTAGTGCTATCATACTGATAACTTTAATAATGTGGAAGAAAGTGGGACAAGTGTTCTATCTATAATTTCCATTTCTATTAAAAAAATAAAGACATTAGAAATAAATGAAAATGGAGAGGACTCCATGTCCATAGATCCTAATAAGAGAAATTCTAGGGACACCTGGGTGGCTCAGTGGGTTAAAGCCTCTGCCTTCAGCTCAGGTCATGATCTCAGGGTCCTGGGATCGAGCCCCGCATCGGGCTCTCTGCTCAGCGGGGAGCCTGCTTCCCCCTCTCTGTCTGCCTCTCTGCCTACTTGTGATCTCTCTCTCTCTCTGTCAAATAAATAAATAAAATCTTTTAAAAAAAAAAAAAAGAGAAATTCTAAAAGAAAATAAACCAAGAAGGAAAATCAGTGATGCAACAAGGGATGATGAGCAAAGGAAATGGCAGCCATACAGTTTAACCTCCAATAAGTCAGGTATATCCTGGTAATATGAGGACAGTTGAACATTAGAATATAATGTATAATATTTTTTGCCACTTGCACAAAACAAAATAGAAAAATCTTATGAACATATCTCAATAGATGCAGAAAAAGGATGTAATAAAATAAAAACAGTTATAAAAAACCCTTAGCAAACTAGGAATAGAAATTCCATAACTGAGTAAAGACTATGCAAAAATTACCCCAAATATTGAGACATTAAAAGTGATTCTTCTAAATTATAAATACAAGAAAGATATCTACTATCATCACTTCCATCCAATTTTGTACTGAAGATTCTAGTTAGTACAGTTATATTAGAAACATAAAAGAAATTTATAAAAAATGGAATGTAAGAAACCAAACCATCATTAATCATAGATGATATAAGTATAGAAAATTGGAAACCAAAATAGGTAAATAATTGGCATCCAAAGTTTAACAAGTTTGCTAGCTATCATGTTAATATACAAAAAATACGTTTATCTCTATACAACAGCCACAAAAAGTTTGATAATGTATTTTGAGTAAACCATATAAAATAGTAACAAAATTTAAAGTACCTAAGAATATCTTTTTTTTAATGTAGAAGACCTTAATGGAGGAAATCATAAAATTTTACTGAAAGGCATTAAAGTAGATCTAAAGAAGTGGAAAGATAGACCATATTCAAAGATAAGAAAATATCATAAAAATGTAAATTCTCCTTAAATTGATCCATAGATTTAATGAAATTCTAATCTAAATCCCACCAAATATTTCTATTGATTTTGACGAGCTGATTATAAAATTTCACTAGAAAAGCAAATGCTAAAATACCCAAGACTTTTGAAGAACAAGGATAATTTTGTTCACCAGATAAAACCTTACATAAAGCTGTGGTCAAATAAATAAATAAATAAATAAATAAATAAATAAATGAAAAGCTGTGGTCATTAAGGCACTGTACTATTTGTATAAAACAACAAATATACAAATGGACCATTGTTGACAATCCTAAAACAAAACCATTCATTTAAGCTTACTTAATATATGATATGGATGTTACTGCAAATCACTATGGAAAGGGCAGATGCTGAAATAATTGGTTTTTTATGCGGGAAAAAAATAACATCCCATGCCGACCTTATGTAGACAAAATTTTAAGACCTAAAAAATCTTCATGACTTTCAGGTTACAGAGTATTTCTTGAGAAAAATAAAAAAAATTAAAACTATAAAGAACTGATAATTTAAACTCCACTGAAATTAAGAAATGTAGTTAATCAAAAGATTCATAATAGATTCAGGCTGAGAAAAACTATTTGCCAGACATGAAACAAAGAGTTACTATCCAGAATCTACAAAGAATTCCTAAGAAAAAGAAAAGTCAGTAGAAAAATGGGGACAAGAACAGATATTCCATGGAAGGGGAGAGCACATGACTAATTGACATATGAAAGAACATTTAAGTTCAGTCATTAGAGAAATCCAAATTAAAACCAAGGTGAGTTACCATTTTATATTAAACAAATCTGCAAAAATCTTAAAATCTGATAATGTCAAGTATTGGAGATAATATCGAGTAGTGGTTATTTATATGCAATACTGGTGGGAGTAGAAGTTGTTAAAATCACACTGGAAAGCAATTTAGTGGGTCCCTGGGTGGCTTAGTCAGTGAAGGTCTGCCTTTGGCTTAGGTCATGATCTCAGGGTCTTGGGATCAAGCCCCACATCAGGCTCCCTCCTCAGTAGTGAAGCCTGCCTCTCCCTCTCCCTCTGTTCCTGCCCCTCTGCTCATACTCTCTCTGTCTCTCTCAAACAAATAAAATCTTGAATTTAAAAAAAGGAAAGCAATTTAGCATTATCTAATAAAGATTAAGATGTACAAATCCTACGACCAACAACTCCACTCTTGCCCATATACCCTAAAGGCAAGTACAAAGATACAAAGAGCTGTATGGTTTATTAATGAGAAAGCTAAAGATAACACAAAGTCCATCTGAGGCTAATTGATCAGTAAATAATAGTATATTCCTGCAATGGAACAATGTATAACTGAACATTAGTGAATGTACTCGAGGCTGAGTAACTTGATATGGTCAGTTCTCAGAAACGTAGTATTAGAGAGAAAAAACAGTTTTAAAGGATATATATTTATATCATTTACTGAAAAATTAAGCAAAACTAATAATGCTGCCTAAGGATCTCCATATCCATATTCTTATATACATATTGAGGAACAAGATAAAAGGTGGAAGATGTGATTGATAAAAGACATAGAGGAACTTCAGTGGTGTTATTAATACTAGATTTCTTTAGTTGGGTTGTGGGTTCACAGGCACTGTAATCTTGACGATCTCGTCATTGCCCCAGGATACAACACAAACTGCTTGGCATGACCCTTAAGACTCTAAGTTACCTTTTCAGACTTATCTACTCCCACTCCTTCCCCCCTGCCATTAAACCAGACAACATTTCTAAAGTAACGATGCTTTCCACTTCTCTATGCTTTCATAGTCCCTTCTTTGTGATGAGACCACCTCTTCCTCTTCCTGTCAGGCACCCACTGAGAAATACCAAAGGACTCCATCCAAAGGCCTGCACTGGGCCCTGACTAACCTTGACAGTAGGCCTCTGACCCCTCTTTCTTAGAACACTGACTTTTTATTTATTTTTTTTTAAAGATCTTATTTATTTATTTGACAGAGGGAGAGAGATCACAAGTAGGCAGAGAGGCAGGCAGAGAGAGAGGAGGAAGCAGGCTCCCGCTGAGCAGAGAGCCCGATGCGGGGCTTTATCCCAGGACCCTGAGATCATGACCTGAGCCGAAGGCAGAGGCTTTAACCCACTGAGCCACTCAGGCACCCAGAGCATTGACTTTTTAAAAGCTTACAATTGCAAGTCCCTCCTCTGTCCCTTTGAGACACACACACACACACACACACACACACACACACACACACACACACACACATCTCTCCTACAGCCCAAGAATATCTTTCTCAAGGAACTGAAAGCCACTACTTTGAAATGTAATCATCAGAAAGGACAGGGCTTTTATCTGCCAGTCTCTGTGGGAGGATAGGATCCTGACTTCGAGATGGCCAGCTAACTGACACAGCTGGGCTTATCACAGTCCCACTCACCAACTCCCTTGCCGTCTTTTTGTAATTTGTCATTTCCTTGATTCCAGTTGAGCCCCTATCTACTCCCCTCCTTCCTACCTTCTGCTCCCTTTAAAATGCCCAACAGCCCCTGCACAAATGAAAGTGGAGTTTGGCCCTTTCCCCTCCCATCCGTAGTTACAGAATCAAGTGTTTCTCCACTTGAACTAATGCCTAGCTTTGTTTCCCTTTGACACTAATTATACTCCAAGGCCCAAGCCACCACATTACCCACTCCAGGAAATATTCTTTCCTTGACATCCAGTGTGGTGGTTCTCACTCTTCCACACGTAAGCAATTACAAATCAGAGCAGACATACACTAGGATACTTCTCATATCAAACTAAAATTTATTTTTCTTGTAGTCGAACTTCCATCCAGACCAAAACCCTGAAGGCTGGAATTTGTGTTTTGCTCCTCTATGTATACACTGAGCCAAGTAGGTAACAGGCTTTGAATAAATGCATATTAAGTAGACATTGAATGAATGAACGGATGAATGAAAGGGCTGGTGTGCGGGGTGGTAAGGGTTAAGATGCACTCTCTGCCTGGAGTTGCCCCTAAGGGAAATGGAGAGTGAGAGATCTGGCTGCTGCATAAGAGGAAGGCAATTACACTTTTCCAGGAGGAGAGGAAGATCTACCCGTATAGACTTGTTGTTTCTTGCCGCTGAGATTTTCCACTCCATTTTTTCCCCTTCTCGAATCCTTCTAAATTTTTATGTGAAACTTCTTCCCCTCAAGGGCTTTGAGGAACCATTTTGTAGTCTCTACTGTAATACAGGGGCGAGGGAGGACTCAAATCCCTTCAAACACTGGACAAAATCTGCCAACTGAAAGGGCTTCTTCTTGGGCCATAACCAGATGCAAATGTGTGATGTCAAGCCAACCTAAACTATCCCATTGTTTTCAAGTGTGACTAAGTACTGACTAATATTACTTCCTTTGGCACTTTTTTTTTTGAGTCAGTAGAATGGAAAAGTTCCAGGCCGTTGTTATACATTGCTGTCTGGACAGAATGACTTCCTGCGCATCGTAACCACTTGAGAGAGGGGAAAAAAATGGAACGGGGGGAAAAAAAAAGAAGAAAGAAAACCTCTCAAGAGTTCCCTTGAGTTTAGCAATGTTTTTTTTTTTGTTGGTGTTCTTGAATTTTGTTGTTTTTGTTTTAGCTGTTCTGTTATTCACAAAAGCAAGAAAGAATATCAAAATCCGAGTTAGAAAAGACCTTGTCTAGGTCATCTAGTGAGGATCCAACACTTTCCCTGCCCTTCCTGAGATCTGCAGTGTCACCATGACATCCTCGCCAAGCTGTTCAAGCCTGATGGAAACACTCTTTCTTCGGGAGCGCTGTCCCTTCCAAAACAAGTCCTCACACCTTTGGGCTGCCAACAGTTGCTTCGGCCTCCCCGTAGACTATTCCTCATAGTTCTGCCTTCTGGGAAACAAGTTGTGTTTGCAGACAGTAAGGAGATTTCAGAGCCTTGTTCCATGTGGACTAGATCACTGGAGACAAGGTTGGTAATGACTTCTCTCAGGGAGAAAATGGAGAAATGAGCAGAACCGAAGCTCTGGGAATATCATCAAAGGCAGGAAAGAGAGAAGATAGACATCCATTAAATGTACCTATGAAAGGTCAGAGAGTTCCCTACCCCTCATCAGTGACAGATGACAGCACATATTGTTTAATAGAAGCCTTTCAGTCCAGTGTCCCAGTATTTCCTCTGCTCCTTCTTCCCTTCCAAAATCTTGGAAGATGGCAGTCCCTGCCTCACCCAGCTTCTCTGGATGCAGACCCCATTAGGTTCAGTCTTTGTTCTGAACAGTCAGCCGCCTCAGCCTCTCCTCTCTCCCAGCCAGTCTGGCGGCAGAAAGGATTGACCGACCCATGCTACATTCCAGAGAAATCGCCAGCCAGGGGCAATGAGGAAACGCTCCCCTCTCTGAAATCCACTGCCAATGGTTTTGGTCACTTTTCCCAGGTTGTGAGTCATTTCTATAACCTCTGAGTTTCTACCAATTTTAGGGTCAGATGAAAAGCCAGTCCCCACAGGGCCTTTTAGTTCTCTGGGAATTAGGAAGAAGGATTCATTACATGGCAGAGATGATTGCTTTTTTCTTTTCAACTGCGATTGGTGGCCCCGAAACCACAGCCATCAAATGCAGAAGCTCTGCTAAATCATCACTATTTCAACTGCTAATTAGTTCTAATGTTCACAGCAGAGGAGTCTGTGGGGGCAATAAACCACTTCTTCAAGTGATTAAACTTCAGAGTGAACACGCTTTGATTACCACAAGAACCGTTCCTTTGCATAGGTTCTCCAAGGCAACTAACTGCATCCCCAAGACACAGCTCCATGAATGGAGGATTAGCAGCCTGGAACTTGGGTGTGCACAGGCCTTAACCCTGTCTCCTCTGGCCAAATCCCTGCTCCACCTCTGGTTCTGGTGAGATGCCTCAGGGGGCCACATGTGACAAAGCTAAAGAAGTTTCAGGGAAGAGCAAGTTCACCGGGTTGGCTGTGAGATGACACTGCCCAAAGGCCTAGGCCATCAGAGGGAGAATGACTAGAAGCACAGTGGGGGAGACAGTCATCTGCTCTGTCTGGGGTATCAGGGCTCCTGACCCTTGGTCCTGATTTAAAGGTATGGATTTGGAGAAAGGTGCTGTGACAGTCAAGAAACCTGAGGCACTGTGCCAAGTGCTTTCACATGACTTGTCTCATAGCAAAAATGAAAACATGTATTTGATCCAGCTCTTTTTCAGAGATATTCGCTTAATGTGCTTTAAAAAACAAAAAACCAACAACTACACGTGAACTGTAGGCTCACTGTAGAAAAAGTAGAAAATACATAAAAAAAAAAGAAAAAGTAGAAAATACAAATAAGCAAAGAAGAAAGTTCTAATATTCTGTAAGCTCATCATCTAGAGAAGTATTTTTCAATATCAGCACAACTGACATTTTTAGTTGAATAATCCCTTGTTGTGAGGGCTGTCCTGTGTATTGTAGGGTGTTTAATAGTTTCCCTGCCTTCTACACACTAGATGCCATTAGACCACTGTTTCCCCCCTCCCCACCATTGGAACAACCAAAAATGTCAGGAGACATTGCCATATGCCCCCTAGTGGTAAAATCACTCCCATTGAGAATCTGCTCTAAAGATTACCAACCAGTAACACTGTTTTCCAGTCTTTTTTCTTGCATATATACTAGTAAATTCATATTTTAATGGAGTTATAGCATGTATATTGCTTTATATTTTCATTTTCACTTAACCATAGTTCCTGAAGATTTTCCCATGTTGATACCTGTTCTACATCATCATAACCTCTTCATGTGCTCCATTGCATGGTTGTACATTGGTTTATTTCATCCCCAATTTTGGATTATTTCCAGGGGTAGTAAGAGTATTAAAACAAAAACAAAGCAAAATTATTGTGCCTGTTTTTCCTTCTAAAATGGGAACAGTTTGGCATAATGCATATGAATAGGGAAATAAATTCTTATGCTCTATCCTTCCACTCACAGAAACCATTGGGGAAACATGAAAAGGACAGAAATCTTAAGACTCTTCCATGCTGGGGTGCCTGGGTGGCTCAGTTGGTTGAGCATCTCACTCTCGATTTTTGGCTCAGGTCATGATCTCAGGGTCATGGGATTGAGCCTCATGTTGGGCACCGCTGAGTGTGGAGCCTGTTTAAGATTCTTTCTCCCTCTCCCTCTATCCCTCCCCCTCCCTCTCGCTTAAAACAAAAAAGACTCTTCCATGGTGTTAATGAGTAAGACCTTGCATAGAATCCACTCTCTAGTTAGGATGGCATACAAGTTGAGGAGTAGAGAGTCAATGAATTTGAGAAATATAAGGGAAAGGAAATAGTTTAGGGGTGGGTAGACAAAGAGGTCAAGAATGTGGGATCCTGGAAAACAAAGAGCAGAACAGATAGAAAGAGGCTTAGAATGGGGGAGGGAGGAGTCATCTCTTGGGCATCAAACTCCCCACTTTCAAGCTCTTAGTAATATTTGATCACACTTCTTGCCTATGGCCAAGGTACCCAGGGGATTAAAGGGCATTTGGGGTAGATTATATTATACAAAGTGATACATTGCAATAAAAGGACAGCACAGGCCCATTCAAAATATAGCGTGACGATGGAGAATTAAACAGATCTTGGAGGCAGAGGCAACTAGGAGAATAAGAATATCAAGAGATATTGGGATTGGGGCCACAGGGTTTTCCCTGCACATGGGCTCAGTGCCTACAGCCAATCTTGTTTCAATATTAAAGACCAAAATTAACAGGATAAAGAATTTAAGGAATAACCAGTCAGCACAGACTTAATTACACTTTTTTTGGGCTCTTATAAACAACACTACATTGGATACTACTATAGTTAAATATTTGCCAAAAATACTTATTTTTTTCTTTAAGCTGAATATTAGAAATCGAATTGCTCAATCCGAGAGAATGCACATTCTTAAGGCTTCTGATATATATTGTCGAACAGCCCTGATAAGTGTTAATGATTACTATTTTACCATAACACCAACAGGGCATGAGGGTCCTCTTTTCCCCATTACTTCACCAACCTGGTGTATGTTTTTCCCATCTCACAGAAGAGCTGAATAAGGCTTGCTCACGGTCACCGAGTAGTGGAGCTGGAGCCGGAGCACACAGCTTTCCGTCTCCAAGTCCTAAGCTGGTCTTTCATCTCCCGTAGGGAGGGAGGGGCGCAGTGCAGTGTTCAATCTATAGAAAACTCATCCAGCCTCAGCCCTGACCCTGTTACTCTTCTGCTTAACTCATCAATCTTAAGTTCAAGTCCAAATTCTTTCAGTGGCTTGGGAACTCTTGGAATTTTAATCCCTACTTACCTCTCTATCCTTTCCCTACCTTGATCTTTAAATTCCCACCATAGAAAATTTAAGTTCTCAACTGTACTTTGCTATCTTGCCTCAGGGCCTTTGGACCCAGTTCTTCCCTTTCTCCCCACCCATCTTTCCTTGGGTGACTTCTGCTCCTCCTTCAGATGGAACTTAAATATCAAGCCCCTTATGACCTTTTAACTCTGGGCTATGTAACCCTATCTCTCCCATGTGCTTCTATGGTACTTTTTACTTCCCCCTGATAATAGCTATTAACTGTGTTGGAATTTTTGTCTAATTATTTGACTTCCCCATCAGTCTTTAAGCTATATAGGACAAGATCCATGTCTATAAAACCCAAGATCATTTTTTGCCAAGTAGTGTAATCCCCTTTAGACTAGACAGGTATGCTCCAGGTTATCAGAACTCCAAATATTTTGGAGGGTTTCATAAACAGCCTGCTTCCCTCCTCTATGTTCCCCGCTTGGCATCTATAAGCAATCTGAGTACACTATTTTTGCAACAGACGTATTTCCTGTTCATGCCAGGAAGAACCTTCCAATATTAAGAGTTGTCCAACAATAGGGTGGGCCCTCTCTTCCTTCATGTTTTGAGAAGAGCTTCTGCATGTGCTTCTCAGTAACAACCAGCCCTCCCAACATGACCGGAAGGGCCAGAGGTCAGCAGTGAGCCTGCTGCCCGGCTGATCAGCCCACCTTGCATGTGCCAGTGGTCTCTGAATATGTGCAGAGCCAAACTGAACTAAACAACTGTCTTGGCAACGGATAACTTTCTAAGCCTCGACAACCTGCTTCCAGCCCAGCCAAAGGCTTGCCACTCTGAGGCAAATGTCACTGTGGTGGAGTTGTCTTAATGAGGAGGCATGCTTGCTTCTCTTCTGGGGGAGTTTCCTAGAGCGATGCTCTTAGAAACTCCTTGGCAGGAATCCTGAGCCAGGCTTGGCATTGACAGCGTCCTCCTGCTGGCATTAACAAGCCTCTTATTTAAATGTAAATGAGCTCTCAGTGCCAGTTTGTGAGCGAAACACATCGCTTGTGTTAAACCAGAGCTGGGAATGCTACAACACACCAAATGTCGGCTTGGTTTCCACTTCCCCACCACATCCGCAGTTCTGAGTGGAGCTCTCTGTGCCTTGTCTTCTGCAGGGCCGGGAGTCCTCAGACAACAGGGAGAATTTGTGGAGGGAGTCCAGGGCCCTGTTTATAGCCCGAAATACTCTTTGACGTGACCTTGATCAAGTTACTTAGAGGTACCCCCCAAAAAACAGATTGGGATCCCACATCCAACTCCACCCAGCAAAGGGTCCCCCGAGGTCCAGCAGGCCCAGCAGAGGATCTGCACTGCCCATTCTGCTTTGCTGGCTGGGTCAGTCCCACGTGCCTGGGGCCTACCTATGTTTTTAGCTGCACTGATACTTATGTACACTCTCTTTCCTCCTGGTTTGCTTCTGTTTCCACCCAAATACATACCGTTTGGTGATCTTGCCTGATGTCTGGTCCTATTTAGCCATCTGCTTCCCCACTCTGTTTCCTGGCCCTTATTTGTCCAATATTATATTCAATTTCCTGTTTTGGCATTTCTCTCTTTATTTCAGATCTTGCTGGAGTCGACTTGTGCTCCTCGGATATCTAGATCCTGAGGATTTCTTCCCCAGAAGCCCCGCTGGCTAGCATTTTCAGAGCAAGTGTAATGCTAGATTTGAGGTTGTTTCTGTTTGCATGGGTCCACTACAGCCTGACCATGCATGCACCTTGAAGCCAAGGCTTGGATCTTATCTGTGTTGGTAGCCCCAGATCCTAGTCCAAATTCTAATGAGTGAATAAATGAAGGAGTGGAGGAGAGAGTAGGGAAACCCTTTTCCCCACTAGGATCCTAATGTGAAGGCCATGTAAGACTTTGTTCCATTTCCCTATCCTTTAGACTGTGTAAGATTTTTAGCCAAGTGATCATTTTGACAAAGTCCATAGCATCAAAACAATTGAATTAGCCTCTAGGGTATGCTATAAACATAAAACATATGTATTATGGGGGCCTTCCATGAGAATCCCAGTGAACTGCATTCTGTAGGAGATGCAAAACAATATAAAGGCAGAAAATAGGCAGTTTTACCTGAGATGCTTTGAATTTAGCAATAGTACCTCTGTTACAGAGAAGCATGCTCATCGGCCTTGCTGTCTGAACATGTAAGTTTCTGTGCTGCCTCGGCCCAGATACTCAGAAAAAGTTACATTTCTCACTGCTGAGCCCAGACCCTGCGTAGGTAGCATGACCCTGCATCCCACTCGCCCAGTGCTGGTCCCCACCAGTGTCCCTGCACAGACTTGGCTGGGGGCTTGTGCTGGGGAAGATGATTTAGAGTACCAATGGTACCTGCTGTCCCCAACTGGTCCTTGGGTGGATTTGTGGCTCCAGTGGAGAGAAAGCTTGGAGGCTTCTTGATCTGGAGGATTTGCACACGCTTTCATGAGATCGAGCACAGACAACAATACATAAGGCATGGGGGAGGGACAAGAGGCTTTCCTTCCTTCTTCAAGAAATCAGTGATAGTCTTGTATTCTGCAGACTGGAAACTGTCGAGACCGAGCTTGATATTGTCCTGATGACGGATGGAAGCAATCAGTCTCCACAACTGATTCTGCAGGAATCCGGTTATGGACAAGTGGGAGTAGAGGCAAAAGATAAGAGCCGAAGAGCTGTGGCTATCGCTGATACTGTGCTTTGAGGGTCCATGTGGGTATCTTCCCTAGGGACTCCCAACTGGAGATGGGAGACATCTCAATGGAAGCTAATTTCCGGCAACCCTTTCCTGGGGTCGTCACAGACTGGTAATGTCGGAGGCATTTCTCTTACCTTCCACCGGGAAAAGAACAGCATGGAAAGAGGCGAGATTCTTCCCCTGGAGTCAGGAAACCTGGTGTTTAACTCTGCTTCAGCCTCCCAGGCCAAGTGTGATGCTGAGCAAATTTCTTCCCTCTGGAATTCCGTTTTTCTCTTCTGTAAAATGAGACAATTGGGCAAAATAAGGCCCGAGAAGAATATACCAAAGAGCAGAGTAGAAACCAAGGGTTCATTACTTCACTCATGTAACAAATATTAATGCCTGCTCTGCATCAGGGCATGTGCTGGGCTCCACGGAGAGCGGATGTGAGGCTTTTCTATATGGAAGTTTCAGTCAAGCGGAGAAGACAACATTAGCTTGAGGATTAAAACGAAGATAAAATTATGACTGTGATAATGCTGGGAAGGTGAGACAAATGGCTCTCTGTTTCTGTTTTAAACAGAAAAATGTAGGCAACTCTAAACAGCACACAAACACTGTAGTTCAGGATGGCAAGGATCTAGAGAACGACATGAGGACAGAGCGTTGAAGTGTGTGCCGTGGATGGTGCGTGGGCAGGGCTGCATGAGCCCTGATCCTAGACACAGAATGTGGCATCCCACGAGCCGAGAGAGGAGAGTTTTAGGAATTTCACCGTCCAGTAAGAACTTAGGAGAAAGGACTGTGTTTTGCTTATCTCCTTGCTGGTAGCTAGCCGGGAGCTGGGCACCGAGTGGGTGCTCCATGTATGCTTGTGGAATAAATACGTTTTTCTCAACTGTGCAAAAAAGCAAGACTCAAGGAGTTACCCGGATCAAACAAGGTCACCTAGTCGGCGGTGGCTAACGACAAGATGGAAAGCTAACTTTAAAATCAGGCCGTATTATAAAACAACCGTTTTCATAGCCACGACCTCAGAACTGACTCCTTAGCAACAAGGTCAGGTGCCACCGAGGCACCAAGAGGAAAGGATCATAGGAAAGACGGTGTTCCAGGAGGTGCACACACCCGCCCCCTCTCCTCCTCAGCACCCCCCACCCCCATCTTCTCATTGCTGTCAGGCTACAACTTTGCTTTGTTCACAGAGACAGGGGAAGAAAAGGACCTTGCCTGAGACAGTCCCTCTCTCCCATGGTGCACTTTTTTCTTCTCCTAAAGGGACACTGGAGAGAAACGCTGTCTGGAAGGCTGACAGCTGGGCAGTCAGCAGATTTACTGCGGCAGTGGAAGAGGTCAGAGGCTAAGTAGAAAACTGTGTAGATGTAAAACATCCGCTTCCCTGAAATATCGTCGTCTTCTGTGAAGGGGACCTAGGAAGTGATCTATTGTTCTCCGGTTCTCTTCCTTTCAGGACTTTCTGCCTCATCTTCTAAGGGCAAACCCTCCACGCAGGACGCCGCAGACACTCGCCAGGCCAGCTGGTCTGACCAGGGGCCTCTGCACGCCCCTGCAAACAAGGGCAAGAGCAGATGAGAGAATTCACCTCCAGGGGCGCCTGAGTGCAGCTGGGGCTCAGGCTGCCCCGCGAGCCTTTGGCCTGAGCGTTTGGAAACAGATTTCACCTCGGTGGCATGCAGGCTTGGAAGAATACAGGGCATCCCTGGAGCAACCGATGCCTCTTGCGCTTTTCAACATCAGAGAAGGAGCACCATTGACCTGACGGCTGAAAAATCTACCCCATAGTTAGCTGTATTTTCCCATTACCTGCATGGCACATTTTAGCCACCGATTACCCATAGAGCATCTGTATGCATGTAATATGGCCATCTGTGATGTGGGAGTGTTGGCGTACAGTGAGGCTGAGTCCCTCCTGGGTGGAGGTCTGTCCGAGGACGGCTGGAAGCTCAAGGGGGTAGGTCAGCAGGTGAACTATTTACAGTGGCGACCGAGAAACCTGCTAGAGAGGAACATCCCTGAGTGACAAGAGGGAGTGGAGGCCTCTACCGAAGGTCCACAGAAAATGGGCCTTGGGGAAAGGAGAGGGGCCATTCTCAAGATAGTGTGTCCATTTTTCTCTTGGTCGGCCTGCTATTTCTGTGGTTCTGTTGAAGTCTGTAAGGATTGGGAGCTCTAGGCAGCTTCAGTTTGGGGCTCATGAAACATCATCTTAGAAAACTTAGAGAAAGGCAGCACAAGATAGTGCTAATGCTTTGAGGGGGCGTCTGTGGTATGGGTGGTATGTGGTATATGGTATGTGGTATGTGGTATACTGTGGTATGGGTCTGTGGTATGGCACCTTTGAGAGCCTCATGCCCTTCAGTTTGGGGCAGCAGCATGGAGGGTGTTCCTGTAGTCTGCCACCAGAGTCAAAAGAAATAACTGGAAGGAGCAAAACGAAATATGCCAAATGATGCGTCCGAGGGAACACACGTGAGTCACTCCCTCAGGCTGCTCAGAAATAGTCTGAGAGAACTTTGCAGGGGATTATAGACGTACACGTGTGGATAAGGACCAGGATAGGACCGCCTGGGGACTCAGATCATGCCCCCATGCTTTCTGCCAGATGAGTGTGGTACGTGGAAAACGTGGGATTTGTTATTATTATTATCATCATCATGAGTAATACATAAAAACCTTCAGTATAGCGCCTAGCATAGAATAGTCAATAAATGTTATATAAGACCATAAAAATTTCTAATACTGACCCAAAAACACTTGTAGATTGATTACTTTGTCTCAAACCATGAGGCATTATCTTCATTTAGGAACTATTTACCTTCTCTTAATATAAAATGTTCATACATACATTCTCACACATATTTATATATTCATATATGCGTGTGTGTGTGTGTGTATATATATATTCTTATTGTTTCTGGAATGCATGTGTATGTCCTCCAACTAGAACAAAAATCATGGCTCCTTCGGATGATCTACGAGGAAGATCAGACATGCTGTCTTGTATTTCCTTTTGGAAGAATGAGCCTGAGGCTCATAAACTTTAAAAATTGATGAGCCTCACAGAATCGCAGCTCTCCTGTGCCTCTGCCTGACATCCTTCCACCATTTTTCTTTTAATAATATTTAGGGTAAAGGGCAAGAAAGGATGGTTTTCATGACAGCCATATGGTTGTCACCATTTGGGGGTATTGATCTCCTTCTACCCAACATCTGCCTCTGGTTTGGTGGAAAGAAGAGGGGGTATAAACCTTCCCAGGACATCAGAGATATCCTCTGCACATGTTTAGAAAAATTTCCAACATCTTCCCTTCTGTTTCCCACGTATCACCCTAAAGAGCGGGAGGCCATGGGGTAGAACTACATAAGGAGTAGGGGCCGAGTATCACTCCAGAATCACCATTTACTAACTCTGGCCACGGCCCCATTGCTTAGCCTCTCTGAGCTTCGGCTTCTTCCCCAGTAAGAGGAGGTAATGACCCCAGCCCCCATTACTTCACAGGACTCTTGTAAAGACTGAACGAAATAGTGAATGGGAGTATCCTTTGAAAGCTATCGATAAATGCGAATTACTTCTGTTGGATAAGATGCTTCATTGTCATTGTCTGATCTTACAGGGGTGTGCTGTTTCCTTTCCGGTGGCGGTGCTCCTCCCCGACGGTCCCGTTCTTGTCTGGCTGAGCAGGCCAACAGGTAAAATCTGATGACCGAGGATCCACTGCTGGCTGTCTCCCCGACAGCATGTGTCGGAAAGCTGGGCCCCGGTTTTGAAGTATATGATACAGTCTCAGAGCTGAAGGGCCCGGCGCTTCTGGAGAGTCTGAGGACTGGGCTTTCCCTCTTAGTTTCCATGTTTACCGGTTCCTTCATGCTTTCCCAGCTAAGGAGGGGAAAGTCTCAGTGTGAATCCTGCCGTTGTGTGATCCCAAATGAGTCACTTCCTAACTGGGTTGTCTCGGCTTCTTCAACACATTTCTGACCTTCTTCTTACATCCACTAGAGTAGCTCCACATCTGTGCCTTTCTACCAAAAAAAAAAAAAAAAAAAAAAAAGGAAAGGAAAGGAAAAAAAAGTTGTATTTCTAATTTCTCTTAGACCTTTGGACTAGATCTTTTTTGTAGACCACAGCTGATCTCTGAGACTCTTGGTTCTGTCATGTGGATTTTATCATCTCTTCTGGAAAGTCAACCAACTATAAAATGGGGGTATTGAATTGATATATTTTTAATTAATAGAGTTTTGAAATAATGGCTGTGTAAGTACCCATGTGAAGGATTATTCTTGTCAGTGGTTTTCCCATTATGTGCTTAGAGTGAATTTCAGTCTGATTGAGTCTTGCCAAGAAAACTCATAGGATAAGCTCTGCCTTCCCAGCAAATATTGAGATTTGTTGACCTTAGATGGTTGGTTAAGCTTTGTCTTTCACTCAAAGCCTGGCATCAAATCTGTTTAGCTTTTTGAGGCTTATCCATTATAAATACTTGGAAGATTTTACTGGCCACTATGGCAAAGGTATAGTCCATTCCAGAACATACAGAATTTGGTTTAATTGATTAGTGGCCTCCTTACTGGTGTCCACATTCAAGAAATGACTTATCTGCCAAGGAACAAGTAAGTAAAGTTCCAGCAAAGCCCACCATGAATAGCTTGGGAATCCTTTAAGATTTTATTTTGCATGAAAAAACCCAGGAGGCCAGGAGGCCCACTCTCTAGCATTTAGTCTAAACTCAACCTATGATTCTTTTTAACTGTCTTCTGGAAATCATGACGTATGGGCACAAGGAGACACTGTTGGTATTAACCCAATGTAGAGCAGTAATGCTGAAGGAGAAAGGCCAGAATCTTCAAGGTTAGTACATCTGGGCTCATTTTCTTTGAAGCAGGCACAAGTCCTTGCACATGAACTAGGTGTCTTTGGTCTTTTCCTCATGCCACAGAAGGAAAATGACCATGGTCAGAATTATGGAATTTCACTTTTGGAAAAGACCTAAGAGGTCAAATTGTCCAACTTTTGCTGACAGCTGGAATCCACTCTAAAATATCTCTTCCAAATAGTCATTGAGCCATTGCTTGATTATCTCCAGTGGTGGGAAATTCACCTCTGATGAGCTCTTCTGTTGAACAACTTTACAAAAGGTCACTACTTTTATGTTAAGCTATAAGTGACTTGAATTTCTACCCACTGGTTCTAGTTACATGCACAGAGAAGTCATTTAAACAAATCTATCACCTTTCTCAATGGCAACCTTTCCTCAATCTGAACATAGTGAACTTTCCCTCCTAAGAAAGGGAATGAACCTTCCACTGACTCCTACCACATGCGAGATTCTGCCATTACCTCCCACCATCCTCACTGTCATTGCACAGGATTGGAGTCACCAATGTTCATTAGCCCACTAAAGCTCAGAGAGGTGAAATTCTGTAGGTCCACCCAGCTGGAAGATGACAGGTTGGGAATTCAAGAACAGCCCTGAGAAACCCAAATGATGCTACCTTCCATCCTTTTCTGCAGCTTCCCAACACCAAGGATCCTGGCAAGACCTCTGGATGTTCCTTCTCACATGACTCACCTTGAAACAAGGGAAACTAAAGAAGACACATAGCATCAAGTGGCAGTCTGGACTTTGATCTTGGTGCTGGAGACCGTACCGTGGGGGGTTCCTCCCCGAACCCGAAGGTGTAGAACCAGGCAGGAAATTCAGACACAAAACACTGCTCTGAGGCCAGCTCCCAGGGTTCCATATCGGAGCTACACTGCTGCTCTACGAGGCAGCAATCACTCCATGGCAATATATTCAAGAGACAGTTAAAAAATATCTCTTCCCCATTTACTGCTTTAGAAACAGAATCCACTGCCTAATTGAGAATCCTTTCTGCCTAATTACTCCATTCCCGATTTTTTTTTAAGCAGCAGAGTTGCTGTGGAATTATGTACTGTATAATTTCATCATTTAGCAATATGTAAATCAGGAGAAGAAAGGAAGAGGAAGGGAGCGACAGGAGACGCTGATCGTCGTCTGAATTTCTGTGTGCAGAAATGGGCAGCGGGGTGCGGTGCAGGCAAGGAAAAACCCACCCACTGAGTAGAGCCGTGTGCGAGTGCCAGTTGCCCCCACAGAATAGCTCTGCACTGCTCGGCAAAACCACACGGGCTTCCTGAGCCTCGGTTTCCCCTCCTGTCACATTTGGTACCTGCATGGCCAGCAGCCCCCGTCACAGCTCCTGACAGAATGATGCGCTGACAATAACCCAGTGACAGAATGAATGAGACCCCGGTTTGCCCTCCTCGCAGAACTGTCAGCGGGGGTCAAGTGAGGTGGTGAACATGCCCACTTCGAGGAAACTACAAAATGCTGATTGTGTACAGAGAGCTTTAAGTGCTAGTGGAGAAAACACGGTTTGATGCCTTGAATCAGAAAACACCTTCCTTGCCTTGTTTGTTGATCAAGCAGTCTGCTCCTTTAGAAGTAAAATGAGAATGTTCCAATATGCTAGTATCTGTCATAGCTCAAGTCACTCCTAATCCCTGTGCCTGTCCCGCCACGCTCTCTAGAGGAGAAAATGGTAGACTCGGACTGATCTTTTTCAGTGAGTTTAGAGAAAATCAATCTACACCCTTTGTCCCCTGGGGCTGCCTGGATCAGGGGCTCATGGGGTCAGCTTTCCTCTGGGGACGTCACTCTCCCTGGCACCACTCTCCTAGGGGTGTCCCCTGTTTCCTGCCCACTTGCTCAGGTAGAGGCATCCTGTGGCTAGGGGCAGAGACAATCAGGTTGTCACGCTCACCCAAGGGACTGTGGCTTTCACACACACACCCCCCCACCTCCCGAGAGCATCTTTGCTGTGGGATGCGCTCTGAGAGACCTAGGATTGCATTCTTCCCCACTCCCTGAGAGAAGGGGCTCTCACTCTGTGCTGTTCATCGATTCCAATTTTCCCCCACCAGGTCAGGGGAAATGCAGACCAGGGTCACCCCTTTCTAAAGCCAAAAATCCAGTTTTGAATGCTCCATTGTCTTCATGACACAGGGAGTAGTTAAAACACAATGATTTAGAGGTTTAGATTCAGGAGAACTGGATAGCTCCCTCCTCTTCTGGGCTTCAATGTCTCCATTTCTTTGCAAAAAACTAAAAGTGGCCAATATCTCAGTACCCCTTCTTTATCTTCCACCATAACATTCTCTGCCTCTGTGACCGGAGTCCATGGGCCTCACAGCCCAATGTTTTGGCACAACTGCACTGTTCTTGCATTGGCAGAGGGAAGAATTAGATATCAGTATGGAAGACTCAGACACTGCAGACTGCCGAATTTGGATTACAACCACTGTTTTTCAAGATTAGGTCAGCAACTACATCAGAAAGCAAGCCACTAATGTTGGGGACTTAAACTTATATTTCATTTTAGAATCTCCAAGATCATCAGACGTATACAGAATGGGATGTGCAATTGTATAGTTGGGAGAGACAGGAATTTCTTAGAAATCAGAATAAAAATCATTTTTATTAGAAATCATCTAATCAACTTCCTTAGAAATCTTTCTCCCTAACCTATGTCTAGCTTATAGAGAGTCAAACCACTCAACAAGTACTGAGGACCTAGAATATGGCAAGGGCGAAACAATGATGAGCCAGACAGGCAGAGTTGCGGCCCTCAATCTGTTTGTACTCTAGTAGAGGAAACAGAAAGTTCAAGTGCTAAGCAAATGCATACAGGATTTATGTGCTCTACTGTTGCTATAACAGATCTAAAAGAAGGTGATGGTGGATGTTTTATAGTTTGAATGGTAAGGGAAGACCTTCCTCTAAGAGAAGGTGATACTTAAGTAGAAACTTGAATGATGAGAGAAGGTAGTCGTGGAATGATTTGCTCTAGATCACACAGCTAATCAGAAATTGACCCAGGCCTCACATCCAGGACTTGAGACTTCTTCTCCTGTGCTCACTGATCCATGCTGGTTTTCCCCTTGAATCCTCAGTCCCCAAATCTGCCCAGTTTGTGAAGTTCCACCTGCTCCTGATCCCATTCTCTTCTCTTCAGGGTGTAAGATGCCTTACCTCTCCCAGCCCTGGGCCAAGACTGAGCTGTCCTCAAGCTCTGTGGTCTGTTGGTTTAAAACAATCATACCACAGGCCTCATTCCTCTAGATCTCTCTGCTCTGAGTCCCAAGTCATCAATGTGGTTGAATTCAGCAATGATTGACTGTGCTCCAATCACTTGAAATATATCCATGGGAGGTACTCTTAGTCTTTAGTAAGAAGAAATCCCTGCCCACAAGAAGGTCACAAAATGTCTACTTATAATAAAGTAAGAGAGAGAGGAGGGTACAACATAAGTGCACAAACAACCATTTTTATCAATTTATCCAGCATTTATAGAGCACTGACTGTGCAAGGCATCATGTCAGGCTCTAGCATGCTTACAGAAGTCGATCAGGCGGTACTTGCACTCTCAAAAAATTCTGGGTTTGGGAGGGAAGAGAGCCTTAAATACACAGGTGATTATAAAACAAAGTAATGGATACTTCAGGCAGAGACTCCTAAATGAAATACAACCAATGGTAAGGGGTGAGTATTGTTTCCTTGAAGGTGAACCATGGAGGGCTTCTCAGAGGAGGGGGCATTTGAGCTGAGCCTTGAAGGGAAGGAGAAAAGAGCAATCTAGGTGAAAGGAAGGGTAGTAAGTCATGGAGATAGAAAGTAGGAGAGTTTGGCTGGAGGGAAGTAACCCCACCCCCTTCAGAGCTGTTTCTTAGCTGCTCTTCTCTACCTCTACTCTCAGGCCTGAGTCCCACACAGGCCAGCTTCAATCACAGCTATACAGGGCACTGTTCTTTTAAATGTCACATTTAAGAATCACTTGCCTGGGGATAGTGGTGGGTCTTCTTATCATGCTTCCTTCAATCTTAAGAGCTGGAATTTCTGCCATGTTAGATACAATTCTCAGAACTCTTCTCCTCTCCCTCTCCTCCCCCTCCCCCTCCCACTTCCCTCCTTCCTTCCTTCCTTCCTTCCTTCCTTCCTTCCTTCCTTCCTTCCTTCCTTCCTTCCTTCCTTCCTTCCTTCCTGAGATAGGAAGGGCACGGGAGGTGGGCAGAGAGAGATGGGGAGAGGGAGAGAGAGAATCTTAAGAAGGCTCCATGCCCAGCAGAGAGCCTGATGCAGGGCTCGATCTCTGACATCATTACTGAGTAGAAATCAAGAGTCAGATGCTCAACCTACTGAATCATCCAGGTGTCCCAGAACTCATTTTAAAAACTCATGTCAGCTGTGACCCTTATACTAGACAAATGGATGGCAGCCAGATATAAAGGGCCCTGATCTCTCTGAAACTCCACTGACCTACTGTCATCTCTACCTGGAAACCCCGCAGCACCTTGGACTCAACAGTCTGTGCTGAATGCACCCCTATCCTTCCTCAAATCTGCTCCTTTGCCCATGTAGTGTTTTGGCTAATGGTTCACATCATTAACAGCAGACACAAGGGGATCAATTCAAGCTACCGCACTTTTATCTCTGTGTCTTCCAGGTTTCTCCTCTCTTCCGTAGAGTCGTCAAATCCTGACAAATTAACTTCTCTGGTGTATCTAAATTTTCCTCTCTTTTCCGGCCCCATTACCAATGGCTTAGCTTGTCATCTACCAGCTTGACTATCATACTGGTCACCTTGCCCTCTCTTGCACATCTTGTACATTATCCATGCTGCTGCTAGAATGATCTTTTGGGAAGACAGGACATTTCTAAAAACTGTTTGAGGTCTCCCTCTGCATGAAGAACACAAAAGGTCTCACAGTCTGGACTAGATGATATCCTTTTCCATGCTTCCCAGTGCTTCCTTCCCACATAGTCCCACATCCCATTTTCACCAGATTCTTTTTCACCATTTCCTCTTTTTTATTTTTTTCCCTATAAAACCCTATCTATCCTTCAGGACCAGTCCAAATGGTGCCTCCTTTGTGATGCCCAGTTGAGCCTCTTGTTGGAATTCACCGTGGTTTTCTTTGTACTACCAAAGCTTCTAACTAACTGTTCCATCATGTTGGTGGCCCCTAATGATGCCCATATCCTACTTCCTAGAATCCGTAACTACGTTACCTAACATGGCAATGGGAACTTTGCAGATACAATCACAAATCTTGAGATGGTGGTGGAGGGTGCTGTGTGGCTCAGTCAGTTGAGTGTCCAACTTGATTTCAGCTAAGGTCATGATGTTGGGGTCCAGAGATCGAGCTCTGCCTTAGGCTCCCCACTCAGCAGAGAGTCTGCTCCAGGATTCTCGATCTCTCTCTCTCTGCCCCTCCCCCTACTTGCACATATGCTATGGGAACATTACACTGGATTATCCAGGGGGTCCCAATGTAATCACAAGGGTCCTTATGAAGGGAGACAGGAGATGGGAGAATAGGGCAGATGCTATGCTGCTGGCTTTAAAGATGGAAGATAGGGGCTAGGAGCCAAGGAATGCAGCCAGCCTCTAGAATCTGGAAAAGGTACGGAAAGAGATTCTTCCCTAGAACCTCCAGAAGGAATGCAGCCCTGTGGACCTGTCAGGCCTCCAGAACTATTTGATAGTAAGTTTGTGTACTTTTAAGTCACTAAATTTGCGGTGAATTTTTAAAGCTGCAATAGGAGATTAATATGCTATACTTAACATTTATTTATTTTTTGCCTGGTACTATCTTGTCCTTCATAATACTATAAATTCTTGAAAACAAGAACCAATCGGATTAGTTGTCTTATCCCCCAGGTGCTTAACACAGGGCTCTGCACGTGTAGATCCCCACTATGCCTTTGAATTAAATGCCCTCTTTGGGTATTTAAGTCAACAGTCTTTTCAGTGAAGTCTCAGAAGTAGACGGAAACGGTTGTACATGTGAATCCAGGTGGGCTGGAACTGATAAATGGGCACGGTTTCAGGTGGCTAGTATTCTTTATCAGGTTAGTAACACTGCCAAGGCCTGATGGGAGGAGGAAGGCAGCTGTGTGATTTTATTAAGCAGCCTCTCACAGTGATGCTTTGGGGTTTATGCTGCTGTTTGACCTTTCATCATTCAGTCCACATTGTTGTTCTCCCTGAACTTTGCAAAGACGTAAACATTCATGGTAAATATTAACAGGAGAATACACATAGAGACCAAGTTCTTGGCACAAAGGAGAAAGTTATTTCACTCCATGTACCCCCAGCCTCAAAGTCAGTTATCTCTTGAGGTATTCATCTCTTCATTCCTTTACGCATGCATGGATTCAACACGGATTGAACAACAGCTATGTGCCCCGCAATGTAATAGGCACCGAGGACACAGAGAAGAAAACGATCAAGTCCAGGATATCCGGAAGCTCCCATCAGAGCAGGGGGCGGTGGGGTGGAGAACGGGCAAGGACAGACAAAGCAGAGATGCAAGTGTGACCTTGAGGAGCAGTGCTGGACGTGTGTCTATGCTGTGGCTTATTTATTCTCCTCTATTGGTTCTGTGGCTTCTGTCAGATGGCTGAGGAACAAGCAACTGTGAATGTTGTTCACTCTACGCTCAAGGCCTAGAGACCAGCATCTCCCTTTTTAAAGTGTTCCTTATGAGTCACATTTCCCATGCACAGCTGGATCTCTGAGATTCTAGATGCACCATTCAACAGCGTGGCCTTTCAATGTTCTTTGCCCAGAAGGAACAATATAAACGTATCTTCCAAAGGGAAATCAGTATCCCTCTTTGTTGGGACTCGGTGGACCCCAAACATTCAGCTTTCCTCCTCTACTCTCTCCCACCTCTGAATCCTGGCTGTTCTGACACCAAATTATTGTATGACTTAGACAACCCTCTCCTACCCCTGGACCTTAGTTTCTTCTTCTGTGAAATGGGTGTGATTGCCTTTCCTGCCCTGCTTGTCTGCTATGGGCTTTGTGAAAAGCAAATGCAATAATGAACAGGAAAGAATTCTAGAAGACTCAAAACTGTTTATGTCTGTGAGCTGTCCTTAATAGTAGTTATTCTAATATTTATACTTATAATTATTTCTGCTATCCTTATTATTTTTATCACCATTATTATCGTGGGAGAGTTGTTAGCTGCTCCTAAGAATCAGGCAGCTGTCATGGCCAAGTGTCTCAATCACCATATGATCAAAAATCGGCTAAATGAGAATGCATTTGAAGCCCTTCATACAGTGCCATAGCCTCGCTTAGAGCTGCGTTTCCCACTGCTTTCTCCCTCTCAGGATCACACTAAGCTAGATTTCTCCCTATTATGAAAGTGTTCACTGGGAAGGAGAGAGGACCCCAGGCCTGAACCTCCCCTGGCCTTGGTCCTCTCTCCCCCACCCAGGTGGAGCATGTACCTCGGGTCCACAGATGACCAGATTCTTCCAAGAGCACATCCTCAGTCCCCTGGCATCCAGCCTTCCCTGCACTGCAGGCCTGCTGACTCTAGCGCCCGCCATGTAGCTTTGCCTTTGTTGTTTGTCGCAGGCCTGGATCAGATGTATTTACCTTCTCAGCACCTCAGGCAGCAGAAGGGGCCAAGATGGGGCTTCATGGAGTCCTGTCCCGCTGCTCTTTACGGACCCCTCCAGTTGCTGCTGGTTTCTCAAGATACCTTGGCTCCTAGCTAATTACAAGTCCCAGATCGGCCTCCATAATGACTTCCATTCTCCCTTGTTGATGAACTACAATCAAGGAAGCTGCAATGCTCTGTGTAATTCTGCAGCTTAGCAACAGCGGTTCTCTGTTTTCATCACTGGAAGGGAGTCCACAAAAGGCAACTGATGAGAGTGTGGGTACTCTTGGGATGAGTGATAACTCCTGGTTACAGGGGTCCCTGGATGGAGGGTCCAAACACTGAGAGCTGAGTCTTGGCCCTCCCACTGTTAGTGTGGCAACTCCTTTTTCTCTGTGTCTTCTATAAAAAGACATGCATGAAACTTCTTCACAGTTCTCATGGGATTATATCTGTAAATGTAATTTACAGATATAATCCCATTATATGTAATGGGAGTAAATAATTAGAAAGTGCCATGCAACAATCAGGTAATATTAAGAGTCAATTCTGTAAGATTTTAGGGCTGAAAATAAGACAGACACACTCATTCATATTGAAGCCCTCCTCTTCTATGTCCCCACCCGGTGCAGAGCAGGGGGTGGGTGGCAGTGGGCTTGCTGTAAAGACCAAATAAGACCATAGATGTGGAATGTATACTTGGGGTTCCACAAGCTTGGTGCTGATCACACCTTGTCACTTATTCTGGCCTCTTGTCCAAGCGCTCCCCTTTCTGAGCCTCCGCTTCAGCATGTGGAAAAGGATCAGCTACTAAAACAAAACAAATACCGATCAGAAAACCGTTGGCATTAGGAGGCTATTTCTAAAGTCCCTTCCAGTAAGGTAATAGAATAACTAAAACAAATTTTAAGAAATTGATATTTTCAATGAAAATTCCACCCTGAAGTCATGTTACCGACGAGTTAGTCCATAATCTGAGAAAATCTGCTCAGGGAACTCTACCGGGCAGCTTCTGAGTTTAGAAGCTCAGGCCCCAGCTTCACACCTTATCCACCCACAAAGGGCAGAGGACAGGTCAGAAGACCCCCACCAGGTGCTCCTAGTGAAACCGGGGCAAGAGGAGGCCTTATTTTCCTTATCAAAATAAAGGGCGCGCACTCTATGTTCTCTGAGGCAGTTTTCAGTTAAAAAGCCTATGAATCTAACTTCTCTGAGTCTCACTTCTAACAAGTCCTGGGCACAGGGAAACGGGCTGGCCTCGTGTGTGTACTGAGAGGCGCCTTGCTAGAGCAGATGGAGTGTGTCTATCATGGCGGCGGCGTAACCAGTCTGGTCACTTCAGATGTCTCTCCAATTAACACTCATGGCGGCGGCCAACTGCTCAGGCAACAGAACATGCTGGTGGAGAAGATGGCGGGAACTTCTGGGCCCGCTGCCACACCTATTATCCAAGTCTCGGAGTGGGAGGGGCCAGCCAGACTTCACAGTGTGGGGGCGGTGGGGGGAGGGGAGGTAAAAATGGAGGTGAAATGTGTGCAGGGAGATTTCTTTAGCTGTAGAGTCCTAGAAAGTTAGAAATGGAAAATGTTCCTCTAGTCATGGCCCTTACTATATCCTCTGGTTTCACTTCCCTTTCTTCATTCCCACTGTGCCTGACGCCTTTTACACCACCGTGACCTCTGGCTCTTGCTTCTAGAGCAGCGATCTCTCTGCCTTCCATTTCTTTCCCCCGCCAGACCATCCCCTATAAGACAGCCAGAGTAAGATTTCTAAATCACCCTGCATTTTGGTGTATTTCCCTGTTGCCTTCAGGGCAAAGAACCCAAACAAACCTGAACCCCATAGCCTGAAGCACACAGCCTCCTGGAGATTGGATTTACCTAATCTTTTACGTCCTCTTCCCTTCTCACCCCCCAATGTCTCATCATAGAAGAATTACTTGAAATTCTTGAACCCACCAAGCTCCTGTCCATATTCCTCCCTCTGCTTCCCTTCCCTTCTCTACCTTGTGTGCCACCTTTAGAATTTAACTGATCTGTCCTCTTTTCTGGGACACATTGTAATCCCCATGATAGCCAGGTAACTGCTCGTAAAGCATTTCCAGACTGATCGGTGATTGTCCTTCCGTGTCCCTCTCCTTCATTATTATGGGAACTTACAGAGGGATGAGGATGTGCCTAATCCATTTATTTTACAGAGTCAAAATTGACTTTGACATCAGGTACTCTAGTGATCTCCAGAGTTAATTTGTGTCATGTGGCTTCTGTGCCATTCCTTGAGTTGTGACCTTGGTCAAGGAGAACCACTTCATCAGAGAGTAGGCTCGTGGTAAATGTCAGGCGAGTGAATGAAGGACCCCCCCCCCCCCCCATTTCACAGCCAGGAAACAGGCCTGGAAAGAGGAAGTGACCTACCAGCACTCACGTGGAGGGAAGGTCAGTTGGTGCTAGCTCTCACAAATTCCTCAATCGAGTGCTCATTCCACTATCCTACAACCTATCAGGTAGTTTCAATGACTTTTCCTCTTGTGTGAGAGAGCAGTAGAGTGCTCTCATCTGCTGGTGTGTGTGTGCCCATAAAGGAAACCTTCAGTATAGTCTGGATTTGCTCTATCTCCAAGCTCATGTGGAATGTCTAACCTTGTGGGCTGAATATCGAGAGACAACTGTGCCGTAGTACAGTCAGGTTGAGAAATGGTAGAGCAAAACCATTTAAAGAACATCAGGAAACCCTGAGACTTAGCAACAGTTGGAAGTATATAGAGTAAAACGAAATTGCGATTGTGATCCATACACACTGATTTGGGTGTGGATGTATCTGTGTGTCTCAGTGGCCTGGCATCGGACTGGAGCTGCCCAAAGCCTTCGTCTCCCAAGCACGTCAAAAATCCCTGCCTGTGTTGTTCTTGGGAGGGAAGGTTTGGCTTTGAGCAGTTTTTCCTGAAAATTCAAAATAACTCCTCTGAGTGGGCCCAGCTTCCAGGGGCAGCCTGGGAGCTTGGCATGTTTCCCTCAGCCTGTGTGTTAGTGTGCGGGTTTCTGGAGCCCAGAGGGACATCTGAAGGTCACGCAGCAGGGTATCCAAACCTCTGAGACTGATTTACAGCTCAGGGCCTCAGACCTCCTCCCTCTCAGCCCACATCACCCCCCAGTTTCCTCTGCTGTGAGCCAGCCACTCCTCAGAGCTGGGAAATGAGATTTAACCACTGGCTTTTTCTGGGTTTATGTATGGATTATTCCCTGAGAGGACAGCAGAAAGGAACAGAAGTGGTTCCTGAAAATGTGGGCAGGAGAGCTTCCTAGTGAGTCAGAGCCCAGCAGGACTGAGACTGTTGGAGAGCATCTAGCTCATCACTCTCGTCTGTCTTCTTTCATTCCTTCTCTTTTCTGTTCTTTACTCCTCCCTCCCTTTTCTCTTTATATTGTGTGTGTGTGTGTGTGTGTGTGTGTGTGTGTGTGTGTGTGTGTGTCTGCTCCCTAAAATCCTATATGGAAACTCAAAAACTCAAAATGTTCAACTTAAAAATGGAAGTGCTCTAGGTGGTTGTGGGTCAGGGCTTCTGGTCTCCCTTTCCAAGCCTCCCTCTTCTCTGATCCCTGGGCCCCTCCTCGGATACTTGGGCTGCACATACCTCTGCTGTGGTCCTCCAGCCTCAAATCACACATGGGGCCACTAAGGCCCAAGGAGGTGAGGGGATTTATTAAAAGTCAAACAGGGAATTTAGCAGTGGGATCAGGCTCTGTAGGCCCCTGCTGGCTGGCTAGCTTTCTTCTAGGAATGTATACCAGATTTCGTGTAGGCCCTGTGAAGACTCAGCCTGGTCCTACATTCTGTAGTGGGTGAATTTTGTTTTTATGAAGAAGGAAATCAGTTAGAATTGAAGTCATGTAGCATTGGGTCAGAGCATGGGGAAAAAGTATCATATCAGTCTTGGCCCTGGTGCTGTGATTCTCTGCCTGTGCTTAGAACCTGGGTCCAATCCCGCTCCTCCTCTCCCTGAGGCCCTGTCTTATATACTATTGGAATGGGATCCTATCTTCTTACTAATACCTTTCTTCTGTTCCCCACCCTAACAGGACCTGGCCTGCCCCATAGCCTGGCCCAGGTGTGGGAATGTAGATCTGCTCCTAGGTCCCCCAACCCCTGTCGCTACCTGAGTCTCTGTTCACTGCTGGTCCCCAACCATGCTGCCATGCTCTGCTTGCCACCCAGGACCCTCCTAGAACCTTCTTGACTTAGCACCTGGCCTGGCAGGTTTCTCCCTTTGTCTAGACTCCAGCTCCCCTGACAAGCTGCTTGTGCCCAGGAGCTTGGACATTCTGTAGTTGCTGGGGGAGGGGATGTGGAAGTGAAAGGGGTTGACTGTACTCGAACCTTCCAGGCTCCCCCAGTCTGGCCAAGAGAGCTTTAAACCACACTCTTGCAATCTACTCCTTCTAATATGAACTCCTGGGTTTGTGCCAGAGAATCTGACAGCACCCCGCCTGTCCATGGCCTCTCCTGATTGATCTCAGAGAGCTCAGAAGGCGAGACTGTGAGCTCGTTTCCAGAGACTGCAGGGAAGGAAGTGGCTCCTGCCATTCTCCAACCAAGCCTGACCATGCTCCAGGCACTACCAAATCCTCTTCTCCTCTCTCAGTGCTAAAATATATACAAAGTCTCTCTGAATCCTTGCTCCTTCAGTTGAGTGTCCAGTACCTCCCAAAACACCTTAGATTCTGAGGCCTGAAAGTCTGTGACTGCCTCCACCCTGCTGAGGGAAAGGTCCTGCCCATCTCCAGCCTCAGCTATCCCTTCCTTTCTTTTCTTTTTTTAAAATAATCTCCACACCCAACATGGGGCTTGAACTCATGACCCTGAGATCAAGAGTTGCATGCTCTACCCAATGAACCAACCAGGCACCCCTCCGATAGTCCTTGTGAGGCTGCAAAGAGAGGTCCAGCCAGAATCTCCGCCTTCCCTTTCAAGCTGCAGGTGTCAGAATCAGATCCCTAGGAGCCCACTGCCAGGGGCCAGGGCAGCCAAACTCCTTCCTCTCTGCTGGCTCCGAGACGAAGACAGCAAGAGCTCACATGGTAACTTACGGTGGGCCTCCTGCATAGAAGCCCTGAGCTGACCCCCTCACCCCCTCAGCCCTCCTGGAGCCCCTCCCCAAACATGTCCAGTCCCATGTGATGGGCCCAGGCCTGGGTGCCTTCCTGCAGCTCTGCACCAGAACCAGGATTGCGTATGGGCCCAAGGTTTCTAGTACCCCCAAACCCAGATCAGGAAGCTTCAGGCTGTGGTCAGAGAGGCAGGCGAAGTCTGTGAACTGCGAGGAGGTACTCTGAGGCCCACTTACCTCCCTGTGGCCCAGAGTCGGAGCTGGAGGACCCAGGGGCTGCCCGAGAGTACAATTGTAAAAAGTGGAGGTTCCTGGGGAGAGCAGGGGAGGAGCTGCCTCTTAGGCCTGTGGAAATACCCATGCCCTCCATCAGCAGAGGAACTTTTTCCATCTGGGATCCCAGCCTCAACTCCGGAGCTTCCTCCAGACCCAGATGTTCAGTGAAATTCCTGGCTTAAGGGTACCCTTGAGCCAGTATCCCCTAATCTTGAACTGGAATCATCCAGATTCCAGATGAACTGTATCATCAAGGTAAATAGAGCAAACTCTGAAACAAAGATCACAGGGCCTCTCAAGAGCCTTAGAGAATAGAATTGTTGCCAGACCCCCACGATGAGAGCCCACCCAACTGAGTCTCATCTTGACCAAAGGCCAAGAGACCCCTCTGGAACCCACGGTAGGTGTCCCCAGGTGCCTACAGGGCACTCAGACTCTCTCAGATGAGGCCATGGCTAGCTGAGAACCTGTGCAGGCCATGTCCACTCTGCCTGGGTGAGACTGAAGTGGGCACGCCATCTGGAGAGGGTTCCCTGCCCTAGGGAGACCACTGGAGATTTGTCATGAGTGTAACAGTCTCCTGTGAAGGCCCCCCAGAGTGGGAAGCCAGGAACAGACATGAGAAGGCAGAACCTCTCCATATCTTCCTCTAGGCTGCTAGTCCTGTTGCTGTTGGGCCTGAGAAACCCATCCTGGAAGCTTCTAGAACCTTGATGGAGAGTGAGTGCTTATCGGGAGTGGGGATGGATTGTGGTGTGTCCCTCACTTGGAGCTCATATTCTGACACCTTTTCAAGATGGTTTCCTGGCCCCACATCCAGTCACCACGAAGCTAGGGAGTTCAGGCAGAGACCTGGGCCTTGAATTGCCTGCAGGCTTGCGTAACTCTCTTCAACCTTCTCAACCTCCGTCCTCATCTTAAAAATAGGGGGAAGAGTGCCTGCCTCACAGGGCTAATGGTATTCAGGTAAATGCTGTAAGACTTCCCAGGAATAGGACGCCCTCAGTGCTGATTTTCTGCCTCTGCCTCTGAAAGGTTAAACCTGAGGAGAAAACATAGGTTTTGGAGAGTCAGCATGACGGGCCTCTAGGGGCTCGGCAGGGAGGGCCTGGGGGGCAGCACGTGGGCCCCTCCGGGTTTGCTTTTAAAGATTACATCTATGTGATGCATTCTCTTCCACAGCACTGTGCTGGATTTTAACAACGGGGACGACAGGCAGGAGGCCAGAATTCCTCCCTTAGGTCTGCCCCAAAGCTGCTGAGTTAGCTGCTTTGTGACTCAAAGTTCCAGGCCAGGGGAAAAAAACAATGTCTCCTTCTCTTTCTGGTCCAATGTATGATGACAAAAATCTTGCAAAATATGCAGAACCTCAGAGTCCCCCAAACTTTTTAACGCCCAGTATCTCCTCCAATAGTCACCCTATGAGGCTGGCAGGGCAGGATTTTGTCCTCCTGTCGTTGGGAGAACAATCTCTGGTGCAGACTAGTGATTCCTTCAGCCACTGGGCAACACAGGCAGGCCCAGCGCACACATACCCTGCCTTCCCCCCCGTGACCCCCCCCCCCCCACTGATCTTTGCCTCTCTGCTTTAATTTCAGCCTTGAATATTTATTTTGAGCTTCTGCTCAAGTTGTGTCATTTCCAGTATGGTAGCCCTCGCACTCATCCCCGGTGTCAGGCAAATTGGACATCCCATGGGCATGTCCTGGGCTCTTTCTCTTTGATCGACCTGGAGAGATTGTCCCTTCCACCGTCTGCATCAGACAGGGGTGGTTTGGGGCTCCGGGAGACTCTGGATACAGGTTCGTGACAGAATTGGTGGGCAGAGACTTTGCAAATCATTCTGAAGGACACGGTGTCGGATGTGTGAAAGGGCAGTGGGCTCCCCTGTCTCCACTTGGTTATTTCTCCCACTAGGCCTCATTGTTTTAAGCTCCAGGAAGGACAATGGAAGAAAGGACTCTCGACAGAGGCTTTGGGTCCTTTGTTTGTGCATCTCAGAAACCACAGGTCGCGAAGAATATAAACCGATCTGTAAAATATATTCGATGTTCAGGTTTTTATTAAAGTAATAGAGCCACGTGGTTAAAACAGGTGCAGACACCGGGCTTTCGTGCTGGGGGTGCTTTTCCATTTTAAGGTGAGGAGGGTGCCGTTTTTGCAGGTGGGAACACGGAGAAGAGGCTTCAGTTGGATTAGGCAGACTCCTCCCTGAGATCAGACATTCCAGAAGGCACGTGAAGGCAGCAGTCTCCTGATTCATGTTCTTCCCGCTGTGAGTCACTTATTCGGAGGCAGTGACTTCTAACCATCCTTGCTCTAGTTTTTATTGTGATTACTTCCACGACTCTAAGTAATACGCTTATTAATATTATTTCCTGTTTTGTTTACTTTATCCAACAGTCAATACGTCTTGAACAGCTTCTGTTTGCCAAGCTCTGTTCTGGGGAACCAGGGAGCTTATAATGTGAATTAATATTTTACTAAAATAGATGAAGACTTAGCTCCCTTAGGACACCCCCTCCACCGAGTATGGTCATGTTACCAATTTCATTCTGAAAGAAGATCTTTGAAAGAATCAGGCAGTTTATTGTGTAGGGGGAAGATGAGGAGGTGGAGGAGTGGTTTAGAGTTAGGGCATAGTTATTTCTTGAGGACAGGGGCATTGGATTAAAAAAAAAAACATGGAAGGGAAGTCTCTGAAATGTGACCAGAGAACACTGAAACACTCTAGACTGTTCTCTGGAGGGAGCAGTTCCGTAGCTAAGGCACCTAACTTGTACTTCTCCAACTGTGGCTTGGCTGAAACTAACCCAGACAAGCCTTCCACAAGGACCGGGGGGGCCTGGAGAGGAAGCTGCTCATCTGCAAACCTTATATTGAGGAGGCTCCTGAGACCCTAGGCGGTGTGTGTTCGTCAGTTCAGGCTGCTGTAACATACCGTCAGCTGAGTGGTTGAAACAACATACATTTATTTCTCACAGCTCTGGGGACTGGGAAGTCCAAGATCAAGGCATCGGCAGTTCCTTTGTCTGATGAGGACTCACTTCCTGGTTTGCAGAGAGCTGCATCCTCACATGGCAGAAGACGTGAGGGATTTTTCTGTGTCCTCCCCACTTTTTTTCCCCCATAAAGGCACTAATCCTATTCATGAGGGCCTCATTGGCATGACCTAATCACCTCCCAAAGACCCACTTCCAAAGACCACCGTAGTGTGGATTAGGTTACAACACATGATACATTCAGTCTACAGCACCGTGGCCAGGAGATGAGAACCCAGGATATAGGCAGGGATCCTGAGTCTGAGACCCAACTCTAGCACTGCATGATTTTTTTGTCTCTTTGCCTGCCTGGTCCTCCGTTTTCTGTTCTGTAAATTGGCGACAAGTCCAGCTTTTCTGTGTTGGAATGACAATGAAGTCGAAGTCACATTGACATACCAACTGTAAACTCGATCGAGGAAATTCCTATTATCAGGGAGTATGCAAAGGATGCCTGAGAGTCTCTAACTATAATTCCATGATGCATTATTAATTCTCCTTTCTAAAACTCAATGGTCCCTGCCGTTAATTTATCACTATAATGATTCTTTTTCATCCTCTGGATAGTAAGAGAAATCACAATGACACTTTCTGGTAGAATGATGCCTTTAGTTAAGTAAATCTCCGGATGCTTACAGCTGAGTTTTCCCTCTGGCTCTCAGAGAATGATGGCTTGTGCTGCCTTCGAGTCACTGTAGGAAAAGTTCATTGGCTGGTTTAGCTTTTGGGGTGGGCTCTCCCCTCAAAGCACAGTCTTGAAACGATTCCACTATTTTATGTTCGAAGCTCAACTCAAGTAAGCTGAACTTTATTGAAAGTTTGCTCTCACCAGGAATTGTTGATGGACTGTGGGGATGTTCCCAGATGAAAGTCACCTTCACCATGCCAAATAGGGACTCATTCTTGGGGAAAGGGGCAGACACACACACACACACACATGCACAAGATGATCAGAGCTCAGCTCTAAAATAGCAGTATAATTCTACACAGTGGGGAACACAAGCAAAAAAAAAAAGACTAATTCTGAATTGGGGAGTATTTGGGACATACGCAGGGGGGAAGATGTGCTTTGAAAGGTCTTGAAAACTTGCTTGCACACTGGCAGAGTAAAAGGGGAAGGGACTGGCCTGTGCTAAGGCCCTGGGGAGGGAGTGATTGGGGAAGAGCAGGGTCTGAAAGGTGGTGGCAGAAGTGGTCTGGAGCCAGACCAGGGTGGAGGACCCTTGACAACTCTCTGAGGTTTGGTTTCATTCTGCAAATAACAGTGCCTTGGGAGGAGTCAGGGTAAATGAGACCAGAGTGCGGCTTTCATGGGTAGAATGAACCAGCCGTAAGCAAGTGTGCACATGGTGTTTTCCTTCCCCGCCCCACAGTGGGGTGGTTTTGGGGGAGGCAAGGCTGAGGAAGGGTCCTGGAATGGCTCTGACTGGCCCCTCCCAGGAACTGCTCCTGACCTTCTTCTGTAAATACCCAATTACCTGTTCATTTCCCCAATTACCCAATCAGTGAAATCAAATCAATCACTGTTAATTCTAACCTTAATAAACATACTTCAGTTTACATATATGATGCTCTTAAACCATAAATAACTGTATGTGAACTTTGCAAAGGTAGTTTAGGTGGAGAAAAAAAAAACTTCCAATTAACAAGCTTGTCAGAAACTGACTCATTACAAATGACAGGAAAGCATGTCTGCGATGTTAAAAAAAACTCATTAAAATATCTATTTTCTAGAAAGTGATTCCATATTACTAAGAAGATAAAAGCCTATATATCAAATCTAAGAACAAAGTTGAAGGGACCCCTGTGGGTTAATATCCACAATCATGGGAAGCACTAAAGTGTGGTGGGTAAGGGCAATGCATCAAGAGGCAGACTGCCCGCATCGTATCCTGAATCTGCTCCCGTGAGCTATGTACGTAACATCGGGTAGGTCCCTAACGGGACCGAGCTTTAGCTCACCTACCTGTGACGTAAAGACGAAAACAGTTGTTGTGAAGGCTAAATAAGGCAATAGAATTAAAGCTCCAAGAACAGGTGCCTTCTATATCACAAATGCTGTATAAAGTCCCTACTATTGCTATTATTGTCTTCACTTCCCCTCTCTATCCCTATGATGAAGGAAGGAAATGCATGTCAAGGGACTTACTATGTACAGAGACTTTCACAATTATTACTTCATTGGATTTACTATTGAGACCTCTTTTCATAGGTTGGTGTTATTAGCTACATTATATCAATAAGATAGGTGACCTTGTTGGGGTCACTCGGCCAGGGAGTGGCCCACTGGGACTGGAACTCGGGATGATCTGGCCCCAAGTTCCCATCTATCAGAAGGAACTCTCTTATTTAGAAAACATTCAAGGCCAGGTTAGTTGATCCAGTTTTCTCAGACCAGCTTGCCTGTCTTTGTTAGGGAGTACCAGTGGTGGGACGAAGTCCGCTTTCCTTCCCTATGTTAGGCGCCCTAACATAAGGGGTCCGAATTGCTCTCACAGACTGAAGGTGCTCACCAGCCTTGTGCTTCCTCTGTTGACACAGAGAGAAAGCAGAAAACCCAAGATGGCCAGCAGACAGCCTCTTAAGACACTTCATGACCCTCAGGGAAAACAGAGCAAAAATTGAGGTAGAAGAACATCTACCTGATGGGTTTATTCAGATTCAAATCTCTGATGTGTGGAGAGCTCACGAGTGCAAAGCCTTTTCCGATACGTGCATATGACCTACTTCTCATAACAACCTGAGAAGCTCAAACAAGTGTCATCCCCTCGTTTGGACATTTGATGAAACTGAGGCTCGGGGAAACCAAGAGTTCTCCAAGAGAAACTCCAACCTTTCCTCATCCAAGTTTGCTGCCTCTGGTGGTAAGGAAAAAAATATCCATATCAAAGACAAGATATATAATTTTGAAACTGAAAACGATAGGCATTGTTTAGAGAGGTGGAGGAGGGTGCTATGGTCCTGTCCCAGGGCTCGTCACATGGCATTAATATTCTTGCTCCTGCAAAAAGACTCAAGCTAAACACTCTGGGGTGTTAAAAAGAACAAATGCCTTGTGTCGACCCTCAGCCACTAGGCAAGGTCCTCTTTTACCTCCAAAGGTATCTCCAGGGGGTCAGAGTGTGAGCTCTTCAAAATCACTCACATCTGATAGTGGAACTCCCTGTGCTTCCTTGACTCAAGTGGAAAGTAGTTCTAGAAACTTCTGACCCTGTGTCCTTGTCAGTAGTAATTTTAAAAGCTTCATTCTTGGCGGATCTGTGAGGGGCTACTTTTGCCACAGCAGGCCTCCTAAAGGAAGCAGCTGGTAGAGTTATTGTCCTGCCTGTCTTTCTCCTTCAAGGAAACACTCCTTGAGAGCTGAGCATGACTGCATCAGTCTGGCCTTACCCCTCTCCATGCCTGACTTTGGATGATTGGTGAGAAACAATGTTCTCTCTGTCAACTGTCATGACCAACTACCCATGTGGTACTCTTCACCTTCAGAAATTCTTTCATGAGTCTGGCGTTTGGCTGATTTTCCTCATTATTTAAGTTTGGAAGCACTTAGGAGCATAATCTTACTGTCAGTCAAACCTAAGTTTTCTACCATCAGGAGAATTTTTTTTCTAGCTCTGTGTGTGTTCTTCTTTCTTCCCCAAGTCTATCATATCCTTGATGAGGACACAGGGTGCATTGTGGCCAGGGGGAATTCAGCTTTGGATACTTGGTGTGTTAAGATGGGAAAGAGTTAAGGCAGGGTAAGCTCAGGCTTTAGGCACTAGTTGGTAGAGCACAGTGGAAGGAGAGAGCATCAGGAAGATCTTCAAAGTAGAAAGGCTATTTTCCAGGATCCAAGAACAATGGTTACCTGTGTGCCAACAATTGAATGACTATCAGGGTGTGCCTCTGCTGTCCAGAATCCAGCAAACAACACAGAAACAGGGTGCTAGCATCCTGGAGGATTCCGGAACCCCTCTTCTGGGCTCATTGTCTGAGGCTCAGGCTGAGACTATGTGCAGGAAAAATGGGTGTGTCCCAGGGAGTTCTCTTCTAAGGCTCACCAACTCCAGTCCACACTCTGGGCAGGTGTCCCCCTAATCCACATCTTAGTCCTTATTCCTTCTTTCTATTTGATAGTTGCCATTAATGGTGTCAACACCTCAGACACCAGAGATCCACCTGAAGTTCTCTTAGTTCATTCCCATACTCCTCCCTGCTTTGCTGGGTGTGCAATCTCTGCTCACAGCTCCCTCCCCTTCCCCCACTCTCCCAGGTGGGAACTTGAGGGTTACTTATGAATTCTCCTTCTCTTTCTCCGCACATATAATTCCATTCACTCACATGCTGCCATGTCTTTGATCTTTTCATTCCTACTAGGGCTGCCCCGGTCAGACTGCCTTTATTTCTTTCATGGATCACTAGTAGCCCCTTAATGATCTCTTTCTCTCCAATTTCTCTTTATACCGGTCAGTTCTTCATAGAGATTCTTGAGCCACTTTTGTAAGTTCCATCTCTGGTCATTTTATTTCTCTTTCTCAAAAACCGATGATGGTTCCCACTGCTTAGTCCTTAGCCTGTCATTTGTGGCAAACACTGGTCTGCTCCTCGTGACCACATCAGTGACTCCTGTCTGTACCTTTCCTCTTCCTTGCTTCTGGTTATGCTATTCCATCCTTCCAGAAATCTCCTACACTTCTCTTTGTCAGCACCCTTTTCAAGGTCCTGGTCAAATTCTACATCTTTTTTTTTTTTTTTTATAAAGATTTTATTTATTTGACAGAGAGAAACACAGTGAGAGAGGGAACACAAGCAGAGGGAATGGTAGCGGGAGAAGCAGGCTTCCTGCTTAGCAAGGAGCCCACTGTGGGGCTCGATCCCAGGACTCTGGGACCACGACCTGAGCCGAAGGCAGACGCTTAACGACTGAGCCACCCAGGTGCCCCAAATTCTACATCTTTTGTGGAGAGCTCTGTGTGTATCCCATGAACAACTTGAAAAATGTCCTCTGCACTCCTGGGCATGAGGCCCCGTACTAGGTGTTGGTGAGATGCCCATGAATAACACACAAACTGTTGCTTTTAGTCTTGCCCGAGTAGACTTCACACAAATAAACACACATAAAAATATAAATAATGAGTTGTTCCATGTGTTTTGAAGGAAAAGAATTTGTTGCCCTGAAGCAGAATGACGCAAAAGAGAGGGAGTATTACTTAGCATCTGTGGAGTCAGAGAAGACTTCTCTGGAAGCGATGTTATGAAGATAAATAGGATTTAGGCAGAGAGTAGCAATAAAAAAATATGGGTGTGTAAGGGCCCTGCAGCAAGGAGGAAGGAGCTTTGCCAATCCCTAGGGTCAGAACGGGCCTCTGTATCTCTTCCGTGCTCACAGAGCCCTTGGCACTTCGGTGACCACATGCATTGACCCCTGCTCTACATTGGAGAGAACTACACAGTTTTCTGTCCTTCACTAGACTGAGGATTCTATCTGGGTAGGGACTATGTGTTACTCATTTCATTCAACAGTTCACTTATCCAACAAGTATCTCTGTGCAATTATGTGGGCATACCCAGTAAGGTAAGTACCAGAGGCAGAGGTCAGTACTAGATATACAGTGGTCAGCAAGATATCCCATGCCTCTTTTTTTTTTCTTAAGATTTTATTTATTTATTTGACAGAGAGGGACAGCGAGAGAGGGAACACAAGCAGGGGGAGTGGGATAGGGAGAAGCAGGCTTCCGATGTGGGGATCGATCCCAGGACCCTCGGATCATGACCTGAGTGGAAGGCAGAAACTTAACAATTGAGGCACCCAGGCACCCGGTATCCCATGCCTCTTATAGAGATCCAGTCTCTGCATCTCCAAGATTTGGCATTGTATCAATCACACAGTAGGGACTCAGGGAGTGGGGAATCGAGTGCCCAGGAATATGTGCTTGGGTGATAAGATGAGCTTGACTTTGCATTGAAATTCTTTCTCCAAATGCCCCCAAACAGTGTCTCGTTCTCTAAGTCATTGTGGAGACCAAGGCACCTCTACCCGAACACCCTGCAGAGACTAGAGGACACACCCAGTCCCCCAATCCAGTCCCCTGGATGCTTGGACACAAACCATCTTCCTTTGAGAGCAGACTCTGCCAATTTTGAGTCGTTTGACCGTGTTCTAGTCTGAGCTAATTTTGTAAGTCAAATTGCTTAAGAGTGAATATGAAATCTTTGACTGAAGCCCAAATATATAAATACCCATCACATTTCCTTCCTCCCCAATTTTGCAATCATCCAAAAAAGCTGTTCATGTTGTCCAGCGTAATTAGTTATTTATACACCCTCATGTGGTCCATTGTTCAGAATTAAATTGTCTGGTATACAGAATTTCTCTTGCAAGGCTTGTTTTGCCATTTTACCGCTTTTTGGAAGCTGTTTGTAAATATGTCCTCGTGGAACCCTTCGGGATACTTCTGAGCAGATCCAGAATTGGTGGGGGGAGTAGGGTTGGAATAAGCCAGTCCATGTAAGCAAATATGCCCTCTGAGGTCTCACACTCTCCCTTGACTTCAAACACAAAAATTGCCAAGAATTATTCATCCTTTCCTTGAAGGCCCAGGGGAATTAGAATGAACCCAAAAATAGCCACAGAGAGGTACAAGTGGAAATCATCTTGGAGGTCTAGTCGTAGGTTCTAGTGACTCCATTTTGCCCAAGAGGAAGCTGGTTCCCAGAAAGAGGAAGTGAAAGAGACAGGCCCAAGCCTTTTGTGGGTTAGCGGCAGAGCGATGCCCAAACCCTCCTCAGCTGACTCCCATGCTCTTTCTACTAAGCCATTAAGTATACCAGTGCAGGCTGCTTTGTTTCTGGGCATTTCTGGGCTTGTTACACTTTGCATCTGAACTAGATGGCTCCACACTGCTTGCTTTGGACCCTTGAGTCTCTATTTTATTGCTGTCTTGTCTCCTCCCAAATGGTTTGGCAGGCAGCTATTTCTGATGAGTATCGCCCATCATGAAGCAATTCTGCTTTCTCTTCTGCCTTGCTATGGTCAGAGACTCCAGACGGTTTATCAATTTTATGTAAAATGAGACTTTTTTCCGAGTGAGGGTCTGAAGGTCTCTGCTTCATGGGAGACATCCATAAGGTTTATGACCCAGGATATGGTCTATGTTGGGGAATGTTCCATGTGCCCTTGAAAAGAATGAATTCTGTTCTTCTTGGGCAGAATATTCTCTACATGTCAACTCGATCCAGTGGTTGATGGTGGTGTTCTGCTCTTTATGCTTGCTGGGTTTCCATCCATGAATTTTAGTTTGTGAAGTTTGTAACATTAGCTTTGAAAACTCAGAAGTCTTTTAGATTTTCTTTCCATATGAGAGTAAGAGATCCTTCTTTGAGAGCAGACTCTGCCAATTTTGAGTCATTTGACCATGTTCTAGTCTGAGCTAATTTTGTAAGTCAAATTGCTTAAGAGTGAATATGAAATCTTTGACTGAAGCCCAAATATATAAATACCTAATTCTTATCCTAATTCTTATTTTAAATTGGGACTTTGTGTCCAGCCAGGTTAGGAGTTAAGAGCTGGGCATTTTTGGAATGGTTGGCCAGATAGTATGATGTGAAGAATCCTGAGATCGTCCTCCTAACACACATATATGGACTCTCAGTATGTAAATCTGCCACAGTGGTCTTACATGAGTTCTCACTGGAGTGAGACCTGTTATACCTGAGAAATACCACATCCTGACTTTTAAATAGCTACCATCATAATGCTAAAAACTCATTCAGTTTCTATGTTATGATTCATAAAATCCCCAGATTTTCTGTAATGGTCACATGTTAATATTATACACTTAATTTTAAAATATATTTATTTATGTTTCAAGTTATTAAATACGTAACCATACAGAAAAGATGTAACAGATGTCATGTACTCACCATCAGAGAGCAGATGCCAGCACTTTGCCATATTTATTTTTTTGTTCAAAGAAATTAAATGTAACACACATGGTTAAAGCTCCCACTTTCCATTTCCTTTTCCCCTGCCATTCTGAATTTGGTGGGTATCCTTCCCATGAATGTTTTGGTGCCTTCACTCTAAGCAAATGTATCTATAATTTATGGCCAGGAGAATTGCAGGGTTATTTATTTTTATAATTGGGGGAGAAAATGAAGACTCCTCTGTCATGTTCAGAAGAGCTAGGTCGATTTTAATCGCTATCCCTTTCCCGGATTTTACTTGAATCCTGGTTTTTATGTTCTTTTTCTGGTGATCTTCCTAACCAGCTTTATTCCCTCCTAGCTAAAGTCTCGTTTGGCTTTTGCCAGAAATGGTAGCTTGGACTCCTGTGATTTGGACTTTCGGAAGCCATGGTTTCTCTGTCTTAGGCATTGCCTACTCCCAGTCCCTATACTCCAGCCCCTAGGCAGGAAAATCTGTCAGGCTCTTGCACGTGGATATCCTGTTGCCTTATGCTCCCCTCGCCCAGATGTAGCTACTATTGCCAGACCTGAGCTGTCTACTCAGTAGTCCAACACTGACAGGCAGATTTAGCTTTCATCCTGCCTTTCCTGTTCTGCTTAAATCTTCCATGTTTGGAACACAATGCCTTGAAAGGACACATCAGGGGAAAGCTAAGGCCTGTTGAGTATGGTGATGATGACTGATAATTGCTACCATGTTTGAGCAACATAATCAAAATCGTAAGACCTGGGGTATAACACTATTCAGAACGCAATGTCCAAAATAAGACTGGAGCACCTACTGCATGTCAAGTAATGAGCTAGGTTCTTTTTATCTCACTTATTCTTAAAAAGAACCCCATGTTTTGTAGATGAGGAAGCTGAGATATAGAGAGACAGTATATGCTACAGTAGAAAATTATGGGATTTAGAATATGACAGACTGAGTTCAAACTCTGGGTCCGCCACTTATACCATCTTGGGTCAGTTTCTTAACTTCTCTGAACTTGGCACAAAATAGGTACTTGCAGTGATGGCTACTGTTACTGTACAAGATCTGGCTTCTTGCCTCCAGTTACATAGCTAGTGTACAGTAGAAGTGGGATTCAAACCCAGGTCTGCTTCTTTCAGAGTTACCCTCTTTCTCAGGAACATGGGAATGTTCGATGTTATAATACGAACATTACTCCATCAAAAGGGGTGTCATGGAGTTTGGAAAGAGCATTAAACTTGAAATCAGAAGTCTTGGGTCCTGTTCTCCATGCCAAACAAGCTGGGAGACCTGGGACAATTCATTTCTTGTCCTTTTTTCCTTGGTTTTTTCATTTATAACACAAAAGAGTTTAATTTAAATTCCCTCTAGGTTCTGTTTGCTCCATCTCCAGCACTCTGTGCCTCTGATCAAGAAACTTAGGAACAAATTGTCTACCTAAGGGAGATAAAGAAAGACAATGGCATTGATATTTTAAAGAAGGTGAGGCTAGGAGAGCAGGCAAAGCGTCTATCAGCTAGCTGCTTGTCCTAAATCCTTAACAGCTGAAACCAGTCGGATTTCTTTTCTGCTCCCTAATTTGAGCTGGGCAGGGACTCAGGTCCTGGAGGGCTTGAGAAGACAACTCCAGTTGCCCACATTCATTGCTTTCTTGGTTAACTTCTTTTCTCTCTCTCTCTCTCTCTCTCTTTCTTCCTTTCCCTCCTTTTCTTTTTCCTTTTTTTTTAGAAGGAGAGAATGGAAAATAGAAGATGACTAACTAAGGTAACTAAATAAGAGATGAAGGGTTACAGGTGGAATTTTATTTCATCCCCAGGTTTCTTCTTTTAACTTTCTTCCCAGTCCTTTCTGGTTTTATTTTCTAAAAACAGTTTTATTTGAAGGATCATGAAACAAGTTCTGCACTCCTGTTTAGCGAGTTTTAAACTCTGTTGCCCTGGGCCCACCTGTTTGCTGAAGTTAAAGGTAGGAAAAACCTCCTTGGAAACCCTGTGGACCACTTCTAGGCCACTCTGGTAGTCCTTTTGGCTTTAGGATCAAGGACGCATTCACTTGCTCGGTGAGTCTTTATTGAGTTCCTACTATGTGCTGTCAGCCTGGCAGGCCCTAGGGACAAGGAATAAAAGACTCCCATTCTCATCTCTCCTGGAGCTTACATATCAATGTAAAGAGCAGAACACAAAGGTAAATATGCAATGGTGGAAGCTGAGAGGTGCTGGTGAAGGAGCTGTGGAAATCCCCAGTGTCTGCCTCTCTAATTCTGGCCCTGGAGAAACATCCCTCCCCTCTCTCTCCACTTCCACTATCTGAGATTTTGCAGTTTGACCATGAATCACCATCCCGAGACTGTCCCCAGCACATCTGCCCTCCATGTCACCAATGAGGCTCACAGGGCCCCTGGGGCTCCCTGGGACTCTATTGCCCGGCCTCCTCCACTCCTCTGCCTCACTTTCTCTGACGGCTCCTGGCATTTGGTTTATGAGCTAAAATAATCAGGGCACCCATCACCCTCTGCTGATGTTCTAGAATCATTTGTATATCCAGCCTGGGCCTTACCTCCCTAGCCACACCTTGACAGCATAGATATTATTTATCTCTGTATCTCAAACAGGACCTGGCACAGTTAATACACCCCAATTTAATCAACACCCCAACATTAAAGTTAATAACAAAACATGTCCTATATAGTTTTACAAAGAATGTCCATTTATGTTTATCTAAAATAATCCTCAGAACGACCCTGTGTAAGAGAAACTATCATAATCCCATTCTACAAATGAAGAAATAAGTTATTTCCTGAGTGTGGACTCTCTGCTAGGCGTTATGCTAGGAACTTCGCAAACATTACACCATTTAATTCTCATTTAATTCCAGTAAAAACAATAGTCATCTGTACTGAGCACTTACTCTGTGCCAGGCACTATTTTTAGCCCTCTACAGCTTATAACTCATTTAATTCACACAACACTATAAGATAGGTGTGCTCAGTACCCTCGGCTTATACACGAGAAAGTGGAGGCATGTGGAGGTTAAAAAACCTACCCAAGTCCCATAGCCAAATTTTGTTTCCAGACTAGATAGTGACCACAGAGATCACATAAGAACATTCTCCTCTTTTCCTGGCCCAGCACTGCCAATACTACTTACTATTGACTCTGTGAGGTATAATTATGCCCATTTTGCAGATGAGAAAATGGAGACCCAGAGGGATTAAGCAACCTGCCAATATCACGCATCTGATCAGGGTAGAGTCTCATCTTACACATGCAAAGTGTAGATTCTGACCACACATCTGTGTTGTCAGAGAGACGTGACAATGGCCAGCCTTAAAATATGTACATTTCCTCAGCCATGGGCAAGTTTCATGATTCTTCAACATTTCTGTGTGTCTGCTATGCTCAGCGCAGTGGGCTACACCCTGTGTATATCAGGTCGGATGGGGACTTACAAAGACTCATATCCACTCCTTGCCTCAAAGAGGCAAATAAAAAAACAATTAAAATATTCTTCACATCGATTCCTTCTTTTTTCAGCATAGGACTTGATGCTCCCAGGTAGACATCTTGAGGGGACCGGGGAGACATAGGGAAAGTTAGGCCCAGGGTGGTCAGCCAAGGTGAGGAGGGTGTAGATAGCTCCAGCAGGTGAGTGGGATTGGCCTCATTATTTGAAGTCTAGGGCAGTGAGGGGTTTGGAGGCCTCTGCTCCCAAAGACGGCAGCTGTTCATGCCTAGTTGTCTACTGTGGCTTAGGATGGCGGAAGGGGCGTGGGAGCCTATGAGGAGAGAAGGCCAGCAGCCAGGCTAGAGATCACCAGCCTTCTTAGAGCAACCTCTCTAGGACGAGGTGGATCCCTGCCCGCTTTGCAGACCACTTCGAGAGGGTAGGAGTCCTGGGTTTGGGTCTCAAGCCACTACTCAGAAGCAGATGACTATGAGCAGGTCGCCTCCACCCTCCAACCCCTCTGTAAAATGAGTATGAGACTTTTTGCTGTGCTTGTGTGGCCTGGATTACGTGGTGATGTTCATGAGAGCACATGGCTAACTGAGCGCTGGGTTCATGTGAGATGCTGAGGAGGAAGAAAAGGCTGCATCCTGCCTCCTCTGGAGTTCCTCATGACAAGGATTATGCTGACGGAGGGCACATCAGATTGACTCACACATAACTGACAGGAAAATGGGCACACTTTTCACCTCAGCCAGTTTCCAAGGCCGGGAACTTAAAACTCCCAGTGAGAATCAGCTAGCATTAGCAAGTTTTCCTGGAGGCAGTGGGGGGAGGGGGAGGGGGCAGGAAAGCGGGAGGAGGAGCTGATCCAGGTTAGGGAAGGGATGCTCATATGCCAAAGACCCATGCTTGGAAACGAATGTCACTGAAGTGAAACCTGCTTCAGGTTCCCACCTGGTAAGGCAAACAGCTCCGCACTGACCCACCGTGTGCCCCGGGTGTTGGCTGGGGGTGGGGGTGTGGGGGAGCACATTCCTGCTTCTGTCCCAGCCTCAATTTCTCCATCTGTAAAACAAGATACTACTTCCCGACAGCTTGAAAAGGCGTGGGGGTTCTTCTTTAGAGATTTCTAAAGATGGGGTGAAAGAGATGGGAAACGCCGTCCCCTCTCTGTCCGGATCCCCAGATCCAGGGCTCTTAAAATCCATAGTGGAATTCACCTCCAGGAGGCAGAAGGAGAGAGGTAGAGATTCCTGTCTGTCGGTAAGTGTGCTTGCGGGACAGAGGGCTTTTAAATGAATCACTTTGTATCTAGCAGGGCAGCACCTGCTCCTCAGCCTCCAAAGGCAGCACGAGCAACGCGATCATTCACAAGCTGCCGCTTTCCATTCACGTCTATAATTAGCGCGCGGGCTGTGGCAGCTCTGGAGCTGCGGGAAGGGCTTTGGGGCGGAGCCTATTCCGTAGCTCCTCCCTCTACGCCTGCCCCCGCCCTCGCTCTCCCCGCCCACCCAGAGGCTCTGGTAGCCCCACCCCCACCCCCACCCCACCCCGGGGGGTGATCGCCGCAGGATTCCTTCAGTTTCTGCCCGGACGCTAACTAAGGCCTCCATCCCTTCCCTTGGGGATCACTCTAGTGCGGTAATAGGCACCTTGGCCCTCCATCTCTAGGAGGGCAGCTATATTTAGAGTGGCATCCCCTTACCCCTCCCTCGCCCCTCTGGCCGCTCAGCCCGCCCGCTCCCGCTGCCCCTCCCAGCCACCTCTCCCTCTTTGTCGCATTACATAGTAATCTGAGATGCATTGGATGAGCTCCAGGGAACAGAATGTACTTGGCAGAGACGCGGGGCTTGATGTCTGCAAAATGTCGGAAACACAGCCAAGAGCTGCTAACTGGGTCATTAACCTCCAAAAGCTAAGCGAGGACTGTAGGCCCGCTCTGCCTCCCTTCATCTCGCCAATAAAAGTGCCTCAGTGTGAGGGGAAGAAAAAGCCCAAGGTTGGCTGCTTTGATTTCTAGGCACCAAAGGCAGGCCCAGCCCCTCCTCCTGGCCGGGGCCCTCGGGCCGCCTCTGCCGCTTGGTCCCTGTGTACATGCGGCCTTTGAAAAGGCCCAGCAACCCCTCTACAGCCCTTCCCTACGGCACAGCCTCCGCCCGACTTTCCTGGGTCCGGAAGGAAAAAGGAGAATGAGAAGGTTCTAGGCCCATCTCGGGTCCCCACAACTAGATGGAAGAGTTTTGCCAAGCTTCTACTCTGATTCTCTCTCTTCTAACTTCCTCCCTCTCTCTCTCTGGCCCTGCCTTCTCTGCCTCCGTCTCCTCCCGTTTTGTCCCTTGTCCCCCCTTCTGAGAGCAGGCTGTGGGGTTGGTGCGTGCCTGCATGGCCTGGCTCCCGGAGAGGCGCTCCTTCACTTGCTCCATGACCTTGGATGAGTCACCCATTTGTCTGCCCCTTAATTCCCTTATATGCCACTTGTTCACAGGAATAACACCTTCCTGACCTATCTCACAAAATGCGGGGTCCACATTAGAAAGTCTCTTACCGACTGCAGAGCTCTGCTCTGTGTCACAGATATTCTCCTTGACTACCTTGACTTCTGTCCTTCGGGAAGCCCCAAGGTCCAGACTTCCCCTGGACTTGCGTGCCCTCCTGGAAATTAGGAATGTGAAGTGGTCTCAGCAGGAACTTCCAAGGTTTGAATATTTACCAGGGGATAGCCCCTAGAATCCACCCCCCTAAGCTGTCTAGCCCTCAGGATTGCCAAACAGACACTTCCCTGCATGTCCAAACCCACTTCTCCAGCAGCTGGATGGAGAGAGAAAGTGCTTGGTACCGAAACTAGAAGAGGTCCCGCAGTTCCTCAAATGATCAGACTGCCTTATTTGTTGGAGGGAGGACAGTCGGCCCGGGGAGACCAGCAGTAGCTTATGCGATGTGTCTGGACATCTGGGTAGTCTCATCTGATGTCCGAGGCCAGAGACGCTTATCCGGGCCACCCCATTTACACTCCCTGGTGGCATCACAAAACTAGAACCAAGTCCAACCGGGCCTCCGCGCCCTTCCTGCCTCACCCCTCCCTGGTCTCACTCCACCTCCCTCTGAAGCCACATCAGATCTACTCTGCTCCTCACCACACCTCACAGAGGCCCATGCTCCCCTGCCCCCCAGGACATTGGCTCAGGCTTCTTTTTTTTAAGTTACCTGGAAAGCTCTTTGGCCTCTCATTGCCACATATTCAGATCTTTTGCATCCCTCAAGACCAATTCTCATCTCTAGAAGCATTGTGTTCTCTTTCTCCTTCAACTCTTCTTGGGACTTTTCCATGAAGTCTCAGTATAAGCAGCTAGCTCTGGGTCATGTTATCGGTGTGCTTATTGTATCCTTCTTACAGAGGGGAGCTTTCAGAGCTTTATCCATGGATAGGGACCCTTTCTTATTGACCCAACTCTCAAGGCTTAGGCACCCATATATCCTGCTCCGCCATCCGGGTTTATGCCTATTTTGCTGGTATTATTAATAGCTCCCTTTTCTCCCTTAAGTGCTCTGGTTTGGATGATACGTTATATGGTCACCTTATAGAAGGTCTCTATCCCAGTACCTGGCACATTAGTAAGACTCAGTAAATGTGGTGGGATGCCATGAAGAGCATATCAGACTTATTTTTTTCTGGGAGGCTCTCAGCCCTACCTTTTCTCTCCAGTCTGGAGACATGATCCCAGGTGTTCTTTCTCTTTCCTGGGGAAGAACCCAGAAGCACCGAGTACCATTGTCTTTTTGACACGCCTTCCATTTCCAAATGCTCTGACTCTACATGAAGTTGCTCACCGAACTCTTCCCATTCCTCTGAGCCCCTAATCAGGAGGACCACCACTGGATGTGGGAAGTAGCTATCAGACTCCGGAGATGGTCATTTGGTCTGTGGGACAAAGCCCTCACTTCTAACCTCAACTGGATTTTTGGTCTTGCTCAATATCTTCCACAGTTCAACTCTTCAGAATTACCTTCAGATAGTAATGTGGTTGTCTTAGGAGGAAGTGACAACCTGGAAAGCTCAGCACAGCTTTGTTATAAACTAAGTAGTTAAGCTTCATCACAATTTTTCTCAAAAGTAAACCTTTTGGGGGGGCACCTGGGTGGCTCAGGGGGTTACAGACTCTGCCTTCGGCTCAGGTCGTGATCTCAGGGTCCTGGGATCGAGTCCCGCATGGGGCTCTCTGCTCAGTGGGGAGCCTGCTTCCCCCTCTCTCTCTGCCTGCCTCTCTGCCTACTTGTGATCTCTCTCTCTCTGTCAAATAAATAAATAAAATCTTTTTTTTTTTTTAAAGTAAACCTCTTAGGGGTGTTTGTTGACTTATTTTTTTTTGAAATATCAAGCATTTGGAAAGAAGAGCAGGCAAGATGCCTGGCCTTGTGAAGCATCAGGAAGCCTGGGTCTTCTTTCTACTTCTCCTCTGACTCACTGCTTTCTGGACGATGACTCACATGCCCTTTCTGGGCATTGGGTCTCACTTCCTTTGTCTCCCCTATAAAATGGGTGTATTTGCTGTTCCTACCACATAAGAGGGGGCTGAGGCTGGAAGAGGCCGTGGTCATTATGCAAAAATGTTATTAAAAGTAAAAATGTGCTGTAAGTGTGTGTTTTGGTTCTCTGGAGAGGCATACCTGGAGGGTATGTGAGGCCGCTTTATGGTTCTGTTTTAGTTTCCGGAACACCTCAATCCCTGAGAACAGCCTCTTGGAAACTAGAAAGAATCAGTCTTAAGACAGGGGTTGAAATGAGTCTGGTCTGAGTGGGAGCAAGAGGCATGTGAGGAGTACACCAGCTAGCCGTCAAGAAAGGAGACAGGGAGCTGGGTCGGAAAAGCAAACAGCACCATTACCGGAAGGGCTCTGACGCTTGGCGGGACACTTACATTCTCTCCTGGGGGTCAGGGGAGATGGATGGAGGCGACTGAGCAGGACCATGGCATTATCTACCTTGTGTTTCGGTGAGACACATCTATTACATGGAAGGATAGACTCTGGAACTGGCGTCTGCCATATCCCAGTTTGTCTCTCAGCAAGTGGGGGCTCCCCTCCCTCTGAGCTTCAGTTTCCATCTTTGTAAAAGAAATGGGTAAAAGGGCCCTGAATTGCTCTAACACACTGTGATTCTGCAGTAAAGACCATGAGGAGCCAGCTTGCCTCTGTGCGTGTGGGGGCGTGTGTGTGGGGAGACGGGCGGAAGGAGGGGGCATGAAGTGACTGCTCAGAAGACTCAAAGCTAGGCCTGACAGCCTCATTCTTCAGGGAGGAAGCCTGACCAGTCTCAGCCTCCCAGGCCTGAGAGACTCCCTGTGTATCCAGAGCCCGGAGACCTTTCTTCAGGCCCCAACACGGCACATCTGAATGTTAGGGCCGGGTCAGCAGCCTCTGTCTAGACTTGTCTACTGTCTACTTCCTGGTCCGGCCGAGACAGCCGCTATCTGAGGAGACTGCTCTGAGGTTCCTGCTAACCAGCCGTTCTTCAAGACGCTTCAGCTCCCCCACCATCCTGTATTAGGTTCCCAGGGAGCCTTATACCATCCAGGACTACATGGCTTGGGGCCTCAGAACTCTGCCTCGGCAGTATAACTCAACAGTATATGTTTGACATTTACCGAGGTCCACCATAAGAATGGCACATAGAATGTTCTTTATTATGAAGTGCTCTTGACATATTGTCTGTTAAATTATTTAATAGCTCTTATGGGAAGACCCACATAGAAAAATTGCTCAGTGAAGTCATATAGTACAGAAAGATATCATTAAAAATTGTTTTTGGTCATTTTGGGGTTACAATAGCTCCTTTAGGGCTCAAGAATAATTGCATTTATGTTCCTGCTTTGTGGGTGGGTTTAAAAGTACTTATGCTATTTACTGTAATCTTCTTCAAATATTTTTCCAAGTAGGGTTACATAAATGAATGAATAAAAAGGGTTCAGTTGGACCTCAGTTAGTGTCTGAAGTGGAGAAATAAGCCCACTTATGATTAGTGAACCCACTGAAAGCCTTCTAATTATAGTTGAAACAAAATGTCCAAATTTCATAGCATCACTCAAATGATCAACTTAGTGCTTCTATGTTTGAGTTGTAGTTTTGTGTGAGAAGGTTTGACAGGATTGTGATTATCTGTAAGCAGTGCAAGGACATGATGATAATTGGAAGAAGAAAATTTAAATAGTCGTAGTGGAGTTATGGGATTAGCAAGTATGGAGTTTATATGGGGGAAGTTACAATTAGCCTACAAGGATACCATAATCCAGATTTATTCTACCAATTACTGTATTGCTTTGAGATGTGTGTCTCAACATTTACTAAATGATAGAGAATGTGGTTGAACTCTGAGGTTGCTTCTAATGCTCATGTTCTATTTGCTGAAAAAGTCAGAGTCTGCACGGGTTGACTGATCAAACTCCACAATCCACCTTAGAGCCCACAAACCAATGAAGAAACAGATGCCCTCACGCCCACACTCTGACTGCTGGTGGTTGAAGGGCATAAATGAATGGGGGATGGGTTATGGCTGGAACTTTCAGATTCAATCTATTCTTCTATGAATCTATTCAATGTATGTGTTCATTGAATAAACAGAGTTACCCTTAACTTTCCTTACATGCATTCCCTAAAGAAAAGTTAAATTATAATTCTAAAATATTAACACCCCATAGACTCAGGATATAGAATGAGAAATGAATCTGGCAGATTGTGTAGTTCAACTCCCCCACTTGATAGATGAGGAAACTGAGGCAAAGAGACTTGTCCAAGGGACTTGGTCCAAGACACAGAGCCACAAAGTCTCAGAGCCAGGACTGGAGACCAGATATGCACCATCCCTTCATGCTCATGTTTTTGGTGAGAGCTGGAGCTTTGTCTGGGTTTCGATGGATGAATCTTTTGCTAGGCAGCCCAGTGGCCAAGCATTGGTTACATCATTCTTGGGCTCAAAAATCTTTATAGATTTCTGCTCCCCATTCCTAGTTTAAAGTTCATTTTTGGTCATTATTGGGCTTTCTCCATGTCCTCTGCCACCACGTTTTATAAAAATCTGTGAATTCCCTTGTAGATGGTTAAGTAGGGAGAGGTAGACTGGTGATCTTGCTTATGCTGATTTGACTGTCTCTGACACACACTTGGTTGTGTTATTTCTTGGTTTAACTTATTTCTGACTTCTCAGTTCTAGGCAGCTTTTCTGCAATTGCCTGTGTATCATATTTCTAAACTCATTTCTTATCTCTTGAGGATCAGTTAATCCCTTTTTTCTTTAGTGGGAAGAGAGGTAGACTGGAAAACGGGGTCTTCAGTAGAGTTTAACTGGACTAGGAGCAAAATTCTATAAAGCAAGGCAAGAAGGGCCCATGATCTGTCTTTCGGGTCAGCGCAGTTGGCTCAGATAACACCAAGGTGGAGATTGTCCTCCCAGAGTTTCCCACCACCATCACCAATTGTACTCCAAGAGCGCCCTCTGCCGGATTGGAGCAGGACCCAACAGTCTCAACCATCTTGGAAGTGGGGCCAACAGGAACTCTGAAAGGATGAAAAGAAAGATTGGGGTTTCCTTGAGAGAGGAGTTCCCACTCAGGGAAGCTCTGAGCTGCCCCTAGTTAAAAACAAACTCAAAATAAGATGGTTCCATTCCATGAGGTTCTCTCGCCTCCCACTCAGGGAAGATCTGAGCCACCCCTATTGAAACACAAGCTCAAAACAAGATAGATCCATTCCATGAGATTCTCTTAGCCTCTACGTTTTCCATTTCTTCCACTCAGTTTCTATTTTTTGCCTCATCTTACTGATTAGTATTTGTGGAAAGAGCTCATGGTGGCAATTAAACCCAAAAGATCATCTTCGAAGAGATGGGAGGAGGGGATTTACAGGAGGGAAAGTAGGCATAAAATATGAATTCAACCTTCTTGAGGCCTAACAGCCGAATTACAAAGAGCAATTTCTTGGAATAACAGTTTCTAATTTCAGCTTGTATTATTCCTTAGGTTAAAGACTTTCATCAGCCACTCATTGCCTACTAAACTAAGTGAACATTCTTTACCTCAACATTCAAAGTATATTTGTAAATTCATAATGCATTGTTTTGTTTGCATTCATAGGTCAAGGCTAATAGCATGCTTATTTTAAATAAGAACCTTACCTTGATCTAGTTTTTAGAAAATGAAAATGTACTGAAATTTTTAAAGGTATATTTGAATATCAAAGTCATATATTTCACATTAAAATCAGGTTCGGCAAATACTTAATCTGCTTATAATTTTGAACAAGGCCGAAGACACTGCTTAAATAATTAGTTTTTTAAACAGAAGCAATAATTGATAGATTGAATGCTATTGAATGCATTGAAGTTAGTCCTAACATATTTTTTAGGAGAAAACCACGGTGAAACTTTATTTGACATAAACAAGTGCTGGGGGCTGATAACCTTTCAAGTGCCCTGTAGGCAATGGGAGACGCAGCGGTCAGGAATGTACTTATTAAATAAACAGAGACAGTAATATGGTAACCACTGAAATTGTGCCAAAAACTTAACGGTTAAAGCTGGATGAAACCTTAAAGAGGACTCCACCCTTTGTAACCCAGACTGTAAGATGAGACTTAGAAAGACAAATTTTCCCCACAGGTGCAAAGGCAGTTGGTGGAGGAGCCCAAATTGAAATCTGGGTCATCTAATTCTCAGTCTGAAGCTCTCACTGCTCCCCAACAGAACCTTCCTACAACGGCTTGAAAACGGACTCAGAGCGGGGGTCCCTAAGAAGCCGTGGGAAACTACTGCCCGAATCTCAGTGAAATTTAAGAGTCTCCTGACTCAGGCTCTGTCCCATTTCACTGTATCCTCAAGGCTGAGAAATGGGGCATTTTCAGATCCTTTCCTCCCTCTGAGCCTTCATTCTGTTTACACATGGGCGGACCACAGATGTTAGAGAAATAAGACAAACATTTGCAGCTGCTATGGGGGAGGGGGGGTTGGGTGGAGCCCATGAGGTTCCCAGGTTTTGATCTAACACATCAGAACACATTTGATTTTTATTGCTGGCTTAGGGTTTACTACCTTCAGCTCCCTCCTCAAAGCCTGGGGTTTGCCGCTTCATGTTGAAGCGTAGACCGAGAGATGCCAAGGGTTTCTGGAACTAGCTTCAGCCCATTGCCACAGCAATCCAGGTGACTAAGGCAGCTGCCGCTCCATTACAACTTTGAGGGCCCTTTTCTCCTCAGCCCCTGAATTCCTTGATGCAAGGTTGGCCTTTCTCCCTAGGAGGCAGAGGCCAGGAGGAGTTGTATGTGAGAGACCCTACATTCTAGTGAGCAGAATGTGGGCTTTGCGATTAGGCAAGACCTGCTGTTGAACCTGACCCAGCCATTCACTGGCCATGTGATTTTGAGTTAGTTGCTTAACTCCCAGCCCTATTATCCTTGCTTTTTCTCAAAATATGGATGTGAATACTTATTTTTCAAAGTGAAAGTATTTAGTGACACAGTTTATTTGGACTCTACAGTATGCAGGAGTCTCCAATAAACTGTAGCTATTACTGTTATTTTCTGAGATTTTTATCATCTTCCTGGAGCCCATATGAATGATGTAGCTACTAATTGGTGATGATCTAGGGGAGAGCATTAGGCGTCTTGCCTTTGTGCTGTTTCCTGAGGGCTGACATTGTTATTATCAGTAGTAATCTATTATATTTATATGCGTTTAAAGCTTTTCAAAGCATATTTTTTCCATTTTATTGTGAAAAGATTTTACATCTTTGTTGAAGATAAAAATGATTTTGTAACACTTGTACACTCACTTCTTAGATTCTACCATTAACATTTTACTGAACTTGTTTTTATCATTTATCTATCCATTTATCCATTCCTTTATCCACCCACTAATCCATATTTTAACGTATTTCAAAATAATTTGCAGACATCAGTACACTTCTCCTTCAGTTCTTCAGCATGAATATCATTAGCTAGAGTTCAATATTTGTTTGCTATTTTTCTTTTCAAATACATTTGTATACAATGAAATGCAGTCTTAACTATGTGTTCTCCAAGTTTTGACAAAAGCGTGCATCTGTGAATCCCAAGCCCCTACTAGGATATAAAACATATTAGCATCACCTTGTAAAGTTCCATCATACCTCTTCCCAGGCAACCCCTGTTTTCCCCAAACAGAAGGAAACTCTATACTGATTTTTTTTTCCATCATGGATTCGATTTGGCCTATTCTAGAACTTCATATAAATGGAGTGATATAGTATGTACTAGTCTGTGTAAGTCTTTTTTCACTCAACATACTATTTTTGATACTCATTCTTATTACCGTATGTATTGGCAGTTTGTTCATTTCCACTAGGCTGCTATCTTTAGTGAGTGGTTTTACATACCTCCTTGAGAATGCTGAGTTGGTAAAAACAAAAACTTATGTGTGTATACAGAAAGAGAAAAATCTGGAAAGATAATCCCAAAATGTGTATAGCCTTTACTTCCAAGATATGCAATTGGGGCAAAAGGAGGAAATGGAGGAATTTTCTTCTTAGATGTATATACTTTTATATTGATTGAATTTCTGCTCTATAGAGATTTTAAAATATAGAAAGTATTTTATGTATTTTTATGCATTTAAAAATATATAATATTTTTAGGGGCGTCTGGGTGGCTCAGTGGGTTAAAGCCTCTGCCTTCAGCTCAGGTCATGGTCTCAGGGTCCTGGGATCGAGCCCCACATCGGGCTCTCTGCTCAGTGGGGAGCCTGCTTCCCCCTCTCCCTCTGCCTGCCTCTCTGCCTACTTGTGATCTCTCTGTCAAATAAATAAATAAAATCTTAAAAAAAATAAAAATATTTAATATCCTAAAATATTAATTATATAATTGTATATTTTTATAAAATTAAATTAAATATTAATTTAAAATATTTGATATTTAAAAATATTTTTAAAAAGTATTTTTATGTATTTAAAAAACATAAAAGTATTTTAAAAACAACAACTAAACTAAGCTCCTTTTGGGATGGGAAGAAGGCTGAGGGTCTTGTGCCAAGGAACCTCAGGCTTCCCCTCTGCCAGAACTTTCTCTATACTTACTGAATAGACAGAAACTAGACAGTGAGTGGAGATGACAAGCTCTGGGTGAGAAGAATACTCAGCGAAAAGATACACTCAAGGCATAAAATGTGGGTTTTGAGAAGGGAAAAAGTATAAAAAGAGGCATTCGGAAGGAAGTCTCACAGCCAGTAGTCCTAGAATTTTACGGTCATAATTTATGGTCATAGAATTTATGGTCAAGAATTTATGGTCATAAATCCATAAGAGGTTTCAAAGGACATTATTGTGATTCCCTTATTTTGAAAAATATAAAATGAGGTCCTACTTAAGAAAATGACACTGATCTCATTTAATAAGTCTTAGAGATCACCAAAGCTCCTTGAGGGCTGGTCCATTTCTGGGTTTCCTATCAAGGGTGCCATGCACTTAAGTGCTGTTTATTGGAAAAGGGGATCTAATCCTAGACCCCATTTTTCAGATATGGAAACTGAGACACGAATTGACACTTGCTAAGAAGAATGCATATCTTCCCCAGAGGAAAAGAGCCAATGACTACCATTCTTCACTGGGATACTGTAGTAAGAGGTAGACTGGAATTATATTTAAAGGCAGGTTGTTAAATATAAGAAAGACTTCCTTGGAAAAGAGGGTTTGGAAACCTCTGTTTCCTAGAAATATTTAAGAATGCAATACAGACTTGCATGTTGAAAAGACTTTAAATGCAGCACTACTTGCCAGGTTAGATCTCCTTTTCTCCCAGTTGGGGGCCGGGAGGTGGGGAGCCAAGATTTTGGTTCCTTCTTGCAAGTCTGACCCCTAGTGGTCACTATCTCTGGGTTGGACCCACAAGGAAAAACAGCCAAGAAAGTGAGGACTACCAGACTTTGTTTTTAAAATTGGAAATGAACCTTAAAATTTCCTAGTCGAATGATCTTATTTCATAAACAAGAAACCTTAGACCAAATGAATAGAAATTATTTCCCAACATCAGTGACTTTGTAGTAAAACTTGAAGTGGACCCCAGCTTTGGGTAGCATTGTAGGGTCAAGTTCCAATTCCTACAACTCCCAGTCTTTGACTTTTGGTGAATCTGGAAGCTGGAACCTGGCTAGATATTTAGGCTCCAAGTATGCTCACGGTCCTGTTCACTGGCCATTAAAAAGAAGTTATTTTCCTAAGCCAATAGATCATAACAAATAATCTGTATGAGCACCGTGTCATGGATGCAGATGACCTTAGTTAAACTGCTGCTGTCTCTGACCCTTAGCGTATTAAAATGGAGAAACCACATGATCTATAAGCAGGATACGTGAGCTTATCCTGCTCAAATGTTTAAGGGCTCAAGTTTACATTGTATCTTGCTTCAGAATTCCTAGCAAAGTGATGGATTTGTTACTGTTAACAAAATATTCCTCCCTTTTAGAATAGAAATCCCTAATTTAGGATGGACAGAATCCTGTAGGATTCATGGTCTGATCCTACAGGATTCATGAGAAGATTCATGAACTTTCTGAAGTTGCATCAGGTTGCCAGTGCATCCTCCTTAGCAAAACCTCCTTAGATTTCATCAGGAGAGTCTAGGACCACCTCAAAAGGTATAAATATTACTAAGTTAAAATAGTGGAATGGTTTTCTGCAAAGAAAGCATCCAAACAGCCAACAGACACATGAAAAAGTGCTCAACATCACTCAGCATCAGGGAAATACAAGTGAAAACCACAATGAGATACCACCTCACACCAGTCAGAATGTCTAAAATTAGCAAATCAGGAAACGACAGATGTTGGTGAGGATGCGGAGAAAGGGGAACCCTCCTACACTGTTGGTGGGAATGCAAGCTGGTACAGCCACTATGGAAAACAGTAGAGAGGTTCTTCAAAAAGTTGAAAATAGAGCTACCTCACTACCCAGCAATTGCACTACTGGGTGTTTACCCCAAAGATACAAATGTAGTGATCTGAAGGGTCATGTGCACCCCGGTGTTTGTAGCAGCAATGTCCACAATAGCCAAACTATGGAGAGAGCCTGATGCTCATCAACAAATGAATGGATAAAGAAGATGTGATACACACACACACACACACACACACACACACACACACACACTGGAATACTATGCAGCCATCAAAAATTGAAATCTTGCTATTTGCAATGATGTAGATGGAACTAGAAGGTATTACGCTGAGTGAAATAAATCAATCAGAGAAAGACAATTATCATATGATCTCACTGATTGTGTAATTTAAGAAACAAGGCAGAGGATCTATAGGGAAAGAGAGGAAAAAATGAAACGATGAAACCAGTAAGGGAGACAAACCATAAGAGACTCTTAATCTCACAATACAGACTGAGGGTTGCTGGAGGGGAGGGGACTGGGGGTTGGAGTGGCTGGATGAAGGACACTGGGGAGGGTATGTATTATGGGAGTGCTGTGTGTTAGGAAAGACTGATGAGTCACAGACCTGTACCTCTGAAACAAATAATACATTATATGTTGATAATAAAAAAAAAAATAAAATTTAAGAAAGGACTTAAAAAAATAGTGGAATGAGGTGTCCAAGAAAGTGAGGGACACAGTCTCTGACACTTAGCTCTACTTCCTTAGAGCGAGACTAATGTCTCTTCATCCCCTTGATGGCGTCGACAGCAGATAAACATGGATTCTGCATTCAGGGTGCAGGAACTCAGTTCACATTCTCTTCTTCTCTTCCAGGTTGGGGATCAACCGGTTATTCAGTACATGTAACTCCCACCTAACTGACAGAAGCCCTCCATTCACTTTGTAAAGGTTCTGAGTGACGCCCCAAGCACACTGAATGCTCACGGATGTCACGCTGCTCTCCGGCATCCTGGTACCCGTATCCTCCCACCAGTTGAGCTGCATGCTTACCAAAGATTGGTTGAGTCCCCTCACTCCAAACCTGTTTATGTCAGTTGTAGTACTTCATGTAATTATGTAATTTAAATATTATGCAAGCAGATCAAGTATGAGTGTGAAAATAAAGAGATTTATTTCCATGAAAACTAAATTAATTGCTTTGGAAAGGCTCAAAGGAGATGAGGAACTGAAAAATACTCTAAAATGCATTTGTGGACCAGGCAACTGTGAGAGAAGGACACAAATTTAATATCTGGAGGAATCCTGCAAATTTTGAAGTCTTCCCTTATTAAAGCAGCAAAATGAAGAAAAAAACACATGCAATGGAAATTGGGATTTGGGACATGTATGCTTGAAGATAAGACTTTACCTGTTGAGTGCCAAATGAGTGCCTTCAGTTAAAATACATGTGTTCGAATGAACCCCAGGTTTGGCTAACTTTTCTGACTAGTTGACCCTGGTGACTGTGTTTCTTTAGTATTAAGATTAAAATATCACAGCGAGGTCCAAGAGAACTGGTTTATTGTGTCTCCCCCAGTGTTCCTCTCTTGAGGATTCGATCTTCTTAAAATTCCCTTAAGATCTCTTTTTATTCCTATAAAGTCAGTTTACTGTAGGCACTTCTCACAGACCTTTTCCCTTTGACAGTAAGCTTTGCCTCAGAATCAGGCACCAAAAATTCAGCGTTCAAAACCTCTATTAAATTAATGTTTGTTCACCTTAGCGAACCAGTCCCATTTACTCAAAATCTGGAACCAGATGCACTATTCAATGTCTTAAGATTTCAACAGTACAGGGCCATTTGTGGTCAACCATCAATATTACACTCTCCCTTTTCAGGGTGTGTGAGCCACAAACATGGACCTGTCCTTTGCCTTCGCTTTGCCTTCTGGGCAGTGCATGCTCTAGAAACAGTGACTGAAAAACAAAGTGAATGGTGCAAAGATATTTATCGCAGCATTATCTATCATAGTAAATACACCTAACACTACTTAAAGTTCAGCAACAGGGTCATCAGTTAAACTGGTAGTTGTTGTTGGCTGTCTGTGTAGTCTCGAGAAGGGTAATTATGAAGAATTTTAGCAATAATTATTGGCAAAATATTTATGAGAGTAAATTAAGTGAAGAAAGAAGAATGCAAAATGAAATGAATGAAATGAAATGAAACAAAACGTTATCTCTGTTATCTCCATGATTACAAACGTAATAAATGTATATATGAAATGGATACGCTGGGGGAGACTTGGAGTTTTTATCTTTTGCCAATTTTTCACTTACGGTTCTTTCAATGATTAGAAAATCCCACATTATGCAACGATTCACCAGTTTTTCAACCTTGGTATCTCGAGAGGCCTTGTGATGTCTGAGGTTTGACATAGAGTTGCCCAGAACCACAGAATTACCCCCCAGAGGAGAGAGGATTAGGCAAGAGTGCACTCAATTATAGATGGACTGAGTTGGAATGCGCCTTTGAGGTCAGAGTGGTCCCATCCCCTCAATCTACAAATCAGACTTATCATCACACTTACCAGCAGTTTGACCTGAATGAGTTATTTATCCAACATACCTCAGTTTTCTCCTCTGCAAAATGCAACGATAAACATGCCTACGCCCATGGGTTGTTGTGAGGTCTGAATGATAAAGATCCAGGGCACAGCCCAGAGAAAGCTCTCAATAAATGTTGGTTATTAATATCACCAGAGTTAGTGGTTGAGCAGGGCCCAAATTCAGGTTTCCTAAATTCCTCACTGGGGCTCTTTCTCTCATACCACATCATAGAACTTTCATCTCAGTCCAGGCTGGAATCCCTTGCTGGGTTGTGTACTGGGCAAGAAAAAGGCTTTTCTGACAATATGGCAGATACTATGACTTGACATAACTCTTGCCTATCAGGCGACCAACAGCATACACTGTAGTCAAGACTGCATTTAAAAACTGTCGGGGATACCATCAGATGACCATACCTTCCAAAAGGAAAATCTGTCTTTAGTAAGACAGAACTTCAAGTTCAAGTCTATAACCATTTCTGTCCCCCTTGACTTCTTGATCTGCATGTGCTTTTAGGCCAGATGGGGATAAACAGAAACAATCCTTGCTGTGAATATGTGATTTAAGGTGCCATATGTAAAAAAAAAGCTTTGTAAATGTGGAATATAGTGCAAAGCAGTGATTTTATTTTCTAAAATTATTTTTATTTTAAAAACTTAAGAGCACTTACGTATGTTCTGTGTGCCAGGCATTATTCCAAGGACTTTACAAAAAATATTTAATTGAATGTACTCTCCACAGCCGTGCTTTACAGTAGGTACTACTAGTATCCTAGCTTGATTCAGGGGGCACAAGGAGTTTAAGGAACTTAGCCTATATCACAGAGCTGGTAAGTGGTGGTGCTGAGGTTTGAACCCAGGACTTTGTAGTTTGGTCACAGAGTCCATGCATAGCTCTGATGCAGCTTTGTTATCTCCAGAATTACCTTAGCCTAAAAGTGAAGAAACTGGAGTTCTGCGATCTATTCTCCTTTTTCATAAGATTTCATTCAATGTAGTCCCGTTCAATGTAATGCAACCTCTTTCCATCCAATCCGATCCTGTTCAGCTTAATTCAACTCAAGAAATACTCTTTTGGAGGTCCTGCGTGGCTCTGTTGGTTGAACTCCTGACTCTTGATTTCCTGAACAGGTCATGATCTCACTGTAGTGAGATCAAGCCCCACAATGAGCTTCACACTGGATGTGGAGCCTGCTTAAGATTCTCTCTCTCCCTGTCCCTTAGCCCCTCCCCTGCCCGTCTGTGCTGGCAATCACTGCACTTAGCACTGTGAGAGCTAACCCAGAGGAGCAGGACCCAAGATACCTGGGTTTTCATGGCAAGGGGTAAATCACATATTAAAAAAAAAATGATGGGGCACCTGGGTGGCTCAGTGGTTTAGCCTCTGCCTTCGGCTCAGGTCATGATCTCAGGGTCCTGGGATCGAGCCCCACATCGGGCTCTCTGCTCAGTGGGGAGCCTGCTTCCCCCCTCTCTCTGCCTGCCTCTCTGCCTACTAGTGATCTCTCTCTCTCTGTCAAATAAATAAAATCTTAAAAAAAAAATGTTGATAAAATATAGAGGGAATAAGACAGTCTCAGGAAAGAATGCCAAATCTGGAACTGTGAGGGTCAGAATGAAGGCACTTTGTAAATGTCTCCTGTCCACTGCTCATTGAAAAAAAAAAATGTCACAGCCAGTAGGGGAGATAGAGGTATTTTGGAACCACAGAGTCTGGGTGAAGGAAGAGATGTAAAAGAGATACTCTGGACCCCTGAAAAGTAAGTGGTCTTCAGTTGGGTTTATACCTTCAACACTGGGACCTCTGCCTTCTGTCTGGTTCCAGACATGTGGCCCGCAGGCTTTGGCTGCCATTTTAAGCTGAGATGAGTCATCTCAGTGGCCTGGTGTGTGTGATTTCTTGTTCCGCCTCTCCCACTAAGCATTCCGAGGGAAACCTGCTTATTGGTGGATTTTCTATCTTATGGCCATTAAAAGAGATAGTCTTTATAAAGCAACTAGTGCACTGTCTGGCCCACAGTTGGTACCAATAAGGTGGCAATTGCTACTGTCACTATCCTAGATCTTTGTCACCTGACCATTTTTCTGGACATCCCTCTGAGAAAGAGTTGGAATGGCCTCCCAGGCCTGACTCTGGATGACAATCATTTGTCTCTTTTAGAGAATTTTATTTTTTTGTTCCAAGATGAAAAGTGGGACAAACCAGGCCAAGCATCACAGATCATGCTCCTACTTGTCCCGTGGTCACACTGCACAGAATATGAATATTCCCCATGGGTAAACTGTTCCCTTACACAACAATTTTGACGTTACACAATTAAAACGGCTTACATATTAAGATTTGAGGCAATGTGAAAGTACCTCATAATTAACCGCTGTCTATTTAACCAGACAGCTCTAGCAAGTTAATTTGATGTCTGTTACAAGACTTAATAATTGTCAGTGATTTTTAAAAACAATTTACTGGTATAATCATTAACTACCCCTAGATTATCTTGTCAAATTGATAATTAAATGCCTCAAAAATTCATTACAGAGTCAGTGTATTAATAGGAATGTAATTAAGTAATGTTTGCTTATGTAATCTAGAGTTTATTACCTGTACACTTATTTATCTTTTTTATACTTATTAAATCTTTCTAGGGGCCTTTTCAGAATCAATAGAAAAACCAAGAGTCAATAAATGTCTTATTAGATCCAAATGAGCCACTTAATTGAGAGACGTGAAATAAATATGGATTCTCCATGTCTGTGGAGAGGGAGGAGAGATTATTCTTATTTCACAGTATTATCAGTTGGGGAAAGAGAGAAGAGTTTTTTCTTTCTTCCATTTCTTCCTGTGTCCTTTCTTTCCCTCCCTGCCCCATCTTCCCTTTCTTGTCCCTTCTTCTTTCTTTCTTCCCTCTCTCTCTTCTTTTTTTCTTTCCTTTCTTCCATCCAATATGTAAGTGCCTGCTATGTATGTGCCAGTTATTGTGTAAGACACTGAGACCATATAAGGTCTCATTTGAGTCTAATGTAGCAAAGAAAAAAGACATCAATAATTGCAATGCAATGTGTTTAATGCTACCCCAGAGATGTGTACCAAGTGCTAAGGGAGCACAGAGGAAGGAACAACTAACTCTACTGGTAGTCAGGGGAGATTTCTTAGGGGAGGTGGCATTTGAGCTTGCCAGAGATCAGTATGTAGGAATTCTCCAGGGAGAAACAGTCCAAGAGAGGCATTCTAAGCAGATATGTGCAAAAATGTGGGGCCAAGGAGGAACACGGGTCACTGAGGAGCCAGATGGAAAGGGATGAATTTTAAACTATGGCGTATCACGATTGGAGCTATACTTTTCAAAGGATGGCTTTGGAGGATCGTGTTAGGGCTCCAGTAGCTCTCTTTTACATAGTTATGATGTCCAAAGCTTGTCTTGATATCCTTGAGACTTCAGGATATGCATTCAAATCGCAGTCTGGTTGGTCTGTCCCTTCTATAGCCTCTCATCCTGGTGATGATCATCACATGCCCAGGATTTTATTGATTGCGTGGGATTCTGCTCTGCTGTCACTGTACAGATATTCATCCATTTCAGATGACATATTCAAAGTTTGAGCTTAATAAGTGAGATCACAACGTATTTCAGTTTGGGCCTTTCCAAAGCAGGAATCCATAGTTCAGTTTGTTTATTCCCAGAAACTCTCTGACATACCCAGAATCAAGGATAGTTGGTTGCACGAACCACTCTGCCTAAAATTTAGAAGGGAAGGGGCCTAAATTTAAATTAATAGCTCTCGAACTTCTGCAGAGACATTAATCTTTTTTTTTTTAAACTTTATTTATTTGACAGAGAGATCATAAGTAGGCAGAGAGGCAGGCAGAGAGAGAGGGAAGCAAGCTCCCTGCGGTGCAGGGAGTCTGATGCGGGGCTCAATCCCAGGACCCCGCGATCATGACTCGAGCTGAAGGCAGAGGCCCACTGAGCCACCCAAGCACCCCAAGACTTTAACCTTTTTATCCTTCATAACCACTGAGACTCCTTAGAGTCGATTGTAATACTTTTCATCCTTGACCAAGTGTCAAGGACTATGAAAGTGACTGCTCACATGTTTCCTCTGGCTATATCCCTGGATGCCTTTTGGTGAAGAGTGAAAAGTGGGAGAGAGAGAGAGAAAGTGAAAACGAACAACAATAACAACAAAACATATTCTGGCATTTAAAATGATACTGGTTGTACTCAACAAGTTAAAAATGTGTTCAAATCTCTGAAGACTCTTTTTCTTGGTGCCCGGAAATCAGTTTCACATCTTAAGTTCTGGCCCATGGAGGAATCTGCTTGGAGGGCTCTCCTTGCCCTAGGAAATCAGTACAGTGCATATCTGATACTCACTCACATGCATGTGCCAGGCTTCCCAAAGTGACCAGCAGGATTTTAAAATGCTCACATTAGATCAAGACATTAGACAAGATCAGAGGGGACCAGAGTCAATGGCTAATTAATCCTGAGAGTACAAAATTCTTTAAACTTTGAGCTGAGAGGTGTTTAGAAACAAGGGACAAAAGACTGTCTATAAATACAAAGTGGCTTTATTTTTAAATATAAATGAATGAATGAATGAATGAATGAATGAATGAAGTGGAAAGCAGAACTTTAACATCTGCAGGTTTGACCAAAGAGGTAATTCAGTTTGTCAGAGCTTCTAGGCCAAGATATAAGATGATATTTTCTCAAGGCCAGATATTAGTGAAGCCTGGACTCCAGTATGCTGCCCTGGTTTGAAATCCCTGGTCTGCCATTGCTAAGTGGATGACTTGGGACCAGAACCTTTCTCTCTCAGGGCCTCAGTCTCCTCGTATATAAAATGGGAATAATTGTCCTAGGCCCACCCACCTCACATCATTGTTGGGAGGATCAAATGAAATCATGAGTGTAGAATACCTTGTAAACAGGTCATAACACCCTGCAGAAACACAGGGAGAGGGTGTAGTATTATGAATAGACATAAAAGGCTGTAAATATTTCAGAGAAAAATATTCAGTATTCAAAGCACATGATCAGAGTCAGATCCTGCCTATGAAACTGACCTTGGTTCTGGGCACTGATAAGCAAATTGACAGATTTCTATTCTCAGAGAGGGTTTGTTCTTCCCAGGCGCTCTCCTGTAGAGGCAGATATTGTCTCTGCCTCTTGACCCATTTGCATCCTCAGTTAGCCTGTGAGCTCGAGGACTGTAAAGATCCTGCCCACTGGGACAGTCTGGCACCGTGGTAAATGTATAGGATTTAGGACAAGTACCTAGACCAGTCCTTCTTCTGGCCCTGGCTTTGCCACTTACCCGCTGGGCAACTTTGGGCAAATTATTGAACCTCTTCAGGTCTTAGTTTTCTCATCTGCGACATGAAGGTAATAAATATCATCTTAAGGACATTAAAAAAAGATTAAGTGAGTTAGCACATGCCAAGTGCTTGACTTAAAACCTGGAATATAGAAAGGGCTCAAAGAATTCTGGGTATTCATAACTATTACTGCTCTCATTCCTCCCTTCATATCTCCAGTGCCCAGAATACTATTTAGCATGTAATAGGTATTCAGTAAATAGATAGTGAAAGCATAAAAAAGAAAGTTCCTATCTCAGCAGAGGGGTATGCTGAGATTAATTAATCCTAAAAGTTAGAAAAAGATGGAAAAGGATTGAGTTCTGCGGGCTGATGGTCCCAGACTTTGGGGCTATTTCCACCTTTGATTTCCACTGGTAACAAGTGCATCTCTATTCATGCTGGAAACTTTTAGTATAGGCATAGCATTTCAGAGCTGACGAATAATTTTTAAGACCAGTGTCTTATTGGATTCCCACACCAACACTGCGGGGAAGGTATTATTATACTACCCACTTCACAGATAAGAACATTGAGGTTCAGGGTGGGGAAATTTCTTGCTCAACCATCAAACATCTGATAAATAGAACTGCTGAAATTAAGTCTTCATGGTTCTTTTCTCCCTCTGGGAAAAGACCCAAGGCTAACCCACCCAGGACTGGGTTTTTGATGGTAGCCATGGACAGTATTATGCAGGAGGGCCTGGTTTGTCTCCCTGAGCGCAGTAACCAAAATTAGGGGCATAGCCTAGATTTCTTACACTAATCCAGCAAGAATCTCTCACCTGACAGTGTAACTAAATCCTTGGGAAGCTTAGTAGTCTAGCTTGTACTTTGGTTTTGAATCCCAGCTTCCTTGGTGTATGAAATGTGCTTCACTATCATTGTGCTGGGTTTTCCCCTATGAGAGAGAAGCTGCCACAACCAGTCCCTGCTCTGAAAATGGAAACCAGAAGCCCTGGAGGTCTTTTAACCGAGGTCACTTAGGCAAAAGCAGACATAGAAGTGTAATTACACCATTACTCAACCTCATGGATCCTCCACATCGCCTGAAGAGAAAAGCATTTCTCTTGATAAATCTGAAAACCCTGATAATTTCCTCTGAGGAATTACCAGCAGGTTGCAAAACCAGCATGGCTCTCCATTCCCTGACTTCCTCTCCAGTCCCATTCTCTGCTATCTCTCTGCCACACATTGCATGCTGTTGACAATCTTTCCTTCAGTGCTTCCGGAAACCCATCATTACTCTGGTTCTTCTCCGAAATCTCCATCCTGGCCTCCAGTTCTTTCACAGCCTTGTGACAGTGGGCACTTCTCCAAGGCTGAGACTGTGTCCTCCATTTCCTTTTCTGTCCTTCTTCTCTCCTCCCATCAGCTCTGGTGCCAGCTTTTAGGAGATGCCCTCAGTATACAAAGACGAGCAAAACATGGGATGTAACTTCAAGGAGCTGGTAGTCTGGTAGCAGGCGAAGACATGTGAGCAAAGCCCTCTAAGTCTTGGGAAGTGTGGTGCTTTGATATGGCTGGCTGGGTTTGAACGCAAGGAGGGGACAGTGAACTCTGGGGGGCAGAAAAGTTCCTGTGGGAGGAGTCTTCAGTGATGTCTTAGAGGATAAGTTGGTCCTCCTCATTCAGATAAGAAAAGGAAGGCTGTCGGAGATAAGAGCACAGCTTGTACAAAGGAACCAAGGGAAGAAACTTTGACTTTTCTTTTCCAAATCAGGAAAATGGGGATAATAACAACTTGCAACATTAATGTGAGCATGGGTCATATTGCCCATAAAGGGAGTCGGCAACTGAGTAGATAATGAATGAATGGCCAGTAAGAAATAACAGGGCTCTTTCCCCCTTTCTTTTACTAATCCTGTTTTGTTTTGTTTATTTTTTAAAGATGGGAATGGGCTAGAGGTTTTTAAAAGGCTGTCTGGATCTAATATCCCAAGGTGCCTTAAAAATCCTCTAGGGAAGTTTAACAACAGTGCCATCCTTTCTCCTCCATACGTTCTGCTAATAGTGCCAAGTCTCAGCATTCTCTCGCCTCTGGACAAACAAACCATTTACTCAAGGACCATCAATTTTACGGACAAACAAATGCTGCCTCATTAGGTGTATTTCACCATTGCATGGCATGTCTGGCTTCATGTTGTTCAACTTTACCCACGGGCTCAGCTTGTCTTCTGTTCTCAATTGTAAACTCCCTGAAACAAGGATGGGTGCCCCTGAACTTAAAGCAGGAACCTAGGATACCAGTTCCAGCTCTGGAACCTACCAGCAACCAGAGCTTAGCTTACTTAGTTAACCTCCATTTTCTCATGGATTAAATAGGGAGCGTGATAATGGCCAGTTTTTGAATCTTTGCTGATATTTAAATGAAATAATGCATTTGATGATACTTTGCAAAGTAGAAAGCACTATGAAGGTAGGAATCTTATATTACATTTGTATCTGCACCTGTATTAATCAGGACTCTCTTGATTACAACTAACAGAAACCCAATACAAAGTAGACTAAGTAATAGATCACATACTGGGTATATAACCGAGTAATTGCAACAGGTATCAGGTAAGACAATCAGAACCATGCTTTTGTTCTTCTTCTCCCCCTCCTCCTCCTCCTTTCCCTCCTCCTCCTTCTTCTTTAAGATTTTATTTATTTATTGGAGAGAGACAGAGAGAGAGGAGCAGGGGAAGGAGTAGAGGGAGAAGGAGAAGCAGACTACCCACTGAGCAGGGAGCCTGATGTGGGACTTGATCCCAGGACCCTGGGATCTTGGCCTGAGCTGAATGCACAGGCTTCACCAACTGAATCGCCCAGGGACCCCAGTGCTTCTCTTCTTTTATCAGCTGTGCTTTTCTCTGTGTTGGCTTCTTTATCAGGCATCTGTTGGTGTTTCTCAGCAGCTGAATGTTTACATCCTATCAGTTGAAAAACCTTAACCAAAAACTGGGTTTCCCCCCCACCACAAGTAATTTTGACAAAACATCCACAATCCACTCTCAGTGGACTCACAGGGGCACGTGCCCCTCTCTAATTCAGTGACTGTGGCCAGCGAGGTTCGATGTGCTCATTGAGCAAGCTTGGGTCTACTCCACAAACAGAGCCCAGAGGAGCAAGGGCAGTTCCTCATAGACCACGTGACTTGAGATGGAGAGGTGATTCTCTAAAGGAAAAGTGGAGCACTGTTGCTAGAATAGGAAAAAATGGGTACCCGAGAGGCCAAAACCACAGAGATATTCTGCAGCGCCCATCGCAGCCTTATCAATCAAGGCCAAGAAAGCTTAAGAGGGCTGATGTCCTGTGTGGTAATGCCACACACATGGGAAGGTACTGCGATGAATCAAAATCCACGTCACTGGAGGCATCACAATTCATTCAACAACTCCATCTAAAGGAGACAGGGTGTGGAAAGTTCCAAAGCAGGGATATTCATAGGGCATATATTGGGCATCCAACCAAAGTTAAATTGCTTTGATTTTGTTGATTTCAAACTGGCTTAGTTTTCTTATACTGGCATTGGTGAGTATGAGGGCGAGAGGAACAGAGAAAGTTCTGAGACCATATTTTTAAACAAAGTCTTTTAAAATAAAACATTCACTCATTTGAATACCTGTCTGAAAGCAGGAGGGCCCCTGATGAGTTCACCTCAGGACGCATTCGCTTGGCGCTATGGAGCCAGGCTGCTGGGAGGCAGGAAAGGGCACAGCCCGCAGCGTCTCCTGCCAGCTGGGCCGCTCCCTCCTCCCACGAGTCTCCAGGCAGCAGGGCCTCCTGGCCCTTGGTGTCCTTTCGAGTGGGCATGGTTTGGGGGCTCATCTGGGTGGTTGTGTTTGCTCCCTCAGTCCTAGCTCTGGTGGCATCTGTCCACATTTGTGGACAGTCATTGGATGGAACCTAGTGAGAGACTCAGGAAATGCCTGAAATGGGTCCTCACCTTGTGCAGCTGATCCTTGGATTGGCAGAATGGACTAAGCTAAGGGATTAGAGGGTCTTCCACTTCTTTTTTCTCTTCCCTCCCTTTCCCCACTTCCATCACGATCTTCCATCCCTTTCAACTTTTTCTGCTTTCTTCCTCCTCCCATTTGCCTTCTCTACTAGGACAAATTCCCTTAAGATAATATGTATGTCTTATTTATGGACAGAGCCCTGGTTGGGGGGACATATTAAGAAAAATAAAATGCAAATCCTGTCTTTCAACTTTTAATAGAAGGAGAAGCCCCACTGACAGCAAACCAAAGGTAGGCAGTGATGACCACCCCACTCCCCCAAAGGCACATGTGATGATTTGGGAGTTCAGAGGCAGAAATAGTTTTAGCTGGTTACTTTGGGAAGTTTTACTTAAGTTAGGTCTTAAAGGCCTAGCTTTGAACAAATACAAGTAAACCTGGCAAATAAGCAGGGACAAGGATCGAGGGTTCAAACTCAATGCACCAATGTTTACATGGTTGCTGTTGGGCTACAGTCCTTCACCCAGAGCTTGATGAATTTTAATTATAAAAACTGCCTATACACTTGGTTACCTACATAGATATATGAGACCAGACCTGGCTAATTAAAGGTGGGAGAAATGGCTGGCATAGGCAGGCTACTGGAGATGGAGAGAAGTATAAGGCTGATGGCTTGATAAGACGAGAGGAGACAGAAAAACAAAACAAAACATGACCACAAATCCACAAGCATGAAAAAAAAAATCACTACAGTCCGAATTGAGTGTGGAAGTCAAGCAGTCCTTTAAATTTAGAATCCTCTACTAGAATGTCATTGTGCATTAGAGTCCAGTGAAGAAAGTGACAGCCTATAGTCCTCCCCCAACCCAAAAGGCTAAATTACATTTTTTATGCTTTGTTTTAGAATATAGACAAATGCGTAACCAATTTTAGAAAGAGTTCCATCCCAAATAAGTTACAATAAAATTTGTATTAAAACCATAAACCTTCGGCATTTGGAAAGCTACACCCTAGAGAAGGAATCATTTGATTTGAATTTTAATAAATCGAAAAGTGCTGTGAGTCATTTTTTTGCCATGCACTCTATTTCCAGTCCGCTTATCATCTCTGTGCCTCCTGTGTTCCTAAGGTTTCTTTTCCTTCTTTTTGGGACTGTGGCTTTTAGCAGCTTCCCCCGACACCGGCATACTGAGCTGCTTTCGGTCCCTCTCCAGTGGCATTTCCAACATGGCGGTGAGGGCAGGGAGGAGCTCTAGGGCCGTGCCTGAGGATTCCGGCACTGTGCTTAGCTTCTTACGGAAGAGACAGAGATTTTAGAAAAGTCACCTTTCTTCTTTGAACCTCTGTTTTCCCATTTGGAAAAAGGGGATAATAACCCTTATTCATAGAGTTGTGAAAATCAAAGACAGTACTTGACGGGAGCCTGGCCAACTGAACGGTGCCTCCATTCTCAGCCTATAACTGCACTTACAACTACTCCTACCCTTAATTCTCACTGGCAGACACACCTATATCCCAGATGGTTACTTATTTGGGGCTGTCACTTATTTGGGGCTGTGTTTTTCTTGGATTTCGTGTTTGTTTTTTGTTTGTTTTGGTGTCTCCTTGAAGAAAGGGTATCTTGAAATTCTGGGCAGGTCATGTGTGCTGCACAACCCTGGGGGAAGGGGCACCATTCACAGGATCATCATGTGAATAAGGTCCTTTAAGGTTGGCTGAGGCAGGGGCTCTGAGTAAAATGCCTGGCATGCTGTACATGTTAAACAGCAGTCTCTCTTTTTCCCTCCCTAATATTTAAGCCCTGTCCTGGGGCATAAAATATTGCTGAATAATGGATTCTGGGCCCAAAAGTTAACATTGCCCCTCTATCACCTGGTTTCAGGCCCAGCTTTCAGCCTCTATTTTATCTTTGATTGGGCTGGACTGGTCATGCCCTTGGCAGAATTCTATAGCCACACAGGTCTTTACCACAGGTGAAGAAAAGTTTTGGGCTCTCAAGACTTCCAAGTAAAAGTGAGTTAAAAAAAAACAAACAAAAACACTCAACGATCAGGACTGAAAGGAGGGAGAAAAATCATACACATTCCTCCTCTGCTCCCTCATTCACTCTAATCATTATGGAGATTATATAGTGCCTGTGAAATATTCTAGTCTGACTTCTACTTCCCTCTTGATGGGCTTCAGTTTTCCTTATCTGCGTATTGGGACTACTCATATCTACTTCCAAGGGTTACTAAAGAGACGTCACATGAGCACAACCAGACATGGAGCCTGTTCCTTATCATGTACTCAGAAATGGTAGGTGAATCTGAAATGATGGTGGCAAGAAGCCCCCCTTCTCCATGTTCTGGTAATTTTTCGATTGTTGCATAGCCTTCACATCGAACTGTCTACCTCACAAAGAAACAAACCCATCTCTGTGTAACTTCTACCTATGCGACCTGTGGGCAAGATGAAGTGTTTTCCCATTTTTCTGGTCTCCCCACTAGTGAGGACAGACAGCAGAGGACCCCTGTGGTCAGAGGACCGAGGAGCCAGACAAGCCTCTGTGGTTCCACACCTATTTATTTCCTTATTTATTACTTTTGCAGCTAATGTTTTTACAATCATGTTATTTTGTGGTTTATTTGCAAAATGCATTGTGAGTCAAGTTTGCTTCAAATGTTCTCCAAGTTGGAGAGCCCAGTGAGCGGTGGGGGAGGGCAGGAAAACAGTTACAAAGACAGTATAGAATTGATTCATCTTTTAGTGATCTTTTCTTTTTGTCATCGGGCTCTACAAGGCAGATGGAGAAATGGAAACTGGAAAAACATTATGAGCTCATGGGGAGCAGCAGGAACAGACTGCCGTAGCCTCAGAAATGAAATGTAAAGGGACTACACTTGGGGGAGGCAACCCAGGAGGAAGACAACTGACTGCTGCTTAGCGGCCCTCAAGCATCAAAATGACATCTTCTGAAAGACTTTGGGGGAGGGAAGAGGTTGCTTATAGAAGTGTGATGGCTAATCCGTCAACCCATAAATATTAGCATTAGGAAGTTTATTCCACTTAGGTTTTAAAGATCATAATAAAAACAAAAACCCAGTTTTCAGAGATTAGCTCAGATGAGGCTCGGGAGACACTCTGCTGAGCTGCTTTTCCTTTTCATTCTGTATTCTTCCTCCCTCTCCTCCTCCCCCCGCAACAGTAGATTCCTGAGAGCGTGCCCAGTTGTTGCTGCAGCCCATTTTGACTGTATTCAAGTTTGTTCTTGTATTATTCCATCTGGTGGCTCCCCAAACCACTTTCTTTTTTTACTCTCCTTGTAAATATTTACATAAGAAGGTTCTTGCCGGATCCTATATTGGGGGATTGGTGCAAAGCAAAGAATCTTGACGTGTTTCATTCCTCTTTACGAACAATTTGGTTAAGTGGATTCCCTTCCAGCTCATTAAAAAAAATCCTTTCATTTTAATAACATCATCAGAAACTAAACAACATCAGAGGGAAAAATAAGTTTGCAGTGTACAGCCTCGAGTGGCAATCTCAGAGCGGCTTCTAGCTGTTAATGGTTGATGCAAGAACTGGCGATTGTAGTTAATGGTTGGAATGCAGCGTGCATTTCAAGCCCTTCTCTCCCTGGGCGGGACGAGGATATGTGTTTTCTGGGTTGGCTGGGTGAACAAGAGATCAGATAACTGAATCAGGAGATCAAGACGTGGTTCATAAACTTCAGACACTGGCTCGTCTTGCCACCCTCCCTAAGGCTCCGTCTTTGTTTGCTTTCTCTTCTCTGCCCGCCTTCTTGGACAAGTTCATCCTTGCCCACAGCTTTAACTGACGCCTTTCCACAGGTAAAATCAAGCCTCTCTCTTTAGCTTCAGCCTCTTTTGTGAGCCCCAGTTCTGTATTTTTCAGCTCCTCTGGACGTTTCAGCACGATAACCATCACTACCCTAAGTCAGCAGGACCACAGCCAACTGGATCTCCAACTGGACCTGGTCCCACTCTGGCTCCTGGGAATGCAGCCTTCCCCCAACCCCCTCAGGCAGCATCCTTCTCTTGGACACTTAGTTCCTAAATCTGTAATCTTCAACTACTCCCTCCCTCTTTCCCAAATCTCATTAGTCTCCCAGTCCTGTTGGTTCCAACACCTTGTGAGACTTGCACAGATTTCTCTCTGCTTCGACCTCGCCTGTCATTACCCTAGGTTTCTTCAAGTTTTATATTCGTTTCTCCATATGTTTATTTCTTCAACCACACATTGTTTAGATGTTTCCTGTATGCCAGACAACTAGCAGGTGGAGTGGACAAGATGAAAAAGATCCGTACCTGCTCTCTCTCAGGGGAAGAGGCATTAAAAAGAACATTAAAATTGTAAAATTGTAAAACAAAATGTTCCGAAGGAAAGCGAGGGAAGTCACAGGTCTCTCTACCTTCCTCCTCTCCCAAGATCCTGCAACATACTGTTGCCATGTTTCCCTGATTGAGTCACTTTCCCGCTCAAATGCCATCAATGCCCTTTTCTGTTCCCTACTCATTTTGTGCCATTTATTCATTCGTCATTTACATAGTCTTAATCTTCTCCCTCACACCGTGCTGATCATTGTCTTGCTATTACAGTTCTTTCCTCCCTCTTTTCAGCTCACTGCAGGCAGCTGCTCTTTCCTGGGCTAGCTGAAGACACCTTCACCCATGCAGATACCAACATTTCTAGCAAGATCTTTTCACTCTTCACTGAAGTGTAATATGCTCACCAGGTTTTTTCTCCATACCTTCCTTCCACCCTTTAGTACCTATTCCCTCGTATCTTTAGCCCTTGATACTGATTAATCTGGCTTGAACTCTTGGTTCTGTGACCCTAGCCTTGGTCTAAATTTGGTGTTTGTAGCACACCTTCCTTGACTTGAAACCCCTGCTTTCAATGATATACCATCTTCAATATGGCTGATCCCTCCTGGCCTTGGCCACTCTTGCCTGGGGTAGAGACTGCCTCCTGTAAGCTGCCATCCACAGAAACTTCTGGTAACCCTGGATCCTTGGTCAGTACTGGACTGTGCCAGATTTAGAACAGGCAGAGCAGATAGTTTCCATCGGACTATTTATTATGCGACCTGGGATAAAATAGTATTATACAGCTGGACAGTAGCACCCTTATGAGAAATCATTGCTCTGTGTTCCTTCTTTCTCTTTCTGGTTTACAGACCGGGAAGGACGAAGTTGAAAGAACAGCATCTCATACCTGCTACAGTGAATTAGAAGAAATGATGGAGATGTTAGAAATCAGATTTTATGAACATAAGTTTTGATACTTGGTCTCCTGGATTTGCATGGTTGCAATGAAAATCAGTTAGATCCTCTGATGTTTTGGTCCAGTTAGTTTGCGATGTTCTGATTCCCTTATATCGAATGTCCCTCTCACTTCTCCTCTTGTCGAAAGAAGACCAGCCTTCCTGAGAGCACAGAACATCTGCTGTGGAGACAGTGTGAGCACTGAGCAGCCCTAGGCTGTTGAACAGCACCTGCCTGCAGCTGGGCCAAAGATAAGACTGGTTTCTGAGAAAGACTTTCCTTTCTCCCTGTTGGAAAGGCAGACATCATTTCGGGAAATATTCAATACAAAGCTTTTGAGACACAGAGTCTCATTCATGGTGAGAGAGATCGCAGGGAGCCGGTTTCCCTCTTAAGTCTTAGGTCAGTCTGGAAGGATGCTATTTAATGTAACCCAGAACTGATTATTTTGTTGATCATATTTCAAAACCCCTGCCCTTTAAATGAGTTCCCAGAGTAAATTGAGTGCAATTGTGGGAAGTTTGACTTGAAAAAAAAAAAAAAACCCTCATTATTTTTTTGAGATTCGAGGGAGAGGGTGGCAGGAGAGGGTAAATGCAAACCTACTCAAGGACCAAAAAATAAAAGGGGCTTGGGGGTTAGAGCAAAGAAGGAGGAGAATTCTGGGTCAGAAACTCTTGCTGAATGAGTCATCCTACAGGACAAATAAAACCTCACTCATCACCCTGCCTTCCTTCTCTGTAGCAAGAGAAGCAAACAGTGGGGCCCTGGAAAAACATCAGCAACTTCTTGTAGCATCTGTAGGTGGGGAAGTTTTCCAAGCCACAGAAGGAGCGTGGACGCGTTTACCGGGGCCCTAGTTTTTCTCAGCCAAATAGGAAGAACCTCCAAATTGACCTTGGAAAAACATACTCACCGAAGGAAAAATATTCTAAGCTCCCCCTGTGTATTTGTATTAAGAGATTTTTTTTTTTCAAAGGAAACAAACAGATTGCTTTCCAGTTTTCCATGAAAAGAGTTTGAATGCTCTCAGATGCACAGTGGTGGAATCCTTAAAGTGGGTTTCAAAAGGCCTTAGAGAGAGGACTTAAGCCTTGTCCCTGGTTAATGAACACAAGGTCACCCACGTAGCACAGCCGTATTCCTATTGAAAAGCCTAAGGGGAAAAGCATTCTTGCCACTGCTTTCTGCGAAGATTGCAATTAGCATTTTTATGAAGAACATAAACTCTCGGTGTATCAAAGATGCACTTTTATTACTCTGAAACTGACTCAAGTAAGCATCCCGCAAATGTTTGGCTCTTTCCCTTCTAGGAGGAGGCCAATTAAAGCTCAGTCTGTCTGACTGCCATCCCCTACCCACCCCTCGGTGGGACAACAACAATACGGAGATGGGAGCGTTGGCACCCTCAAAAGTGGCTTTTCAGTTATTGGGCACCTCGAAGGAAAAGAATGATCCCTTGGCCACCATCACACACATACACACAAAAACAAAAACCCAAGGCTTATTTTGCTTTTCCCTCCTGACGCCGGCTATGAATTGCCCGGTTCAGCAGGATGGTTGAACTTGCCGCCGATTGTGTCAGCTGTGGCCCAACCTGGGATGCAGCAAAGGCTCATGGGAGAGTGGCAGTTGACCATGTCTTCGTGGCGCCAGCATGCTTTTACAAACTGTACTGCCCTCTGGAAAGCAGCCTGTGCCTGTGGGCTGCTTTCTGGGGCAGGGACTCGGTTTGCCCAGTTTCTCCCTGGCTCCCAAATCACAGGGCCATGTGATGTTGTTTCTTCAGGCATATTCTGATATGACCAGTGGTTATTCTGGTCAATGGTGGACCCCCAATCATGGCATGGGGCAGAAAGTGACAAAGGACAGTGTCTGGCTGCTTTTATAGCCAAAGGCACCAGGCCAGGTTTGACCTCACTCCTTTGGTTCTATTTGTCAGCTAAATGGGTCTGGCTAAAATATTTAGTCTCCATATACACAATAAACAATCTTGAACCGGAGTCAGGAAAAAGTATAAATAAGCCTAATAGCCCTTTCAGTGGAAATGACACCAAGCACCAAGCACAGTGTGAAAAGAAGATGCTCAGTAAATGTTTCTTGAATAAGGAGTTAAAATGACAAGGGTAGGAAGGGAGTACTTTCTACCAAATGACTTTAGATACACTTTAATGGTCTTTTCCTCATGTACCTCTATTCCATTTCTCTGTATTTGTTCAAGGAAGAAATTTGTTCTTCTAAGAAATTCTAAAGTTCTAAAGAAATTTGTTCTTCTGATTGCTACACTAATATTACCTCTGTGATTGAGTTTTCCACATCTCAGACAAAGGATTGGACTGACTTCATATGAAAACAGTTCATGGAATGCTTGGAAACTTGACAGTTTTGATGCTTTTGGCTGCAAATAAGAGAGGACCTGTCAAAACTAATTCAAACAATTCAGATTTATTAATAAAAGTGAAAAGCAACATGTCCAGAGATTAGCAGTTCTGGGGTTGGATCAGCAACTCATCAATGTAGATCAATGCTTGTGGAATTTCCTTTTTCTTTCTTCCACGCTTTCAAGATGGCTGTTACCATTCCAAGCATCATGTTTTCCTAGAATCATATCTAAAGCACAACATAAGAGCTTTGTTGAAGGACCTAAAAGACTTCCTGTTTTATCTAATTCTCTATAGCTGGGCCATATGCAAAATAAAAACAAATTTCCATGACTGACTTTGACCCATCGTATTCATTTCCTAGGGCTACCATAACAAAGTACCACAGACTGGCTAGCTTACCCAACAAGAATTTATTTTCTTGTGGTTCTGGAGGCTAGATATCTATGGTCAATGTCAGCAGGGTTGTTTTTGTCTGAAGTTTTTCTTCTTGCCTTATAAATGACTTTCTTCTATCTGTGTCTTCACATGGTCATTTCTCTATGTGTGTCTATGTGTTCATCTCCTCTTCTCATAAGGATATCAGTCATAATGGATTAGGGACCATCCTAATGACTTCATTTTAACTTGATTACCTCTTTAAAGATTCTCTCTCCGAATGTAGATACAATCTGGGGTAACACGGATTAGGACTTCAATATAGTCTGAGTTTTGGGGGAATATCATTCAGCCCACAGTACCCATCATGATTAATTCTCTGGAATTTGACATATTACTGCTTAAGCAATATTGGGGTTTGGTTACTAAGAAAGAAGGAAGAATGTCACAGATATCCTTATTTATTAGCATTATTACTTTTTATGTAATTATTTTTGCAATACCTTCATTTCCTGCAAAAAGAACCAAATTTGAGGAGGCCAATATTAGAAATGATTCAGAGGAAGCAATGATCAGGATAATTGTGCACCTCTGCCTCTAGCTCTGTCTCTTGAGGCAGGGCTAGCCAGTATCCAATGAGCACATACACTTTAGTAGACATTGCATGGTAAGGGAAATAAATGGGTTTTTTTAACGAATGGCATGAGGATTTTTCTTGAGGAAGAAAATATCTTGGGCTCAAAAATTCTTGACATGCTGCTTTGTGAGAAAGTGATAGAAATTCTGAGCTACCAAGAACCAAGATGACAATAGAGAAGGCTAAACTCCTTTCAATAAATGAGGAACAGGAATTTGGGAATTGGGGGAGAGTGGGGAGGAGGTAAGAAGAAAAAGACAGAATGTTAGAAGGTAGCATAAAGCCTGAAGACCTCAGGAGAAAAGTGGACAGAGACAATACCCTTTGTGGGTGAAGCAAAGGCTTCGTAGAACATAGAAGTCTGGTGAATGTATTTTTGTTGGTGTGATGTAGTCCTTTCCACGGCCACCTTTCTCTGATCATCAGTAAAACCTACTAAGTACACACCTATCTCATGAAAGTAGAGCTTTAGGGAAGGGGCTTGGCTGCAGCCCTAAAAATGTCATGAACAGATTTGGCAGATGATTCACACATGAAACTGATTTAGCCAAAGCAGGACTTCAGAAGCAAGTATCTGTGAGCTTGAATCAATTTCTACTCCTACTTGTAGGCATGAACAAAAATCTGGGGAAACAGTTTTGATTCTTATAGGACACTGCAAGGGACATGAGAATAAGGATATGTTTAACTCAATCTTATCTACACTTTAAGGGACAGGCTGATCCCAGATTTCATGGAGGTTATATATGTACTGTAATTCATTACATTTTAGAAACAACAGTCCAACCATGTGTTGGGTTATGAGTGACTTTATTTTATTTTTAAGATTTTACTTATTTATTTGACAGAGAGAAAGAGATCACAAGTGGGCAGAGAGGCAAGCATGGGGAGAGGGGGAAGCAGGCTCTTCACTGAGCAGAGAGCCTGATGCGGGGCTCGATCTCAGGACCCTGAGATCATGACCTGAGCCTAAGGCAGAGGTTTAATCCACTGAGCCACCCAGGCACCCCTATGAGTGATTTTAAAATGTTTCTCCACATATTATTCTTTATTTTCTAAGATTTCTATTTTTGATCACATATGATTACAATAATGCAGGAAAAGCAACATGAATTTTTAAAAAGATTTTATTTATTTAGGTTAAAAGTTCATTTTGAAATCATATTAAATTGGTATGGAGTTGTAAGAAGTAATACAGAGAGATCTTGTGTACCCTTTGCCTGATACAATGTCACAACTGGAATATTGACTATACATCAAGATACAAAACATTCCATCACCACAGGGGTCCCTCTTGTTCCTCCTTTAGCCACACTCACTTTCCTCCTGCTCCATCCCCTCCTTAATCCCTGGTAGCCACTAATTCTAGAAACAGTTCTCTATTTCTAAAATTTGGCCTTTGAAGAATGTTATATAGATGGAACCACACAGAATGTAAGTAGACTGTTGGGATTTTTTTTTTTTTTTCATTTAGCATGATTTCCTGGGGAGTCATCCAGGTCATTGCATGTATCAAAAGTATTTTTTTTCTCTTCATTACTGAGTAATACTTCCTGGTATAGATGTGCCAAAGTTTGTTTAAATATTTACCTATTGAAAGATATTTAGTTTGTTTCCAGGAATGGGATATTGCAAGTAAAGGTACTTATTGTGAACCAAATTGTGTCTCTCCAGAATTTCTGTGTTCAAGTCCTAGCTCTCAGGACCTCAGAATATGACTATATTTAGAGATAGCGTCTTTATAGGGGTAATCAAATTTAAAATGAGGTCATTTAGATGGGCCCTGTTTCAGGGTGACTAGTGTTCTTGTGAAAGCAGAAATTTGGAGGGAGGCATGCAAAGAAGATGAATGTCGTGTGAAAATGAAGTCAGAGATTGGGGTGAGGTTTCAGCAAGTCAAGGAGTACCAAGAATTGCACACAACTACCAGAAGCCAGGCAAGAGGCGTGGAACAAAGTCTCTCTCACAGCCCTCAGAAGGAAACAATCTTCTAACACTTCGATCTTGGACTTCTGGCCTCCCAAACTGTAAGACAAAAAATTTCTCTTGTTAAAGCCACCCAGTTTGTGGTGCTTTGTTAGTGCAGCCCTAGCAAACTAATACAGTGCCATAAACATTTGTATATAAGGTTTTGAATGATTACAAGTCTTCATTTCTTTGGGATAAATGCCCAGGAGGACAATTGCTGGTTCATATGGTAATTACATGTTTCTTTCTTTTTTTTTTAAGATTCTATTTATTTTATTTGAGACGCAGAGAGAGAGAGAGAGAGAGGGCACACGCACACACAAGCGGGGGGAGGTGCAGAAGAAGAGGAAAAAAACAGACTCCCCACTAAGCAGAGAGCCTGATGCGGGGCTCCATCCCGGGACCCTGAGATCATGACCTGAGCCAAAGGCAGAGGCTTAATCTAGCCACCTCGGTGCCCCAACATGTTTCATTTTTAAAGAAATAGCCAAACTATTTTCCAAACTGTTTGTACCATTTTACATTCCCCCTCCCCACCCAGCAATGTGTGAGTGATCCCGTTTCTCTTAATCCTCTCCAACATATGGCATTGTCACTTTTTTTTAAATTTCAGCCATTCTAATAGGTGTGTAGTGATATCTCATTATGGTATTAATTTGCATTTCTCTAATGGCAAATGAGGATGGACATCTTTGATGTGCTTGGTTGGTTGTTTTTACTGTTGAGTTTTGAGAGTTTTTATATATTCTAGATAATAGTTATTTGTTGTATATGTAGTTTGCCAAGTTTTTCTTCCAGGCTATGGCTTGTTCTATAATCCCCTAATAGAGTCTCTCTAGATCAAAAGTGTAATTTTGATAAAGTCTATTTATCATTTGTTTTCTGTTATGGATCACACTTTAGTGTCAATAAGAATTCTTGCCTGCGCCAGGATACCGAAGAATTTTTCCTATTTTTAAAAAGTTTTTAGTTTTCTATTTTCCATTTTAGTTCATGATCCATTTGACTTGATTTTTGTTTAAGATGTGGGGATTAAATTGAAGCTTATTTTTATTTTTTAAAATTTTTTGGCTTATAGATGTCTAATTAGTTCAGCACTATTTGTTTAAAAGGATAGCTTTCTCCCATTGAATTATTTCCGCACCCAAGTCAAAAATCAGTTGGGCATATTTTTGTGAATCTATTTCTTTTATTTATTTATTTTTTTTGTGAATCTATTTCCTAATTATTTATCCTGTTTTACTGATCTATGTGTCTTCTTCCATCAGTATCAAATTGTATTGATTAGTGTAGGTACAGATTAAGTATCAGGTATCAGGTAGAGTGATTTCTACCACTTTATGGAATCATATTTTGAAATATTTTTTTCCTGTTTTTCCTGCCATTTTTTTCCTGTTCCTTCTTAAGTTAGGACAGTGTTATATCTTAGACAATCCCTTGAAAAACCTGAAATACCAGCAGCTGGTGAGATTTGACTTTTTTTTTTTTTAATGGAAACTGTAGGTGCTATTCTCAGGTGAAAAGAGAGAGAGAGAGAGACATAAGAAATTTAGAGAAAAAAATATTTTCTGATCTTGGATTTTTGTGTGTATGTATGTATGTGATTATGGTACTAAAGGGATTAACATTGAACCATTGTGAGTTAAACCCACATCTGGGGATGAAATCCCACATCCTTCTAAGTGACTGGTCTGGAAGCAACCTTGACCTTGACTTTGCACTTCTACTTTTCTCCTCTACTGATGTCTTTAATTAATGCATTTAGATCCTTTACATTTTTTTATGTAGTTATTAATATTTTAGGGTTACATTTGAAATTTTATTTTTTGCTTTGCTTTTATTCTGGTGTTTTTGTTTGTTTGTTTCGATTTTCTTTTTTTCCTGCCGTTCTCTGGGTTAATTTAACATTTTGTAGAATTCCATTGCCATTTTTCCATAGTATTTTTAAAAAAATTTATCTCTTTCTGTAGTTGTTTTAGTGGTTCCTCTAGGTTTTACATTACATATACATAACATCACTCTTTACTGGTGTCATTTTACCAATTTGAGTGAAGTATATAAACTTTATCTCCCTTTGTATTTCTTAACCTTTCCCATTTAAAATATAACTTTCTTAAATATTTTCTCTACATGCACTTAGATCCATATCAAACAATGTTATAACTTTTGCTTCAATTCTGTAAAACAATTTAGAAAACTCAAGAGAAGGAAAGTCTATTTTTATTGGTGCATATTTTTGCTTACCAGATACTTTCTTCCTTTCTGATATTCTAAGATTTTTTTCTTTTATCATTTTTTCTCTGTTTAGAGAACTTCCTTAGCCATTTTGTTATGGTAGGTTTTCTGATGACAAATTCTCTTATTTTCCTGTTTCTGAGAATGTCTTGATTTCCCTTTCCCTGCTGAAGGATATTTTCACTGGACATTGGATTCTGGGTTGACACTTCTTTCATTTAAGCAGTTGAAAAATATGCCATTTTCTTCTAGCCTCTATAATTTCTGCTGGGAAATCCAACTATAATTTGATTGGTGTTTTTCATATAGGTGTGGTTTTATTTCTCTTTTGCTGCTTTCAATACTTTTTTCTTTGCCTTTTGTTTTTAAGACTTTGACTCTGATATGTCTTGGTGTGAATTTCTTTGGGGTTTTCCTCTTTGGGATTTTCTCAGATTCTTGAATCTGGAGGTTTATGTGTTGTTTTGGGGTTTGTTAATTTTGGGGGGACAAATTTGGGAAATTTTCA
>CM053603.1:118347636-118371723 GCA_028646535.1 Procyon lotor
GATGCCTTCCAACGTAAAGTAAAATTCAGAAACTTTGTTCTTCATATTTTTTCCCCACTGAGTCTGGCCATCATGTTTTTTCTTCTGGTGCAATCTTTTAGGAGGGACATTAACCAGATGAAGTGCATCCAAAAGAAGATATCTAACTTGTCACTGGAATGTAAAACTATATCATTTAAAAATGGTTAGAAGACGTGGAGAAGAATTTTGCACAGGGAGGATTGTGAGTAGGTAACTTGACACCAGTATTCAAATAGCTGATTACTTTCTTGTGGAAGAAGAATTCTGTAGGACTTTAGGGAGTAGAGAAGGATGAATACAGCAAGGTTAGAGTACGATGACCTTAACCTGATTATAGGGAATGATTTGGCAGTGATTAGAGCTGTTTAGGAATTGAATGGATATCTGGAAGGAATAGTGAACTCCTGTCAGTGAAGACGTTTAAGCAGAAGCCAAGTAACCACTTGTGAGGGATATTATAGAGAAAAATTAACTTAGGGAATTGTCCTAATTGATGTAACGTCCACTTCAACCCAGAGGGTCTCTGGTATTCCTCATGTTATTAGTTTTCCCAGGGAAGTCCTTGATGCATGTAACCAGGAGCCCAGGAGATGAGCAAGGATGAAAAAATGGAAACTTTATTTTTGTTATTAATTTATATTTTTTATAAATTTATATATTTTCATACATTTATATTTATTTTTATTAATTTATTTTTTATTTATAATAATAAATAAATAAATATTTGTTTTTTATTAATTTATTTTTTTATTGACATATAATGTATTATTTGCCCCCGGGTACATGTCTGTGAATCGTCAGGCTTACATATTTCACAGCACTTACCATAGCACATACCCTTCCCAATGTGGAAACTTTAAAGGCTATGTCTAAAATAGTTTTTCTTTTCTTCTGAAGTCAGAAAGACTTCCATGTTTACATTGTTATGATTATAAGAGCAAGGTTTATTTTTGAAATAAATAGTAATCATGATGGTTTGACTTTTAGTACAATTCTTTGTTTTTCCTGAAGTTAATAATTGCCTTATTTATTAACTTTCTTCATTTTCAAGTACACATAGCTAATTAATCTCCATATGCTTTAACAGTTTTATAAAATATTCTGCATTATTATTGTATACACAAATGTACTAGGTGATTTATCAAGTCCACATGTAACAATTTAGTACCCAACACTGTTAGCTGCATATCCAAAATCCATTCTCCTTTTCTCTCTCTTTTTAAAAAATATTTTATTTATTTATTTGAGAGAGAAAGTGGAGAAGCAGGATCCTCATTGAGCAGGGAGCCTGATGTGGGGCTTGATCTTAGGACCCTGTGATCATGACCTGAGCCGAAGGCAGATGCTTAACCAGCTGAGGCACCCAGATGCCCCTCTCCTTTTCTCTTTAATGGAAGCATTAATTGTTTAATGCAGCAATATGTAGAACTTTAAAAAAATTATTTACTAATCTCTCTTATAGGAAATATCATCCATAAGGTACTCATAAGATCCATAATATACTTCTCTTTCTCTTTATTCTCCTTCTCCCCTCTATATTTCTTTCTTTCTTCCAGAATATGCTGATTTTATGCAAAAATGGAGCAGGCTTTATATTACATGAGGCAACCATGAAAATAAAAGATGTAAGGAGCAAAGAATAGAGACTTGGGTGTTAATGGCATTACAAAACTCAGTCCAAGACTTTTTATCTTCAGATACCTGGTTAAATGTGGGGGGCAAATTATGATTTATGATTCAATCACTTTGATCAGGTCTCTAAGATATTCAGCTAAGTGTAACACTGACTGATATCAATGGCATTTTGAATCAGTGAATTTCTCAATAAATAATGTTGGGACAAGTACTAGTTATTTGGAAAAAAAAAAATGGAGCCTTAACTTTTTAAAAGATATTTTTATGTTTAGTTAATTAATTTATTTGAGAGAGAGAGAATAAGAGTATGGGGTGGAGGGCAGAGGGAGACAATCTTCAAACAGATACCCTGGTGAGCACAGAGCCTGTTGGGGGGCTAGATTCCAGGACCCTGAGATCATGACCAGAACCAAAATCAAGAGTCAGACACTTAACTGACTGAGCCACCCAGGTGTCCCTTTACTTCACTATCATACCAAAATTAGTCCTGGATGGAATAGCAGTATAAACTGAAATAAATAATGACTAAGCTTAATTATACAAAATTTAAATTTTCTATATAGATGCTCAAATAAGACAAATGATTAATTGGCAGGAAAATTGTTGCTACACTAAACTGTAAAGCTAAACTCCTTTCTATATAAAGAGTGCTATAATAAAAACAAAATTTCAGTAATAGAAAGGTTGACAAAGGAAACAGACAATTGTAAGAAAAAAGAAAGGTATTTGAGAAAAGCTTCTCATAAAACAGACTGAATAAATAAATAACAAATGAAAAGGAACTTGAAAAAAGAGACATTTAATTGGAAGAAGCCAATTAAAATATTATGAGTAATTTCCTCAGAGAGATAAGAGAAAATAGAACACCCTGGAAATAACAAAAAAATGTCACATACATTTAAAGACAAAGGAAACAGAAACACCATAGAACAAGACAAAGCTTTTGAGAAGTTAAAAAATTATTGTAATAAAAAAATAAAAAAACATGATAATAAAAATGACTGAAAAATAGTTGGGATATAAAATTAAAGAAATAACCCAGTAATTAGAATGAAAATACAAAAAGATGGTCAATAGAAAAATACAAAACTGAAAAACTAAATTATAAACTCCAACCTTCACCTAATAGAAGCTAGTAGAAAGAAAGACCAGAGTGGACAGAGGAGGAGAAACTGTCCAAGTCTCAGTCTTGTTAAACCTTCTCAGTCCAAAAGAGGTGACATTTAAGATTGAAAGTGTACATGGGTTGCCTATCATAATGAATAAAAAAGTCTAGAATACCGTGGACAAACAGATGTTCTAAGCTACTAGAAGAGAGGAAACTGTCCCATACGAAGGATCAGAAATCAAAATGGCATATGCATCTGTTTCTTCTTCCTATTATTATATCTTTTACTCTGGAAAAGATGTTGAAATTCATCAAATACATTTTCTAGTGATATTAATTCTTAAACTATGAGAAGGTGGTCTTGTTGATATCTCTTAGCTATGGGCGACGTGACCCCAAGAGTGACAGTGTGAGAGGACTGGTGAATTGCATAAATTCTATCTTCATTGCTGGAAGAACAAAGGAACTGAAGTACATCAGTGCCAGTATGGTGTTATTTTTCATTTACATCATTTTTGTTTTCCTCCCTCTCTCCATTCATTTTTCCCCCTATGGGAAACATTGTCAGAAATTGGCACAGGTACAAGAACCTCTAGGCTAAGAAGCATGGATTCTGTTCCCATATATGCCACTTTCCCCTGGGGCTATCTCACTGTAATCACATGGCCCCCATCATATGGTTTCTTTTAAACATTCTTAATTTCTGGATAGTGCAGAAAATTGAACCTGGATTTTAAAATATATCAAACTCTGAGGAAAGCTGTAGGGGAATAAAGTCAAAGATAAGAAAATATGAAGTTTTGCTTACAAAGTACAGTGCAAAGCTCTCATCTTTTAGAGTGACCGACTGATTATCCTAGTTTGCCATGGCCTGAAGAGGTTTCCAGGACATAGGAATTTCAGTATTAAAAGTAGGATAGCACCAAGTAAATTAGAATGAGTTGGTCACCCTAGATCTTACCCAACTAGCTCACTAAGATACCTATCCTTCAGCCTCAATGAACTAGCACAACAAGAGCTCAGGTTCCTAAAAAAAGTCCTTATCTCTATAGCTCCTGGGAATAACTCCAGGAATGGCACATTTGAACATTACAATCCAGTAGCTATCTCTGATGCATCTCCATACCTGTATCACCAACTGTAAAGAGAGAGACTTCCTCCTTTGCAGTTCACTTGTGATCTTCCTTATGCTACACCCCTCTCTTCCATCCCCTCCACTCTCACTCCTTCAACCCTTGATTTCTGGATTTCCGATTTAAGGTCTATGATTCTTCTTCCCCAATTTACTTTTACCCTAGAGATAGACACTTCTTCTACATACCAGGATATAAGTTTACTCTTAGGGGCTGTGATATAGTATAAAAATATATTTGGTCTTTGTCTTGGTTCCTGCACAGAGCTCCTAAAAGCTTGGAATTCCTCAGTGATAGGAGTGTATTTTGTTATTCACAACAAGCTCCTTTGGAGCACTGCTGAGTTTATGCTGATGAAGTGACTTAGGGTAGGGACCCTAGATGCACTAAGGGTGGAGCTGGTCAAGAGAAAGCCCTACTGCATAGAGGATCAGAACTCTCAGCCCCATTCAGGAACCTCCAGGAAGGGGCGGGGCAGGGCTGGAGATAGAGCTCTATAAAAATGTTCCAACAATAAGCTTCAGAGGTAGAAGCCCTCTGTAGAAGGCTAGCAAGGTTGGCATGAATACATCAAGGTGTTGGGAGAGTAGTATGCCTAAGAAGGGCATGGAGTTTTGCCTACCTGTCCCCCCGGCCCCCCCAGTACTTTCTCCTGTGTATTTTTTCTATCTGACTGTTCCTAAGTCTTAGCCTTTGTAATAAACTGGTAATGATAAGTGAAGCATTTTCCTAAGTTATGTAAGTTGTTCTAGAAAATTGTCAAATGTTGTGGGGGACGGAGAAAGTGGGCTATGAGAATCTTCAAACTTGTAGCCAAGTCAGACAGAAGTGTGAATAATCTGATAATCTGATATTTATGGCTGACATCTGAAGTAGGGACAGTCTTATAAGACTAAACATTTAAACCTGTGGAGTCTGACACTAAACCTGGGTGGTTAGTATAAGAATTGAATTGAATTGTAGATCATCCAATTGGTATCATAACTGGTTAGCATGTGAAAAACCAAACCAAACCATGCATTTGGTGCCAGAAGTGTTATGAGTAAAAACATTTCAGGGGAAAATTTAAAAATTCATATTCATTCAGCCATTCACTCACTTGTTCAATTAAAAATGTGTAGAGTTTTTACCACGTGCCAGGCACTATCTTAGGTGCTAGGGGTTTAGTGGTTAAAAACAACAACAGCAACCATCTTATTTTTTGCTGCTATGGAATTTATGTTCTTATGGTAAAAAATCAACAAATAAACATGTAAGTATAAGAGTAACATAGTTTGGATGTGAATAAAATCAAATAGCGTGATAGGAGAAACAATAATGGGGAATATTTTAAACTGGGTTTGTGAGAAGGTAGAATGTGAGCTGTAGCTGGAAACATGAGAAGGAGCCAGTAGTGAGAAGATGTAGGGAAAGGAAGAGTGACTAGAGAGACTTCCAATTGGCTTGTTTGAAAAACATCTAGAGAAGCATGGCTAGAACATAGGAAACAAAAATGTTATTATGTGATATTGGAAAGGTAAGAAGGAACCAGAGCATGCTAGGGCTTGGAAGGCCATGGGAAAGGCCACTACAGTTGACTCTTACAACACAGGTGTGAACCACATGGTCCACTTCTATGCAGATTTTTTACAGTATACTACTGTAAATGCATTTTCTCTTTTTTATGATTTTCTTAATAACATTGCCTTTTCTCTCCTTTATTATAATACAATATACAATACATATATAGAATGTGCGTTAATTGACTTTATGTTATTAGTAAGTTGGTGGTCAACAGTAGGCTATTAATAGTTAAGTTTTTGGGGTGTCAAAATCATACAGAACTTTTTGACTACATGGAGAGTCAGTGCCCCTAAGCCCCTTGTTGTTCAAGGGTCAACTCTAGATTTTTAGTAAGAGAGCAATGTGGTCTGAATTATATTGAAGGCATATATCTTTTGACCGCTGTGTGGGAAAGATCATAGGAGTTGAGAGTAGGGGTAGTGAGACCAATTAGGGAGGTATTGAAGTTGTTCAAGTAAATGTAAAACCTGGCTGGTTCTGGAATAGGAGGGAGAAGGTGGCCATATTTAAGACCCATTCTGGATTTAGAGATTACTATTGGATGAGGGTGAAGAAAAAAGAATTAAAGATGTCTTCTGCACTTTTGGTGTGAGCAGCAAGTGGCTGTTGGTGTCTGAACATAATTCATTGATCACACCATTCATGGCATTCATGTAGCCTGTAAGAGCTATAGAAAAAGAGACACATTGCTGAAGTAAGAAGAGCGTTTCCAAATGGTATTAAGTATTCCTCCACCACAATATGGGCATGTGCATAGTGGTTAGGAGCAGTAGCTACGGAGCCACATGGCTTGACTTTGTATTATTCCAACCTTCCACTTACTGTGCATATAGGTTAACTTCTTTGCCTGTTTTATTATGGAGGATATAATAAGTAATACATAGCTCACATGATTTTGTGAGGATTAAATAAGCTAACACATGTAAAGCACTTAGGAAAATATGTGGTGAGAAGTGATATTCTATTTATTAAATACTTTAAATAGCTGATGATATTCCATTATGTGACGTATTATAGTTCATATAATTGATCTTCCCCTTTGTCAGACATTTGGATTATTTCTAATAGTCTGTATTAGCTATGGTTCCATACTGAGCAATTTTCATGTAGAGAAATTTCTTCCATTATCATGATTATTTAGGAGAAATTCCTACTGTTGGATTTGCAGGCTCAAATCACGTGGGAGATTTAAGATGCAGGATTTAAGCCTTTTGCTACTTATTGCCAAAAGTTATACCAATTTAGACTCCCACTAGCCATGTATTTTCTCATACTCTAGCCAATCTTTGATATCATCATAAAAAAAAGAAAACACACTTACCAGATTGATAGAAGAAAATAGTATATCCTTATTAATTAAGGAATTATTGAATGGACTTAAAGCTTTATAATAAAGTTAACCACTGATTATTTTTATATTGGAGTATTTGGCATTTTTTTTTCAATTTGTAATAGCTATTTACCCGCTACATATGCTTCAATCGAGGTTAGTCAGTTGGTTGTTGAATTCAGTGTGTACATCTTTTACATCTTCCGTTCCCATACTGATATCCTATAAATATCAACCATGTTTTTAAAGGTTAATTAAACTGAAAATTTTTTTAGCATATGATAGAAGTTTAATATATGGGTTTTGTTTTTCAAAATAGTTAATTTGCTTGATATACTTTACTTGACTATTGAATAATTTATTCTCCAATTTAAAATACTTTCTCTAAAAATTATTGAGATATGCTTACAGAAATTTATATCTAAATGTACACATGAGTAAATTTTTTTTTAAAAAATGGAATGTACATGCCCTGTTTTAATGTAAAAAATTATTATTATATATGTTCAGCTCTGTTTTTGAGCTTTCCCCTCTATTCTATTCACCCATCTCTGTGGTTCTATACCACTATTTAAAGAATTGTAACTCTTTAATCCATTTAATATCTGAGCTTGTAAGTCTCCCAATGTATTCTCATTTCAAAAAGACATTCAAGTTTGGACTGGAATGTTGTCAAATTTCAAGATGAATTTTGGAGAATGTTAACAACATAATGCATCAAATCTCCCCAAACAGGGTAATATATTCATTTATTCAGGTGTTCCTCAGGTTTAGCAACTTTTGAGTGGCAATATATAAGCTAGAAATACAAACAACAAAACCAAAACAAAAATAGAACAAAGAAACCAAATGAAGGGATAGGGGAATGAGAAGGATAAGAATTTTTTCCCCTGAGAAATATTTTTTATCTTTTTAATTTCCACCAATTCCACACATTACTCAGTGCTCATAAGGATGTGTACTCTTTAATCTTCTTCCCTTGTTTCACCCAATCACCCACCCTCCTCCCCTCTGGTAACCAGCAGGTTTTTTGTTTGTTTGTTTGTTTTTTATAGTTAAGAGTTTGCTTTTTTGTTTGTGTTTTTTTCTTTCTTTATTTTGCTTCTTAAATTGTTCTTTATTTTTCGCATATCTATTACTGGTTTCTGATCTGTGGTTACCATTAAGCTTGTATATAACATCTTCTGCATGTATCAGTTTGTATTAAGTTGATAGTTGCTTAAGTTTGAGCCCATTCTTTACTCCACAGTCTCCCCACAGACACTTTAGATATATGGTGTCATACTTTACACCTTTTTACCTTGTGAATTCCTTGAATGAGCTTTATACATATACCTATTTTTACTACTTTTGTGCTTCCTACTTCTCTTACTCTTGCTTATGCTCTTTCCTTTCCACTCAAGATTCTCCTTTAACATTTCTTGTAGGGCTGGTTTAGTGGTGATGAATTCCTTTAACTTTTGTTTACCTGGGAAACTCTTTATCTCCTTCTATTCTGAACTATAACTTTGCTGGATAAAGTATTCTTGGTTGTGGGTTCTTTCCTTTCAGCACTTTGTATATATCATTCTACTCTCTTCTGGCCTGCAAAGTTTCTGCTGAAAATCAGCTGGTAGCTTTATGGGGGTTTCCCTTGTACATAACAGTTCTCTTTTCTCTTGCTGCTTTTCTTTTTTCCTTTTTCTTTTTTAAATTTATTTTTAATTTTTATGATGCTTTTAGCCACTGTATAGTACATCATTAGTTTTTGATGTAGTGTTCAATGATTCATTAGTTATGTGTAACATCCAGTGCTCATGACAATAAGTGACCTCTCTTGCTGCTTTTAATATTCTTTCTTTGTCACTACTTTCTGCCATTTTAATTACGATGTGTCTTGGTGTGGACCTCCTTAGGTTGATTTTGTTGGGGACTTTCTGTGTATCCTGGATCTGAATTTCTGTTTTCTTCCCCAGATTTGGGAAGTTTTCAACTATTATTTCTTCAAATAAATATTCTGCCCCTCTTTTTCTCTCCTTTTCTTTGGGGATTCTTATAACATGAATGTTATTATGTTTGATGGCGTCAATGAGTTCCCTAAGTATACCTTCATCCATTCTTCTGCTCCTTATAGTATACTATTCATTCCATTCAGTGTATTTTTAATTTCAGTTCTTGAGTTCTTCATCTCTAATAGGTTCTTTTTTATGTTTCCCATCTCTTTGTTAAGGGTCTCAGTGAAGTCCTCCACTCTTTTCTCAAGTCCAGTGAGTATCTTTATGACCACTATTTTAAATTCTTTATTAGGCATATCACTTATCCCTATTTTATTTAGCTCTCTTGGTGTGGTTTTGTTCTGTTTTTTCATTTATCCATATATTCTTCTGACTCCTCATTTCGTCTAACTCTCAGTGTCCGTTTCTATGTGTTAGGAAAGTCAGCTATGTCTCCTGCTCTTGAAAGTAATGACCTTATGAAGAAGAGGTCTTGTAATGCCCTGCAGTGCAGTGTCCCCTGTTTACTAGAACCTGTTTTTTCAGGGGATTTCCTATGATGGGTTGCACACACCCTGATGTTGCGGGTGAGCCACTTTTGCCTTCAGTCCAGTCGCTGAAGTGGCTTTCTTTGCCTGTTATGGGTAGGATTTGGTCCCTGTGTTGTGAGTCAAAGTCTGGGGCCATCTTAGGCTTGAGTTGAGTCAGACCAGGCATTTGCCAGAGATGTGGTAACACAGAACTACAGGGTACTGTCCCTGTTGACTCCTGAGAGAAGCTTTCATTGGCGGGTGTAGCCTGTAGTCAGACCAAATGGCTGCCCTAGCCCACTGCTGGGGCCGCAGTCAAACTGCTGTGTGTGGTTATCCTCCCCTTTCCCCTGCCACAGGAGTCACCTGGGAGCAGCGCTGATCCCTACTGGAACTGCTTGCATACTACCAGGCTTATTGCACTACTTGACATAAACTCTAACCAAGGGTATATTGGAGAGGGCAGGTCCAAAGGGGAACACAGAGGTAGGCCTACAGTGTCAGCAAGGTTAGCATGGGTCTACTGTGGAAGGATATCTGGAGCCAAGGCATAGCTGGAGGCTGCGTACCCACAGGAAAATGCAGGGTAGGGTGCACTCTTAGCAAGTTAGGTAGCAAGTGTTGGTGTTGTGCTTGTTCCCACAAGTGTCCCTATGTCTAGGCTGTGGGGCAGGGGAGGGAAATGGTTCCTGCCAGCTCTTTTGTTCTTGGAGAAGTCTCCCAATGATCCCTGTCCCTCCAGTGCTTGCTTTGAGATTAGTAAATAAATCCCCCTCCTGTATACCCCAGGCATTTTTCAAATTGCTGCTTCTATGCTGTATGCCTTTAAGGCTGTTCATTGTTCTATCTCTTTAAGGGCAGGGACTTTACCCTCCTGGCTCTCCCAGAGCTGAGTCCACCGATTATTAAAATTCTAGGTGTTAAGCCCCGCTGAATGTAAGATCTCATGGTATTTGCTCTGCTTGGTTTTCAAAGCCATTATGTTATGGGAATTTGTCTTCCTGTGCAGGCTCCCTATTGTGAGGGTCAGTTTCTTTCCCCTTTGTGCACTGGAGGTGTCCCTCCCTCCTTCGGATAGCCCTGTGGTCCGTTTAGCTCCCAACTATGTCTCCGCCCTTCCTATCCTCTTTGATGTGGCCTCTTCTCTACATTTAGCTGTGGAGAGTTTGTTTTGCCAGTCTTTGGGTCATTTTTCTGGGTTATTTACACTGATGTGAGTGTTATCTAGTTGTGTCCGTGGGACGAGGGGAGCTCAGGGTCCTACTTGTCATCTTCCCTGGTAGTCTCTTCATTTTTTAGACTGTAGTAAAACATATATTACATAAAATTTATCATTTTAATCATTTCAAGTGTACATTTCAGTGGTATTAAATGCATTTATGATGTAAAATCTTCAATACCATCCATCTCTATAACCCTTTTCATCTTATAAAGCTGAAATTGTGTACTCATTAAGCAACTTTCCATTCTCCCCTCCACTCAGACCTTGGTAAATACCATTCTACTATCCATTTCTATAGTTTTAACTACTGTAAGTATCTCAGAAAATAGGAATCATATAGTATTTTTCTGTGACTGATTTTTCTCCTAGCATAATATTATTCAAGTTTCATCCATGTTATAGAATATTGCAGAATTTCCTTTCTTTTAAAAACTGAGTAATATTTCAATGCATGTATATACCACATTTTGCTTATATATTCATCTGCTGAAGGACACTTGGGTTGCTTCTAAATTTTAGCTTTTGTGAATAATACTGCAATGAATATATATCTCTTTCAGACCCTGTTTTCAATTCTTTTAGGTATACATACAGAAGTGGAGTCACTAGATCACATGTTAATTCTATTTTTAACTTTTTAAGAAAGTGCCATTCTATTTCCCTCAGTGGCTGTACCATTATATTTTCTCAAAAAAGGGTGCACAAGGATTCTAATTTCTCTACAACCTCCCCAACTTGTTTTTGTTCTTTTCATGGTAGCCATTGTAATGAGTATAAGGTGGTATCTCGTTGTAGTTTTGATTTGCATTTCCTTAGTGATTTGTGATACTGAGCATTTTTTCATGTGCTTATTGGTCATGTGTCTATCTGCTTTGCAGAAATGTTTATTTAACTCCTTTGCCCATTTTTTAATTGGGTTGTTGGTTTTTTATTGTTAAGTTTTAGGAGTTCTGTTTAGTTCTCTATGTTCTACATACATAGAGAACATAAGGACATAAGGAATATTAATTCCTTATCAGATATGTGATTTGCAAATATTTTCTCCCATTCTGTGGTTGCTTTTTAACTGTTACTATCATTGTTTGATGCATAATTTAAAAAATTTTCATGAAGTCCAATTTCTCTTATTTTTTTTCTTTTGTTGCCTGTGACTTTGGTGTTGGATTCAAGAAATTACCAAATCTAATGTCATAAAGTTTTTGCCCTTTTCTTTCCCAGGAGTTTTTATAGTTTTAGGTCTTACATTTAGGTATTTGGTCCATTTTGAGTTGATTTTTGTCTAGGGTATTAGGTAAAGTGTCCAACTTCATTCTTTTGCATGGGAATATCCAGAACTAGTTGTTGAAAAGACTGTCCTTTCCCATTAAATGATCTCAGCACCTTTGTAAAAAATCATTTGACCCATAAACACAAGGGTTCATTTCCAGGCTTTCTATTCCATTCCATTCGTCTAAATGTCTATCTTTATACCACTATCATACTATATTCATTACTGTAGCTTTGTATTGTTTTAAAATCAGAAGTATGAATCTTCCAGTTTTGTTCTTATTTCTCAAGATTGCTTCAGCTATCTGGGGGTCTCTTAAGATTCCATATGAGTTTTAGGATGAGTTTTTCTATTTCTGTATAAAAAGTTAATTGGAATTTTGATAGATATTGCATTGAATTTGTAGATTGCTTTGGATACTACTGACATCTTAACAATATTAAGTATTACAGTTCATTAATGAAGTGTCTTTCCATTTATTTATGTCTAAATTTCTTTCAGTAAAATTTTGTAGTTTTTATTGTGTAAATCTTTTACCTGTTTAATTAATTCATAAGTGTTTTGTTCTTCTTGATACTATTTTAAAAGGACTTGTCTTTGTAATTTCTTTTTCAGATTTTTCATTGTTAGCATATAGAAATGCAACTTACTTCTGTGTATTGACTTTGTATCTTATTACTTTGCTGAATTCATTTATTAATTCTAATGATTTTTGTTTGTTTCCTTTTCCTTTTCTTTTTGTTTGTATTTATTTGTTTTTGGTAGAATTGTTAGGGATTTCTACATTTAAGATCACATCTTTGGCAAACAGAAATAATTTTACTTCTCCATTTTTAAAAATTTTCTTTTCTTGCTTAATTTTCTCTGGCTAGAACTTCCAGTTCTATATTAAATAGAAATGGTGAAAATGAACATCCTTACTTTATTGCTGGTCTTAGAGGAAAAGCATTCAGTGTTTCACAATTTGGTATGATCACTGTGGGTTTTCCACATACAGTTTTTATTATATTGAGATAGATTCTCCATTCATCAGTGGAGCCCTCAGGTCTGGGGCTTCCCTTGTAGAGAGATTTTTGATTACTGATTCAATCTCCTTACTAGTTATAGATCTACTCAGATTTTCCAATTTTTCATAATTCAGTCTTGATAAATTTAATGTTTCTAGAATTTGTGCATTTCATTTAGGTTATCAAATTTTTAAGCATACGAGTGTTCATAGTACCCTTTTATAATTCTTTTTTTATTTTAAATTCAATTATCCAACAATTAGTACACCATTAGTTCAGATGTAGAGTTCAACAATTCATCAGTTGCATATAACACCCAGTGCTCATCACACCACATATATGTTGCCCATTACCCAGTTACGCCACCTCTCCACCCACCTCCCCTTAAGCAATCCTCAGTTTGTTTCCTATAGTTAAAAGTCTGCCATGGTTTGTCTCCTTTCTGATTTCTTTTCATTCAGTTTTCCCTCCCTTCTTTCTGGTCTTCTGCATTGTTTCTTATAGTCCACATTTGAGTGAAACCATATAATAACTGTCTTTCTCCAACTGACTAATTTCATTTAGCATAATACCCTCAAGTTCCATCCACATCGATGTACAAAATAGTCACCAAGATACTAGCCAGTAGGATCCAACAGTACATTAAAAGGATTATTCACCACGAACAAATAGGATTCATTCCTGGGCTGCAAGGTTTGTTCAACATTCGCAAATCAATCAACATTACACATCACATTAATAAAAGAAAGGACAAGAACCATATGATCCTCTCAACTGATGCAGAAAAGGCATTTGATAAAATACAGCATCCTTTCTTGATTAAAACTCTCCACAGTGTAGGGTTAGAGGAAACATACTTCAATTTATCATAAAAGCCATTGATGAAAAGCCCATAAAGAATATAATTCTCAATGGGGAAAAATGCCTTTCCCCTAAGGTCAGGAACCCAACAGGGATGTCTCCTCTAACCACTGTTGTTCAACACAGTACTAGAAGTTCTAGCCTCAGCAATCAGACAACAAAGAGAAATAAAAGGCATTCAAAAATGGCAAGGAAGTAGTCAAACTCTCACTCTTCACAGATGACATGATACTTTATGTGGAAAACCCAAAAGGCTCCACCCCAGAATTGCCAGAACTCATACAGCAATTCAGCAATGTGTCATGATACAAAACCAATGCACAGAATTCAGTTTCATTTCTATACACTAACAATGAGACTAAAGGAAGATAAATTAAGGAATCAATCTCATTTACAATTGCAACCCAAACTATAAGATACCTAGGAATAATTCTTTTCATTTCTATAAATTTAGTAGTCATGTCCCTATTTTCATTTCTGATTTTAGCAAGTCGAGTTTTTTCTCTTTTTTCTTAATTTAGCTAGCTAAGTTTGTCAATTTGGCTAATATTTTCAAAGAATCAACCTTTGGTTTCATTGATTTTCTGCTATTTTAAAAAATCTTCTATTTCATGGTCTCTGTTCTAATCTTTATTCCTTCCTTCCTTCTTCTAACTTTGGATTTAGTTTGTTCTTATTTTTTTTTAGTTCCTTAGGTTGCAAGGTTAGGTTGTTGATCTGAGATTTTTCTTATTTATTTATTTATTTTTAGTTTATATAGATTATTTATAGTTCACAGCTATTAACTTTCTCCTTAGCTTTCATTATGTTCTATAAGCTTTGGTATGTTGAGTTTTCATTTTCACTTATCTCTAAGTATTTTCTTTTCTTTTTTAAAAAAGATTTAATTTATTTGACTCTGAGAGAGAGAGAGAGAGCACAAGCAGAGGGAGTAGCAGGCAGAGGGAGAGGGTGAAGAAGCAGGCTTTCTGAGCAAGGAGCCTTACACAGGGCTCCATCCCAAGACCCTGGGATCATGACCTGAGCTGAAGGCAGATGCTTAACTTACTGAGGCACCAAAGTGCCCTTCATCTCTAGGTATTTTCTAATTTCCCTTGTGATTTCTTCTTTGATCCTTTGCGTGTTTAAAAGTTTGTTGTATGATTTCCACAAATTTGTGAATTTTTCAGTTTTACTTCTGTTATTCATTTCTAACTTCATCTGCAACTTGTGGTTGGTGTAAAAACGTTGTGTGGTATCTGTATCATTACAGATACATCTATTAAGATTTTATTTGTGGCCTAGCATTTGGTTTACTCTGGAAAATGTCCCTTTTGCATTTGATAAGAATGTGTATGCTATTAATGTTGGGTAGAGTGTTTTGTAAATATGTTAGAAATAGTCAGTTCATTGTGTTAAGTCTTGTATTTGCTTACTTATCTTATATCTGAGTGTTCTACCTATTATTGAAAGTGGAGGATTAAAGTCTTTAACTATTACTATAGATCTGCCATTTTTCCCTTCAATTCTGTCAGTTTTCATTCAGATTCAGATTCATATATGACCTGTCACTAAATGTACAAATGTATAAATGTTTATAATTGTTTATCTTTTTGTTCTATTGAATCTTTTATTATCAATTCTTTGTCTCCTTTTTGTTTGTTTTAATGTCTATTTAACCTCATATTATATTAGTCTGATGTAGTATTGTTCTGTTTTCTTTTGGTTACTATTTGCAAAGAACATCTTTTTTTCATCCTTTTACTTTCAACTTATTTTTGTCTTTCGATCTAAACTGAGTGTCTTATAGATGGAATATAGTTGCAACATGTGTTTTTATCCATTCTGACAATCTCTGTCTTTTGATTGGAAAATTGAATCCATTTACATTTAAAGTAATTACTATCTAAAAATAAAATTAAACATATTTGGGGAAAAAACACTGAAACACTTTGAAAACCTAAAAATAAATAAATAAATAAATAAATAAATAAATAAAGTAATTACTATCCAGAAGGACTTATTTCTGTCATTTGCTATTTGTTTTCTATTTGCCTTATACATCTTTTGCCCCCCATTTCCTGTATACTCTTTTCTTTTGTGTTTTTTTTTTGTAATAAAATGTTTAAATTTACTTTTTATTTTCTTTTGTATATATTCAATAGATATTCGTGGTTACCATGGAGATTAAAGGTAATATCATAAAGTTATAACATTCTTATTTGAATTTATAGCAATTTAACTTCATTAATATACAAAAACTCTGCTCCTTTACAGTTCTGTCCCCACAACTTTTGGTTAGTTATTGATGTCATGAACTTACATCCTTATACCTTGGATGCCCCAGAATATAACTAATGGCTCTTTTAAATTCTTTAGTCTCTTAAATTTTGTAGAAAAGATAATGTGGAATTTTATATCCAATCTATAACAACACTAAGTTTTTGACTAATACTTTTTAAAAATGTATGAATCTCTTTAATTATGTAGAAAACAAAAAGTAGTTGCAAACCCTTGTTACAATAATACTAACTTTTATAATTGCCTATGTATTTACCTTTATTGAGGTCTTTCTTCATATAGCATATAGTTATTATCTAGTGTCCTTTCATTTCACCTCACAAAACTCCTTTGAGAATTTCTTTCAGAGCAGGTCTTGTGGTAATAAACTCTAAACTCTTGTTTATTTGGGACTATCTTTTTTTTTTTTTTTTTTTAAGATTTTGTTCATTTATTTGACAGAGAGAGAGAGATCACAAGCAGGCACAGAGAGGGGGGAAGCCAGCTCCCCACCAAGTGGAGAGCCCGATGTGGGGCTTGAGCCCAAGACCCTGAGATCATGACCTGAATCAAAGTCAGAGGCCTTAACCCATTGAACCACCCAGGCACTACATTTTTGGGACTATCTTAATTTCAGTTTTGGCGGTTTAAGATTCTTGATTGACAGTTGTTGTTTTTTTTTTTAGGACTTTGAATATGTGAGTTCACTGTTTTCTGTCTTCCAAGGTTTCTGATGAAAACTGCTGATTATTTATTGAGAATCCCTTATACATGAAAAGTGTCTTCTTTCTTGTAGCTTTCAAGATTCTCTTTGTCTTTGTCTTTCAAATAGTTGTTTATAATGTGTCTCAGTGTGGATCTCCTTGAGTTCATCTTCCTTGCAGTTTGTTGAGCTTCTGGGATGTTTATATTCAAGACTTTCATCAACTTTGGGAAGTTTTTAAGCATTATTTCTTCAAACATTCCTATTGTCATTTCTTATTCTGAGACTTTCAAATGTGTACGTCTGTCCCTTGGTGTCCCATACATCCTTTTGACTCTAATCATTTTTCCTTAATCTTTTTTCTTTTTCTTCTTTAGACTCCATACTGTCAATGATCTTATCTTTAAGTTTGCTGATTCTTTCTTTTGCCTGCTTAAATCCGTCTTTGAATCCCTCCAGTGAAATTTTCATTTCAGTTATTATACTTTTTAGCTTCAGAATTTCTTTTTGGTTTCTTTTTATGTTTTTACAAAATCTCTTTAATGATATTTCCATTTTGTTCATACCCCACTTTTCTTGTCTTCTCCACATTATCCTTTAGTTTTTTGAGCATCTCTAAGAGAGTTGTTTTAAAGTCTTTGTCTAATAGATTCTCTATCAAGTCTTTTTCTAGAGATAGTTTCTGTTGATTACTTCTTCCTTTAAATGTGCCACATTTTTCTGTTTCTTTATATACCTTTGATTTCATATTAAAGATTGGATATTCAAATCTAATGATGTGATAGCTCTGGATATTAGATTCTAACCCTCTCCACGGGTTTGCTCGTTTTTATTTTTTATTTATTTATTTTGTTTTGTTTTGTTTTGAGGCAGATTGTTTCTATGCCAAGGATTAGAAGAGAAGTAAACGTAGGTCTCGGGGTGCCTGGGAGGCTCAGTGGGTTAAGGCCTTTGCCTTCAGCTCAGGTCATGATCTTAGGGTGTGGGTTAAGCCTCTGCCTTCGGCTCAGGTCATGATTTAAGGGTCCTGGGATCGAGCCCCATGTCCGGCTCTCTGCTTGGTGGGGAGCTTGCTTCTTCCTTTCTCTCTGCCTGCTTCTCTGCTTGCTTGTGATCTCTCTCTCTCTCTGTCAAATAAATAAATGGAATCTTAAAAAACAAAACAAAACAAAACCTCTAGGTCTCCTCAGGCCTTTTTCTGAGTTTGTGCTTTTCCTTAGGAATATACTTTTTAATTTTCCCTGTATTTGCAGTTTTTTCAATGTCCCCATATATATTTTTAATATTTTATTTATTTATTTGACAGAGAGAGAGAGAGAGATCACAAGTAGGCAGAAAGGGAGAGGGAGGCAGGCTCCCCACTGAGCAGAGAGCCCAATGTGGGGCTCGATCCCAGGACCCTGAGATCATGACCTGAGCCGAAGGCAGAGGCTTAACCCACTGAGCCACCCAGGTGCTCCTCAATGTCCCCATATTTAATGTCTAGCCTCCAAAAGAGGAAAAAGAGAAAAATGAAGGGAGGAAGAAAAAGGACCCTGGCTCATTAAGTCCCCTGAGATTCATTTCAGCCAGAGACAAGGGGCCTCCAACAATGGGAGGAAGTGTAGAAACATGGTCACCCACCTGTTTGCATGACTGTTATCAGAAGCACAGATCTCAGATATTTGGAGGACAGAGCCCTTTTTGTCCACCCTGGCTTTTGGTAGAAGCTCTTCTTGGAATGTGCTCACAGCTGCCTGTCTTGGGGCTTGAGGGTGGGGGGATGGTAGCTCCTACTATCTAAGAGTTGAAATTGACTGAAATGAACAGTACTTTGCTTTCCAAGACTTACTCTGGAAGTTGAAAACTTTCAATAGACTCCAGAGTTCCAAAATAGTTAAATCAGATAAATTCTGCCCATACAATTATTGCCTAGGAAGACAGAAAGTTTCCTGATGTTTCCCACTCCACTATCTTTCCAGAATCTTCTTTCCCTTGAGGAAATTTGACTTTTGTTTTATTGAAAAAGCTGAAGATAAGATGAGCTCAAAGACCAGGGACACTTTCTGACTGTGAGAATTGGAAATAAAGGAATGACAAAAATATATTACACGCGTGTGTTGCTTTTTTACTTATTAAGTATTTTTGATACATGTCACTTTATCTTCCCAGTATCCATGCACATGTCACTTCATCTTCCCAGTATCCCTAAAGAAAAACAGAGAAATCTCTAAAATGTCCATTTTACAGAAGAGGAATTTATCTCAGAAAGCCTAGATTGCCCTGAGTGGGAAAGCTAGTTGTTGCAACCTTTGACTCAGGAATAGGTCATATGTATTTTAGTGCTTGCTCTATAATACTTCTCAGTGTAGTCAGTAATGGTTATGAAAAAAAGGATGAGTTTAGATTGAAGAGCATTACACATTAGGTACACTACCTCATGTACCCAACCCCAGCCCCAACACAAATATATTTGATTCAGGACAATTTGTTTTCTACAATTTAAAACTTTTCTCCTCCCCAGAGGCTAGACTTGTTTTTCCCACCTTGTTACTTTCCTCCCTCCAAGCCTATTCTTGTGAATAGAACAATATATCTAAACTTCACAAGTACTTCCTTATATTTCAGCTATTGACAGTTTTAAAATCTAAATTGTGGGGCAGAAATGTGACACAGTAAGCATCTAAGAGCTGGGTTGGAAAATGATATTTTAATCAGGTTGAATTTTTCAGCTTCTGGATTCACATGGTGTAGATAGAGCTTTCCTGTTCTGCCTGGCCACTGTGCAGATTCCATATAATATGGGCTTACAGATATAGAAGAGCCTTATATGCAGTGCTCCCATTTTGTAGAAGGGAAACTAATGCCCAAAGAGGTAAGCTCATTTTTTAAGATCACTCTATGCAAATTTAACCTCTGTGTTATTGGCAAATGATTCAGTTAAGCCCTAGCTCAGTGATTAGTGATCTGTGGAAGGTTGGCATCTGACCCTGCTAGAGAGATTTAGTACACAGGATATTTGCTAGGGAGTGTCCTTAGGACCAACACCTATGGAAAGAAAGGGGCAAATGCAGGAGGGGGCAGAGGGAGAAGTGGAGCTGTCATAGGGAAACTAGCTCCTGGTCACTTCAACCAACACCATAAGAAACTCTGGAGCTAAATGGTCGGTCAGGGTTGCCCCAATTTGATTGCAATGACCAAGACTTTCTAGTCCAGCCTCCCTCTGTTCTTGGATAAGAACAGGAAGGAGTCACCTTGGGCAAGGAAGCTCTGGACCTGAGGCAATCCCTGGAGGGCCGACAACCGTAGGCAATCTGCGACAGAAGTTCCAGCAGCTGGGTCAACCAGACCTTCCTTGAAGGGGGAATCAAAGCAGTACCTCTTCACATCCATCATAAGAGCCTTGCTGAAATGGTGGATTAGAGATTGCGTCCAAGTTTTATCAGCTGCAAAACTTGGACTTGGAATGAGGATTCCCTGGCTACTATCCTCTGTCTTTACCATTCTTCTTTGCTATTAGAATCCAAAACCTTTCTTAGGAGTTTGTGATTTGGAATTATTTGTGATTCTTAGATATGAACTGTTGAACTGTGAAGAGACTTGCCAATCTAGTTGGCTCAATCTTTTTATCTTCATGCTCAACCACCACAACAAAAACATTTAAGTCTAACCCTGAAAGTTTGACAGCTCCTGCAGAATACTTAATACCAAGCTCTCCAAATCTCTTCAAACACCGTAACTTAAAAAAAAATCTGTTTACTGCATTCTCCCTGGAACTGTGTGTTGATAAATGATTACCCTAAGGAATTTTCTGAATCTACATCTTTTGTGTCTGCAGACATCATCCCTCCTCTGATGAATACTGAACCAAAATTCTCCAGTACCATAGAGGATTTAAGGATATGATTGAGACCTTGCTGTGAACCGATACAGGCTTTACCTATGACTTGAACTCAGTCGTTACATTCTATCTGCCTACTATATTGACATGTCAATGTCTTGTTTATTTTTTAAGCTCAAAGGCCACCTCCTCCAAAAGGATTAAATGATTTAATACTTAAAAAACACTCAACCATACCTAGCATATACATGTAAGGATTCAATAAATATTATTATTGTTATTATCATTATTATTATTATTGTCTTTTTAATAGCTTTGAATCTTTTGCATGGAGTTCCATAATGCACACTCTATAGCTTATTCCTTTGTATGTTAAAGACACAAAAATATATTTTTTTCCTACATGCCATTGCCACTTGCAGCTGTGGTTTCAGAGATGATAATCATGTTTGACTACAACCCAGGCACAGTGTTCAGTAGTGGCACAGAGAGGAGAGTATAAGAGAGAGAGTGCCAGAGTCACCCACAAGTCACTGAGTCACAGGAGCTTCAGGAACCATCTGTCCCCAAATGCTCTAACAATACCTCAAGCCAGTTGACCTCCGTGTTTCTGTGGTACTCCTCCCTCAATGTAGCAAAGTGTTACATCCCATCTCTAAAAAACTGCTTTAAAACTTTCTTAATTTAGGACAATTTAACTTTGGAAATTTCATCCAGAATTCTCTGTTTTCTGGGACCAAACTGACCAAGTTCCTTCCCTCTTCTTTAAGACTGTCCTTTAATATATGGAGAGACTTATTGTAGCCAATCACTCTAGAACACATTTTGTAGAACTATTATGTATTGACTGGCTTCAAAGGCCCTTTGTGTTGCCTAGTCTCTTGCTTCATTTTTGGTGGTTGAATATGGGCTAGAGATTAAGTTTGATTCTTAGGTGGGTTAGTATCACAGTTCTCTCTCATAGGCTGGTCTGGAAATTCCTTTTTCCTTCTTTCTACTTACCTAAATGTGATCTTTCAAAAAAAGACTGTTTATGTATGCCAAAGAATTCCATGACTCAATATTGATACTCATTTCTTCTTCTGAGTTATCCTTGCTGTAATCTTTTAAGGACACTTTTGGCTATATACCCAGTTCTTGTCATGCCCCCTTTGAGGAGCTAGAGAGTGTTATGCCCTTGGCTCAGGATTTAGGGGTGAATCTTATCATGTGGTTCTTGTTCCTGATTCTATCTTGAAAAATTGGTATAAATAAACATGACAGTGAAGCCCACAGAGAGAATTGATGCTACTGAAAAGATGAAAGAAGACAGACTGTTTAGATGCATGTGAGCACCAGGTTTTCTTTATGTTCATTTAAAAAGTTACTATTTTTTGGAAATGGCAGTACATTTATGTGGTTCAAAAATCCAAACAATGTTAACAGATATAAACAGAAAATCTGGCTCCCACCCCTGTCTCTATTCACTCTGCTTTCCCTTGCTTACTGTGTTTATCCTTTTACTGTTTATTTTTTAAATGACAAGCAAATATAAATGCATATACTTATTTCTCCCCCTTTTGCACAATGAGTAATTAAAACAGAAACCAGTAATGCTCACCAATATTCATGCTCTTCTCTAAGAGAGACTTTGTGTGTATTTGCATGAGAGATGACAAGAAGGAAATATATCATAAATCTACCAAATTTTCTAATGCATTGTCACATCAAAGAAACCATGACCCAGGATTGAAAATGCTTTTATCTTCTCTTCAGTTCCTCATATTTGCATCAGTAAGACATTGGCTGTGAAATTTGGACTGCTCCAAAAAAGCACAAATATTCACGTTAGATATGGCCACAGAATATAGTGGATAAAGAAGTACTTCCCAAGGACAGAGCCAGTGACAATAGCATCAAATGGACAGGAGATCTCCACCCAATGGCAGCATCAATTTCCAGACAACTAATCTTCCCTACTCCCATTTTAAAAGCTCTTCAAAATGCCTTCCCGGGGGGAATTAGGAATTGCTATGGACAATCACTTCTGTGTATTTCCTGTCCTTCCTTTTTCTGAATGAGTATTTTTATTTTGGTAATCCTTCGCTATTACACAATTACATATTCCACTTAACTACTGGGTCACTGGACCATAAGGAGATGTATCCAGATCAGACAGAAAGGACAGATTCAGATATGCTGAATTCAGCAAATTCAGACTGAGTTTGGTGCAGTTACTGGATAGGACATTGTGTTGTGTTCTTTGGGGAGAATGTAAGGGTGTTTGATATGTTGAAGAAGAGTAAGCCAGAAGTTTGATGGCCAGAATGGCATATTGGGGAAGACACGGCTAGTGCTCTTTAATATCAATGTATTTTCTTCCTCCTGAGCATACAGGTAGACTACATTTTTCTTGTCTTTCTTGTGGTTCAGGGTGACCACACGACTGAGTTTTGACTAATGAAAGAACAGAAGTGATGTTCCCATTTTCAGGTTTGCCCATAAAAACCTTCCTCATGTGATTCTCACTCTCTTGGCACTCATCTTCTGGCTGAACAGTGCAGACCCCAAAGACTTAGAGGAGGGAAGAGTCACAGGATTATGTGGATCCTTGAGTTACAGCCTCAAGCAGAACTCATCAGGAACTTTCTTTTCAGACCTCCTTTTGAGCTAGGTGGTAAAGCCTCCTCCTCTTCTAGCCATTACCTCCTTAAATGCCTGACTGCATGCCAGTACTCTGCACAAGTCCATGTACCACTAGAAGTCTGTTTGTCCTGGAAGCTTTTTATTTCTCCTTCTATTTTCAATGATAGTCTAGCTGGATATAGTATTATTGGCTGCATATTTTTCTAGTTTAGTGCTCTGAATATATCATGCCAGTCATTTCTGGCCTGCCAGGTCTCTGTGGATAGATTTTCTGCCAATCTAAAATTTTTACCATTGTATGTAACAGATCTCTTGTCCTGAGCTGCTTTCAGGATTTTCTCTGTCACTGAGACTTGTAAGTTTTACTATTAGATGATGGGGTGTTGACCTATTTTTATTGATTTTGGGGGGGGAGGTTCTCTGTGCCTCCTGGATTTTGATGCTTGTTCCCTTCACCAAATAAGGAAAGTTCTCTGTTATAATTTGCACCAATATACCTTCTGCCCTTCTCTTTCTTCATCTTCTGGGATCCCAATTATTCTAATATTGTTTTGTCTTATGGTGTCACTTATCTCTTGAAATCTCCCATCACGGTCCAGTAGTTGTTTATCTGTCTTTTTCTCAGCTTCTTTATTCTCCATCATTTGGTCTTCTATATTACTTATTCTCTCTTCTGCCTCACTTATCTCAGTGATTAGAGCCTCCATTTTTTTATTGCGCCTCATTAATAGCTTTTTGGTTTCAACTTGGTTAGATCTTAGTTCTTTTATTTCTCCAGAAAGGGATTTTATTTCTCCAGAAAAGGATTCTTTAATATCATCTATGTTTTTTTCAAGCTCAGCTAGCATCTTGATAATTGTCATTCTGAACTCTACTTCTGACATCTTACTAATGTCTGTATTGATTAGGTCCCTAGCTGTTGGTGCTGCCTCTTGCACCTTTTATTGAGGTGAGTTTCTCTGCCTTGTCATTTTATTCAGATAAGAACAGATGAATGAGACAACAAAATACTAAAAGGGTAGCAATGACT
>CM053603.1:118372223-118432658 GCA_028646535.1 Procyon lotor
ATAGATCATGTCTTTTACTGCTTTCACCACCTCAGTGCCTAGTAAAGTGCCTGATACATAGTGGGGTTCAGTATGTCTTAATTAATCAATTCACTGATTTCCCAGTGGAGCAGATGAAAAGTGATTGGGGTGCTTCAGTGAGGTATCTCTGAACTTTTGACCCTCTCCAGAGCTCTCCAGGAGTGTTTTGGCATGTCTTCCAAGAAAGATTGTAAGTCAAGAGAAAATTATCATTGTTACTGATGATTCAGCCAAAGTTGAGCAACTACTAATCCAGAAAATTCTGCTGACAGCTTTGCTTTTGTTAACTTATAGGTATTAATGATTCTATAAGAAAATCAGCTGGGGGTTATGTTCCCTTATTTCAGGTTAAGTAAAGTGTTTCTGGGCATGTATACTTGGCAAAGGAGATTCTTTGAGTTGAGAAGGAAATTCCTTTTATATATTGTCTTTTTAAAAGGGAGTCATTGGCTTTTGGGGAGATTTAAAAGGATTACAGTGGAAGGAGCTTATAAATATAGGTCTATATAACCAAATCATTAGTAAACTAATTGATTAAATTCATTCAGTATTAATTAAGCATCTGTCAAACTAAAGGCACTGTATTAAATACAACGTAGCATACAACAGTGAATGGAAGCATGTGCAAAATGGAAAGAATCCTGGATAATCAGTGGTATTAATAGTAGTAGTGCTAATAATAATAATATCGATAGTAGTAGTGATAGTAGCTGCCAGTATTGACCACTTAGTCATACCAGAAATATTGATCAAATTGTCCCTAATTCCCAAAATAACTCTTAAAGGTAAGTATATTACTGGTGTCCATATTTTTGTAGTTAAAGAAACAAAACTTCTGAGACATTGAATGAGATGTTCAAGATTACAAAACTACTAATTAAACTTCTTTTTTTATTTTAAAAAATATTTGTATTTAGAATTATCCAACTGGATTCAGTTTAGATGATCCCGTGATCCTGATTTTATTGGCAGTATCCAATGCATCATGGGAGCAAGTTGAAAATATGCCTTTTTCTCTCTATCTGGCCTCATCGGGGAGGGTGTTGACATTGGCCACACTAATGTCATAGAGCTTCTTTACAGGCTGTTTAATCTGGTGCTCTGCAGTCTTGACATTTACAATGAATGCCAGTGTGTTGTTTTTTATTTCATAGCCACTACCAAATGAATTTGAATACAGCTCTCTTAATTCATATGCAGTTTCCTGCATTAAACATACATTACAATCACAAGATCTGGTTCAAGGGTAAACTTTGCTTCTTAATGCTCAGTAATCTTGTTGAGTCTTAGTTTTATCATCTTAAAACTCAGAGGTGTCTTAACACTCATGACTCCATTTGTCTCCCAGGAGGTGTCTTAATCAAAGAGCCTAGTGAAAGTGACTATGAACTGCAAAGCACCCTATGTACACAAATGGCAATAATCATAATAATTAGTAGTAGTGTTAGTTACAGTAAGTATCCTTCAGTTGCTTATGACCTAGAATGGAAAATAGAACATGCAAAATAATAGTGTGGAAAGTGATAAGTGCTGTAATCAATATATGTACAGAGAAGGAGCTGGAGTTGTCCAGAGGGAGAGACCTCCCTATTGGGATATCAGGGAGGTACTGAACATATGTGGATATGGACTTTTGGGGAACACCATAGCTTCCACCTGAAAAAGTAGTTCTATTCAACAGCAGGAATAAGGAAAGGAGAAATATTCTGCAAGAAGTCTTTCCTTCAGGGAGGCAAATACACTCTGTGACAATGGAATTCTGAAGGCCACTGGCTTCAGAGTTACTGTAGTCCTAGTTTGAAAAAAAAAAAATGTAGTAATTGCTTTATATGCCTTAGAGACTCTAAATAAAGGATCAACAAACTATAGCCTGAGGGCTGGGTGCCTGTTTTCACAAAAATGGTTTTATTGGAATGCAACCGTGTCCATTACTTACATACTTTCAATGGCTTTCTTGCTATAATGATGCAGCTGAGTAGTTGCTACAGAGACCATGACTTTTAAAGTCTAAAATATTTACTATCTGGCTTTTCAGGAAAATGTTTAAAGAATCCTGCTCTAAACAGAGACAGCAGCCATCAATTAAATATGCAACTCTTTATGCTAAGCACATATCTGCACGTACGTGAGTAGGGAGAGGGGGCACAGAGGGGAAACTGGGATGAGCAATGTGGGTGCCATCTACTTTATTCACTGTCCATGTGTCCTAGCTGGTTGGCCATTAGTCACTAGCAGAGGCAGCACACTGTGATCAATGGTTTGCAAGCTTGGCTGCATATTAGAACCACCTGGGGATCTTTTAAAGCTCTGGATACGTAGGCCATCAGAACAATTAAATCAGAATCTCTTGGGGTGTGACTGGACTTCAGTAATTATTAAAGCTTTATAGGTGATTTCAGTGTGCAGCCAAGGTTGAGAATCATTAATGTAGTGGAAATAACACAGGCCTGAGTTTCTGAAATATAGTTCTAACCCAAGCCCGGGTACTATTTTATTTTAACTAATTAGTGGAATGACTCAATGAGAAATTAATTAGTATGCTATGCTTTCTTCCTTCCAAAGCAAGAATTTTTACTATCTTTCTTGGGGTGGGAGGATGCCTGGGAAGCTCTGAAGTAATGGCATTCTTATTTTCAGTCAGAAATTGTTCTTGCTTCATGTACAATGGATTGCAGAGTTTATGGACCCTGGGAGACATCAAATGAGCATGAAAAAGGGAACAGTCATGGGGCAAGTCCATTGGAATTTAAGATGTGCTAAGAAAAACGTAACAGAACAAAATCTCTCTTTATTTGAAGAGCTCTGCCTCTTCAAATATATTATGCTATATTGTGTTCCAACAGAGTAAGGCTTAGGTATCTAAATACTTTCTTTTCTCTCTCAAGGCCTCTTGACTTTTCCAGATTGAGAGTGAATGGATCAACCAAGGTGGTTAAGAGAGAGGTATGAGAATAAACTAAGGCTTGGCAATTTGGCACAGTGCTGTGGCTGTCCATTTGCTACCACAGGACTAAATTATTTACTCCAGTATAAAGTAGGGCTACTGAATGAGTGACCACATTTTGGTTAGTGACTGGAAGGCTGGTAACCCCACCCACACTTTCATGGACCACTGGCTAATTCCAGGATTAGGCAGTCCACTCTTTGGGAGTGTTTTCTTAAAGTATGACTGAAATTCAAATATGATAATTAGAGTTGTAGAGCACTTAACCCTGTTAACTTATTAGTTCACATTAATATGGTTAATTTATCTGACTGACCTGAAGGAAAAAGACATTGGTCTAGTGAATGTAAATCATGACCAAGGGGCAGGACAAAAATGGTGGTAATTAGGTAATTTAGGAAAGGTAGATCTATAGAGACCCAATACGGAGGGACCTGGGAGACTGGATAGAGATTCTATTCAGTTAGAATTTCTTTCTTTTTCCCCCCTTGATTCTAAAAGTAATACTTAATCACCAGAGAAAATTTGGAAATGCAGAAAAGGATTAAAAAAAATAAACTAAAATCACTTTGTAATCTTTTCTGCCAATTCCCAACACTTTCTGGTCCATTGTTTCTGTTCATTTATCAGTAAAAGTCCTTTGACAACAAAAATAAATTTAATATTTATTTCTAATATGTACCTATAGTGTTGTCCCATGAGTCTCAGATGGTCATTGCCCAAGTGCAATAATTCTCAACTGGTTTGCTGATGGGCCTTCTCAGGGATGCTGAAGAAATGTGAACAGTGTGTTAAACTAAACTGTGGTATGACTGACTGTACACACTCTGATAGTTGACATCTTTCCTGAAATAAGAGTAGAGTAACTTACTGACTGTGAGAGGGAAGACCCACAGCATAATCAAGACTGTGCTTGCTTTCTGGAGTGTTCTGTAGAATGTGAAAGAATGCTGTCTTTCAAATATATAAGAAAACATTATCGAATCAGCCAATATATCTACAATAAAAAAAAAAATAACAGTACTGTACAATGAGCCAGAAAAAGTGCAATAACCATGAGTGATATTTAAGCATCAAGAGACGTTGTCTTTCCTCAGAAGTGATTGTATTCTCATTAGTAATGATTTTTTTTCCCCAGAGGTTTTATTTCCCCCATTTTTTAATCCCATATTAGTGCATTATTGAATTCAAAGGGCTCAAAACCAGTCATTGAACACAAGATTGAGAATCCCTACCCTAAGGAACAAAGGAGAGTATTAATTTGCTCAGGCTGCCATACACATTTCGTCAGGCTAGATGACTAAAACAGTTGAAATTTGTTCTTGTATAGTTGAGCAAGCCGGAAGGCTAAGATCAAGGTACCAACAGAACTGGCTTCTGGTAAGGCCTCTCTCTTCTTGGTTTGCAAACAACTGCCTTGTCGCTGTGTCCTCACATGACTTTTCCTCTGTGTGTATATCTCTGGTGTCTCTTCCTCTTCTGAAAGGACACCAGTCACATTGAGTTTAGAAACACTCTTCCTTATGCCTTCATTTAACTTTCATTACCTCCATAAAGGTCCTATCTTCAATATAGTCACACTGGGGGGTTAGGGCTTCCAAATACCGATTTTGGAGGAACATAACTCAGTCCATAACAGAGTATGTGATTTTTGCATATTGAAGGAGAAGGTGAGGTTTATATTAGCCTTGGTGTTGGGAAGGTTTTCAATGCACTGTGGACAGGGCCATAGATACATGATAAACAAAATCATTTTTTTGGAATGGCAGGCTGGGTTTAAGTTTAAACAGAATGTAAGATTTTGGGGGAAGAGAATTTGGACACTGGTTGAAAAGAGAGGTTGGGACAAAGTTGTGGAGTCTTAGAGTACTCACGGTGAGGCTGTGTCACTAGATTTGGAAGGGTAGCTGAGAGCCACTGAAGAATTTTGAGCTGGGAGTGACATGGGTCAAAGCTGCACTACAAGCAGATGATGCTGGTGAAGACCAGGTTGGGGTGGGGGCATATAAGATGGGAATGAGGGCGCCAGTTAGAAGGCCACTGAAGTAATTAATGGCACTTCAGAGGCAGCTTGATATGGTGTGGTTGTTGAGAGCATTGACTCCAAAGCCAGGCTGTCTTGTTTCAAATTTGATTTATGCCTCTTACATAACTGGATTACTTTAGGCAAATGACTTTACTTCTCTAAGCAGTTGTTCCTTTGTAAGTGATATGGGGCTGATGGAAGTGTTAAGAATTTTACACAAGTCAATATATGTAAGGTGCTTTAAAAAGTACCTGGCATACCATGCTACTAAACTGTGTGCTTGTATAGTGAAGGCGGAAAAGCATTAGGCAAAAAAAAATCACATATCACCTACTTTTTTCCTTGTTCAACTTTAAAATAAGCGTTTTACTTAATGACTCTTGTAATTTTTCCCTGCACTTATATCTCAGGCCTACTTTTGTAAACAATTAGATTTTTGCTCAGCCTACCCTACTCTGCCTCCACTGATCCTGCCAAAAGAAATCCAAAATATACCCCACCAGGATTCAGAATGCACTTAAGCAACCAATAAATCTTTTGCATCTAAAGGATACAGCTGTTCTAAAAGTTTACATCTGGACTAAGTAAGGTATGTAAATAGAAAGTCAGAACTATGCTAAAAATCTCATATTTCTGCATTCATTTGAACAACCAGACTATAATGAACCAAAACACTATAAACTCTGCCTAGGAATATAAACACATGCTGTGGTGCACTCAGGAAAAGCCCACAAGGGCAACATTACTGTGATTAAAAATATTGCCAGGTTGAAGTTCTTTACTAGGTTCTCAAAGGCATACAGAATGGTATTTTTTACATTTAATGCAATATTCCATGCTGTTAGTGGATGGTACTTGGACTCAGTTTGAGTTAGTCTGTGTTTAGGATGAATTATGTAAAATCCCCAAATCATCTGTTTTGTAAACATAAGAAAGGAAGTGATTCCAATGAATGGGAAAAGTTGTTCCAAATTGGGAAAATGGAAAATCAGGGCCAGATGGAAGTGTGTTAGAAGGCTCGAAAGCACTAGCATTGCAAACAGTGAGCTTGCATCCTCTCTCATGCCTTGAAGTGAAGGGAAACCTTGTTTCTGATCCCTGAGAACTTAAGTAAGGGCCATATATTTGTTTTTCATTCATTTTTTCAATATGTTGTCAGAGTATTTATTATTGAGAACTTACTATGTGCCAGATGCTGGGTTTCTCAGGAAACTCACACCCCAGTGGTTTATAGGAAGATAATAGCTACAAGGAAAATTTGATTATGTAGTTTAACCTCATGACTTGACAGATGAAGAAACTCTGGTAAATCAGTGTCAGGACTAGGTTTCCAGGTCCCTGACCCTCGTTCTAATACCCTACTTGCCACAAAATACTGGCACCGGAGGTAGACACTGAGGCATTCTTCACACTGCTCACTCTGCAAAGGTAGGGAAAACAGTGAGAAACCAAATAATCAAGCCTTGGAAGATGACCAATGGTGTCACTTAATGATCTCCTCTCTAGGACCTCAGGGTCACTTTCTGCTGCTCTTGGAATAGTATGCATTGCTTATGAATTCCTTGGTATTAAGTGAGGAGTGGGGAAGGATTAGGATCTTGGTCTATCATATGTGAGGTCTTCACCCATAATAGATAATAGGTGAGAAAACAAGGGGCTTCAAGTGCAGATCTAGATTTAAGTTCCCACTCCAGCATTTTCTAGCTATTTTTTTTTTTAAGATTTTGTTCATTTATTTGACAGAGAGAGAGAGAGAGAGATCACAAGTAGGCAGAGAGGCAGGCAGAGAGAGAGGGGAAGCAGGATCCCTGCTGAGCAGAGAGCCCAACGCGGGGCTCAATCCCAGGACCCTGAGATCATGACCTGAGCCAAAGGCAGAGGCTTTAACCCACTGAGCCACCCAGGCACCCCTTTCTAGCTGTTTTTAATTATCTGTCTCCTCAAACCTTAGAAGTACCTGTAAATGAGGTATGCTAATATTTCATATTACTTAGCATTATTGTGAGTGTTGGGGAAGGTCTTTGAAAAGGCATAACTGCCAGTTCATCACTGGTATGGACCTTGGCGACTGGACGCTCCTTACCCCTCTCTTGTCCTTGGAATGTGGGTTCCACTTCCTTGTCCCATTCCAAAACCTGCCCAAAGGCATAGTGATGTGTTGTTAGAAATATCAGCATGATATATGTGATGAGACCCCGTTGACATGTCTATATGAACTGTAAAGATTTGGTGGCTGAATGTGGGGATCCATTCATCTTGCTTTTGCCCCAAACTAGCTTCATATGTAAGATCCCTTCGCTTATTAAAACTTCTACCCAGCAACCTGGAGTGTCCTGCCTCTTTCTTTGGTCTCTCCAGGCCCTCTGTATATGGGGCCTGGTTTCACCCAGGAATTTCTTTCTTTCCTTTTTTACTTTTAAGATTTTATTTATTTATTTGACAGAGAGGAGAGAGATCACAAGTAGGCAGAGAGGCAGGCAGAGAGAGAAGGGGAAGCAGGCTCCCTGCTGAGCAGAGAGCCTAATGCGGGGCTCGATCTCAGGACCCTGAGATCATGACCTGAGCTGAAGGCAGAGGCTTAAACCACTGAGCCACCCCTCACCCAAGAATTTCTGAGAGGGCTGCAACCAACAGTAAGGCACTGAAGGTAAGGTGCCATGCACATTGCCTGAAGGGTGGTAAGACAAGAATGGTAGTTAACATTATCATTTGTTTCTGCAAACAGAGATGTGCTAAATAATGTAGTACTAAATTATTACTATACTTGCTAAGGTTCAATATAGCCCCTGCCCACAGGGAGCCCCCATTCCAGCAGACAAGGCAGACACATGCATAAATAATTTGCTGGGAATGCTGATTATGATAAGCATTTTAAGGAAAACATTGCGTGTCTGGAAATGGAGGGGGAAGGGAGACTAAATTTCTCCCTGTTCTTAATCATGTTGCATTTCCCATCAAAGAAGGAACTAAGTAAGTGTTTTCAATGAAAAAAATAATAAAGTGATTTAATGGGTTGGATGTGAGAATTTAGGTAAATTGAACAGTTTGGGAAGAGATTCAATGAAAATGGAGCCTGTTTTTCTGTCCTGAAATTGTTAATATGATAATGTCCGCTCTCCTGCGCTAAGGGAGCCAGAGAAAATAATGCCTTTTTTACTGAAACTTAGATTTGTTCAAAGAGGAAAAAAGAGAATCAGTTTATGTGTGAGATGTGACTTCCATAGCTGAAAACAGGCACGTGGAAATGTGGTTCATTTAGAGGAGTGATGTTTTATGATGCTGCTGCTTCTGATAAAAAGAGCAGGGAATAAACAGTATAAAATGTTGATGTTCTAAAACATTCCATGTGAACCAACATCAATAGAGATGAATAGGGCTTTCATGTCATTAATGCCCACCTGCCTTTGTGCTGTCGTTTATTGTAGAACAGACAAGAGCAATTCAATCAGCTTTTCCAGAGCAAACCCACACGATCTTAATCAATGGGTTAATGATTTTAGGAACAACAACAAAAAGATAATATAGCATAGGGCTTCAAGAGTGGCTTGAAAGCTGGATGACAAATTTAAGAGAGAGATTTTTATGTAAGTGGGTCAGGGGGTAGAAACCAGAGATGTTTCCTTCCCTTTCACTTTTTTTTTTTCCTGAATACTCCTGACATTCTCTGTGCTTCGTTGAATTCAGGAGGCCTGGGTTTCAGTCTTGGATCTCAGTCACCAGATGTAGGAGATTTTATTTCATCATTTATTTCACAGGTTACCCATCATAAAATGAGGGAATTTGACGAGATGATTAGGGTTTCTGAATAGCATTGTCAGATTAGCTCGACACAAAAGCAAAAACAAAAGAAAGCAAAATGCACACCCAGTTAAATTTAAATTCAAATTCAAATTAACACCCAGTTAAATTAAAATTCTCATGTAACTGGGCATCTTCTTTCTGGCAACATTATCTGTGATGTGTCACTCATACCCCTTCCTTATGTAAGTTTTGAATAGTCACTGGACTCGGAATCAACATATCAGGGTTTTTTTTTTTTATATATATATTTCTAATGCATCTGAGTTGTATAATCTGGCTTTGAGTTAAGCCAAATTCAGTCTCTCCTTCTTCCAACTATTATTCCCAATTAAATTTATTAAAAATTATTTACCGGCAATTCCTTAGCAGGGGAAGAAGGCAAGAGAGGAACTGGAAATGTTACTGTAATCCTTTCTTTACCCCATCCCACTCTACTCCACCCCCGGGAGTGAGCTGGACCACTTCTAGAAGCATGTAGAAGGCTTAATGGCAGATCACCATCTATGACCATCTCTCTTGGCATGAGGTGGGTTTCGTTTTGCTGCTACTCATAAAACCTTTACAATAAAGTATAAGAAGATTTAACTCACTCATTTAGTCTTGATTGAAGGCTTCATAAAAGCCATTTAAAAAAATAGCTAGCATATATAGTGCTTACTCTTTGCTAGAAACTATATAAGTACTTTATGTTTATTTATTTATTCATTTTTAAATTTTTTAAATTTAAATTCAGTTAGCCAACATATAGTACATCATTAGTTTCAGATGTAGAGTTCAATAATTCATCAGTTGCATATAACATTCAGTGCTTATCACATCACATGCCTTTTTTAATGCCCATTACCTAATTACCCCCATCCCCTCCAGCAACCATCAGTTTGTTTCTTGTAGTTAAGAGTCTCTCATGGTTTATCTCCATGGTTTCCTATAAAGGAAAGGAGTTTTCCTTTCCTTCCCCTATGATCCTCTGTGCCCTTTCTTATATTTCACATATAAGTCTTATTTCATCCACTTCTCAATCCTATGAATTAGTTTCTATTATCACCATCTCATATTACAGATGAAGAAACTAAGGCACAGAAACGTTGAGTAATTTGTTTAAGATCACACAACTTGTAAAAAACAAAGTCAGCACCTGAAACCCAGACTGTGTGGCTCCAGTGTCTGTGCCTTTAACCATAATATTAGAAGGATCTTGTCATCAATGCCAGCTGCTGAAGAAAATAATCAATCAAAAGTAAAAAGGGACACTGAAAATCCTGTCAAGTTGAAAAGAGAATTCCTGGAGCGCCTGGGTGGCTCAGTCGTTACGCGTCTGCCTTCAGCTCAGGTCATGATCCCAGGGTCCTGGGATCGAGCCCCGCATCGGGCTCCCTGCTCGGCAGGAAGCCTGATTCTCCCACTACCATTCCCTCTGCTTGTGTTCCCTCTCTCGCTGTGTTTCTCTCTGTCAAATAAATAAAATCTTTAAAAAAAAAAAGAAAAGAGAATTCCTACCTACCTTATAGAATATGTGGCACACATGTACTTGATATATGCATGGTTGATATTATATATGTTTACACATTTATATCAAGCCCATTTTATATATAGACATGGATATATCTGGAAGTCAAGACATGCGAGACTGAGTGGCAGATGAACATTTTCTCTAGTGTCTTTCTTGCCATATTCCTTATGTTGTTGACTTTCCCCTTTTTACTGTACTGTCACATAAAGATCAATTCAGTACTTCTTTTGGCAAACTTTTACTGAGTGAATACTGTGTTCTAGATACTGTTTAAGGCCCCCAAAATGTAAGTATGTATAAGACAGGTTTCTTTAATAATACCAGTAGAGTCTCTGTGGAGGGGTGATTGAGACCAAGAGAGGAAGCTTCAGGCAGCCCTTGTTTAAGAAGTGGGGATGCAGAGAGTGTATAATGACATATTAAAAAGAGTTTCCCAAACAAAGAACTTCTTTGGAAACACCCTTGAAAGCTGTGCCTCAACCAGAAAAGAAGCAATAAAAATAATAAAAGTAAGCACTACTAAGAAGAAACTAACAGAGTTTGTGAAATAAGGTAGTATTAGAATTTAGGTCTAGCTATGTGTAAAATTGATCAAAGTAACAGTCATTTAAATAAGATAGGTAGAATAATGACCCTCCCAAAGATGTCCCCAGCCTAATCTTAGAACTCAAATATGTTACCTTACATAGTAAAAGAGTTTGCCAATGTGATTAAGTTGAGATGTTAAGGAGAGGACCATGGGTTATCTGAGTGCAATGTAATTACAAGGATCCTTATAAGAAGGAGAAATGATGAGTGAAAGAGCTATTGGAGTATGCAAGGAAGGGGCCATGGCCCAAGGAACGCAAGTGGCTTCTAGATTCTGGAAAAGGCAGGAACATAGATCTATTCCTAGGGCCTCCAGGAGGAATACAGTGCTGTCTGAACCTTGAATTAAGAACTTCTGACCTCTGAAACTGAATTGTAATAGATTTACTGAAGCCACTAAGGTTGTGATCATTAGTTTCAAGAGTCATAGAAAACAATATACAAGGGATAAGTTATCTCTCTCAGGTAAGAATTAAGTGATAGGTGATCCAGGGTTAGTGAGAGAGTTTTGTTGCCTCAAGTTGCAAAAAAATCCTGGCTGTTTATATCTTGTTAATCTTACTTTTTAAGGGCATTCTTTCATTGATGGTCAAAATGTCTCACAATTACATATATATTTCAAACAAGTAGTTGAAGGAAGAGGAAAAGAAAGGTCATGTCCTTCTTTTTAAGTATGTGTTCCAGAAATTGCACACATCTTTTCTCACATCTCTTTGTCCAGAACTTTATTATATGGTCATATGGCAAAAAGAGTCTGGGAAGTGTGGTCTTGATTTTGGGTGACTGTGTGCTGAATTAAAAGCCAGGGCTCTATCACTATAGAAAAAGGGGATAATGGATATTGGAGAGAACTAAGCAAGTAATTTATTAAAGTCATTAGCCCTCTTAATAAAATAAAAAAGATATAGAATAATCTATGCTGTATATTCCCCAATGACACCAACAAGAAATGGGGAGGTATAGAGGAAGATAAAAAGTACATCAGAACATGTTGAAGTTCCGGCCCAGTTAAGGAAAATACATAAATATTGATTCACTTTTTAAATGCTTGTGTTTTAGGGTGCCTGGGTGGCTCAGTTGGTTAAGCAACTGCCTTCAGCTCATGATCCCAGAGTCTCAGGATCAAGTCCCACATTGGGCTCCCTGCTTTGCGGGGAGCCTGCTTCTCCCTCTGACCTCTCCCCTCTCATGCTCTTTCTCTCTCTCTCTGTCTCAAATAAATAAAATAAATGCTTGTGTTTTAAATATAGTTATATATCTTGATACTTTAGGAATAACCCCAGGATATTAAAAATAGAATGTATAATTTTCGAGCCACCAGAAAGACTAATCTATTCAACTAAAGGTATATTGGAAGGAAAATAATTGAACAAATTTTGTAAACAGAAAACAAAAAACTATTTGGAAGTAGTAAGTTCTAACAAAGTAGTAATTACAATAAATATAAATGGATTATAGTCATCAACCCTAAACAGACTCTTTCATATGGGATTAAAAACAAGATCCACATTTATGTGATCAATACAAGCTACCTTTTTTTTAAAAGTACACAGAAAGGTTAAAAATAAAAGCATAAAAAAGATGCTAGACATGATCTGATAGTAAATCAGTATAGCAATTTCAAAGTTGAACAAATTAGTGGAAATTGGAAAGTAGAACAAAAAGTGGAAAACAATTATGATCAGGAGAAAAGATACATGTAATAAACTGATAATATGAACAACTGATCAAGAATATATAGCAATCATAAACATATTTACTTCCAATATACCAATGTATGTTCAAAATATATAAAGTGACAACTGACAAAACACTGGTGGAATAAAGGTAAATTAATATCTGGAGCTGGGGTCCTTGAAAACTGTTTGCTCAAACAGATAAAAGGAATCAGAGACCAAAAAAAAATGTGAACAGCATTTAGATGAAAATTTGGTGCTTAACATACATTTGTAGGAATAAAAAATTAAAGAAGGTTTCCACTAAAGAAGAAAAACAGCAATAGCATAACATTATCCCAAACAAATGAGGAAGAAGGACATCAAAAGTGGAGATAAATTAATGAAATAAAGAGCAATAACAATATATAGCTGAGTATAAACAAATAAATTTGGGTTCTTCAGAATGATAAATAAGATATATAGGTAACTAGTAATACTGGTAAAACTGATAAAGAAAAGAAAAAAGGATGAATATTCACATAATACAGAATGAAAAATAAAAGCTATTATTATAGATGTAATGAATGATGTATAATTATAATCATAGCTGTGATTTATAATTATATAATTATAGGCATAATGGAGATTACCAAAACAACAAATATTATTAAGGACTTATTAACTGATAAACCTAGGTGGAATAGACAAAAATAATTTTTAAACCATAATTAGCAGAAGAAATAGGAATTTTAAATTTAAAAAATCAATTTTAAAGAACATAATAGAGACTGAAGTGATTATTGAAAAGTCCTTATTTCAACCTCTACCCTTTACCAAAATCTCAGGCTCAAATAATTTGTAAGTGATTTCTTAAAAAAATTAATAAATAAGTAATTTTCTCTTACAGATTGTCCTAGACAGTGAAAGAATAAAAGAAGCTGATTTGCCTAAATCATTAAGTCATTTACTGAGTCTAGTTTAACATTGATTTTTTTGAGTATATAAAAATATTATCTGTAAATAAAATTTTAGGCCAATTTTATTTATAAACATAGATGTGAAAATCCTAGAGCAATTATTATAAATCACAAATTACATTACCTTTTTTTTTAAAGATTTATCCATTTGAGAGAGAGAGAGAGAGGGAAGAGAGCACGTGCAAGCATCAGGAGGGGCAGAGGGAGAAGGAGAGAATCCTCAGTCCTCAGAGAATCCTCTGCTGAGTGCAGAGCCCACCTCAGAATTCAATCTCAAGACCCCTGAGATCATGACCTGAGCTGAATTCAAGAATCAGATGGTTAACTGACTGAACCACCAAGGCGCCCCAACCAATTACAATCTTACTTTTTAAAAACAATATGTTGATTTATAAGGAAATCAATCACATGCTTAATTCAATAAAGATAGAAAATTATTGAATAAAATTCAGTTCCTACTTATAATACAATTTTTAAAAAGATTTTATTTATTTGAGAGAGAGGGAGAGAGAGAGAGCAAGAGAAAGCACAAGCAGTGGAGGGAGAGGGAGAAGCAGACTCCACTGCTGGGCAGGGAGCCCAATGTGGGGCTGGATCTCAGGACACTGAGATCATGATCTGGGCCAAAGGCAGACACACAACAGACTGAGCCATCCAGTCACCTCTTATAATACAATTTTTTACAAAGTTAGACACAGAAGAAAATCTGATTAACTAGTTAAACGCTATATATGAAAAATTTCCAGTAAACATCTTATTTAAGGAAGAAATTTTAGGTATATTTCATATAAGATAAGCAAGCTTTGTGTTACCACCACTGGTTTACTCTAATGCTAACGAATACAGCTAATTTTATAAAACAAGAAACCCAATGAATAGTAAATATTGGAAGGGAAAAAAGTTTCAGAAGACATAGCCACTTATGGAAACTAACATAATCTTTTACCCCATTTGGTGTAGAAGCCTAGTTCTGGATAAAAGATGATCTTACAACAACCATTGGAATTCTCACCAGGAATAATAAAATATATTTGCCATATCACAGTAGACTAATAAAATTTTAAAATATGAATACATTGACTTAATAAAAATCATACATGATGATTTTGGAAAAATTACTATCTGTACTAAAAGGCATACAAGACGATCTGAATAAATGTAGAGATAAACCATGTTCATGGATGGAATGAGTTAACATTTTAAAGATCTCAAAGTTTCCCCAAATAAATAAATAGTGCATGGAATTCTAATCAGAACCTCTGCAGAGGAACTTGAAATAGTCGGTCCAAAATATGTTTTGAAAAACAAAAGTCCTTAAGTAAAGGACAGTTTTGGAATAGAAGAGCAAAAGGGAATATTTGCCATAACCTATATTACCACACAATAATAAAAGAAAACAGTGTGGCCTATAACAAAAAAATAGAATAATGTAATAGATTAAGTGCCATAGATAGTCACATTAAAATATTGTATAAAATTAAGGTAACTATTTGAATTAGTTTGGGAAAGCCCTAATTTATGCCTGTTGGTCTAGCAAAATTATCATCATAACACCTTTTACTCTCAAATTTCTCTCAGCTTAGATTATAAATTATGTAATTTCCTTATACATAATAGATTGTCATAATAAATCAGTGGAAGAAAGACAGATTTTTTTAAAACATATCGTATGGTTTAAGTGCCTTAGCAAATGGAGAAAAATGGAATTGATAAAATTTTGAATGTATTAAACACCTAGGTATACAGATAAATTATAAACCATTAAGAAATTGTTGAAAAACACCTTGGTGATTTTGGAGTGGGAAATGATTTCTTGAGCAGTACTCAAAAAGTCCAAACTAAATTAGGAAAATGGATTTAGTTACATAAAAATTAAGAATTTCTGCTCAATGAAGGACACTGTAGATAGAGATAACAGATGGGAGACAGACTGGGAGAAGATAATTACAACACTTAAAACTGACAAGGGATTAATATCTAGAATAATTAGGCAATTCCTGTAAGTCAACAAGAAAAAAAAGATGAATTAACAGAGAATACGAATAGGCAATTCACAGAAGGGGAAACCCAAATTACCTACATGCTCATGAAGAGATCCCCAACATCACAAGCAGTCAGAGGGATATAAATTAAAACCACAATGAGACTCATCTTACAAAACCCATCAGATTGATAAAAATTAGAAAGTCAGATGGTAACAGTGTTGGCACAGATGTGGTGAAGGGAGAATCCTCATGCACTGCTGGGGGGAGTGTGAACTGGTGAGCCATTCTGGACTGCAATCTGTCAGGAAATTGAATATATGTATATCCTGCAACCCAGAAGGTCCTCTTATGGATCTAGAGAAACACAAGGTCATAAGTGACATATACAAGGACAGTTGGACCCTGAGAGTTTGGGTAGGGAGATGTTGCTCTGTGAAAACATTCAGAGAGAAACAGACCATCATAAACTAGAGTTGGCTTTCTGGGTCTGCAGGCTTGTATTCCCTGCTGAGTCTTGGTTAAGTAGGAAGCAGAGATTGTCTCATTCCACCCCAGTCCTGGGGCATTTTGTCAAGGCTCAGAAATGGCTCTTCATGGCACTCTCTAAATTTTTCAGTGCTCTATTAAGAAAAGTGTGTAGGAAGTTAAATACTTCGAAAGTGTTAGGAATTCAGTGAAACATTTAAAAAGTGGATGTGATTATAGGGGTAAGGCAACTCTTAACTCAAGGAAGAAATGATAGAACATAGATTTCAAGGACAGTACAATAAAAGAGAAATCCATGACATCATTGAGGGCAGACATTTGGAAGCTCCATACAGGTTGGAGACCCCTTCTGCTCTTTCTCTTTGCACAGCGAAAAGAAAACAACTTCATACATGATGATGGCAGTGAAAACAGGTACCAAGAGCCAAAAATCTTTCCAGTTTTAGTGGAACTCTCATTTTGAACACCAGGTTATTATGAGAGAATGTTCACTTGCCTTCCTGTCATTTCCGGAAAGCCAGGAAAAGAAGTGAATTTTGTCCTCATCCAGATGGCACCTCAGAAAAGAGCTCATTCTCAGGTAGCTTCCTTTCTGGCTTTTAAAATTTTTCCTAGAACCACAGAACATTAGAGCTGGATGTTTCCAAGAAGTCAACTGACACAACACTAGCCCACTATGTAATTCTCTCTACAAACACCCATTCCTTAATAAGTTTAACCTCAAGAAACTTCTAGAAACAGGCCATCGACCCATTACTTTAGGACACATCTTCCCATCTTCAGGAAAGCTGTGTAAGCCCCTCCTGATAGAGGTTATGGCCGAAAAGCCACCTCCCTGCTACTCAGGGGTCAGGTTATAACTCTTGGGTCTCACCTCCTTCATGAAGTGAGAGATCATGTTCCTTATCAATCTTGTCTTCTCTAGGAGTACCTCGCTGTGGTGGACGAATGAAATGAATTTTAATGAACATGAATTAATTTTAATGAAAATTAAATAGATTTTAATCTTCCTCTAGACATTTAAGAAAAGAGTGAAATATTGGATCTCTGTCCCTCTCTAACCATCCCCCCAATTATTTCCAGGTGTCCCCAGAGGTATACCTATAGATGCACAGATAAACCGCTTCAGCCTTGGTTGCTGAAGTGCCTGTTTCCCTGGTAGTTTCATCACTGCTCGGCCACTGGTGAGCCTCATGAATGGTGCCCAGGGAGTTAAACCAAGGGTTTTCCTGAGGTTCTGTCTTGGTCTTTTAATCCCACCTCAGAATATTGCTTTGTTACCCGCTGTGGCTAAGGCCCTTGACATCTACCAATGGAATCAAAATGCCATTCTGTCTAGCACTAAGAGGACAGTGTGTCGGCCTGCTGCAGTTTCTGCCACCATTGATACTGGTGTTCCTGTTGTTGGTGTCTGCGTGACGGGGACATCACCGCAGATATGCAGTGTCTCCCACCTTCATGCCATTGTCTCTTCCACTGGTCCTACAGCGGTGTGACCTCTTACTCCAAAGCCTCAAGGACGCGATGGGCAAAAACACCCCATTCAAGTCTTACGTGTAGGTCTTCTTTCCCCAGGATTTAAGCACAGGTTGCTAGGCACTGAGCTGGGTGATGAGTCTAAGGGAAGGCACTAATGATCACCAAAACCATTCCTCCTCTCCAGCTCAGAGGCAGTTGCAGGCATCTCGGTCTGGGCTTTGGCTACTATTCCTTAGACTGACTTATTTCCCAGGACACTCCTCTATAGGCTTCCGCAGACTTGTCGCAATTTTAGGCTGACAGCAGGTACAGCTAGAGCTGGGACCCCTTTGCTCGGGGAATGCTGGAAGTACAGACCAACGCAGCCATTTTAGGAGAGCACTAGTCCCCTCTACTTCCTTTCTCTTCCTTTCTCCCTTCTCTGCTTCTCTCTCTCTCTCTTTGTAAAGGAGAAGCCCACCTACGCCTAGAAATCAGTTTATTTTACAAGCTGGATTCTCACTTAGCACGGTCGTTGCCTTTCTTAACCTTACCGCAGGGTCCAGGATGATGAACTAAAAGCTGCTCATGTCATCCAGGAAAAATACAGCACGGTGGCTATGGATTTGAACTCTGAAATCAGAGAGTCTCAAGTTCAATTCCTAATTCAGTCCTTTTCTGGCTGTGTGGTTTGGGCATACTGCTTAACCATCATCAGTTTCAGTTTGACTTTATCTGTAAAAGGAGAAAGCAATTATTACCCACTTCACAGGATGGTTGTTAGGATTAGGTAAGATATATGTCATGTAGCATCCAATATCTGGGGGCTACTACTGTTATTAATTAGGGAAAAAAAAAAAACCACACACAGGGCATGGGTGAGGTGCTCAAGGCTTCAACTGCCACATTCAAGTGGGGAGATGGATGCTTCTTAGTCTGAGTCATTCACTCAGATGTGGCAATTTTCTGCCCTGTTACCTGGTGATGGGGCCCTCTGGTGGCAGAGGATGGTGTGATCTCTTTTCCTGAATTCACTCTACCACAACCTTTCAAATGGGGAAAGGACCCAGCAGATTCTTTACTCGGGATGCTATTCATATATTTAGATTAGAATTTATATATTTAGATATAAAACTGGACAGAAATCTCAAGCCTAGTGATTTGGATCTTGATATAAAAATCAACTTCCCTCCCCCAAGCCTGGGGGATCCTTCGGGGTCATTAATACCAACCTTAGAGATCTATTTCTGAACCAGTGGGCTGCTCCATAAAGTGAACTGCATTACCTGTGGGACATCAGGGCTGGTTAAGTCTTTAAGAAGCCCTAAGCATTACAAAACTAAAATCTCTCATCTTTCGGAATGGGGGAAAACACAACAAAACAAAACGAAACAAAAACAACCCTCAAGTCATAAAATAAGTATCAGAAAGTCAAAGGAAGATGAGCTTTCCCCCATAATGACAACTTTAATGTATCTTTTGAACTACCAAGAATAAATTTCTTTGCCAATTCCCCGCTTTTTGGTAGCATTTATTTTTCTACTATCTTAGCATGTGTTTTATCCCCCTTTGAGTCTTCCATGTCTGGGAGACATGTAGGAAGTTCTAAAAGGTGATTAAAAATCTTGGTAATATTTTTCTTGACTACAGTGTTTCATAATTTACAGATTGCTTAGATAGCCATTGTCTCAGAAATCTCACATTGACTCTGGTTTATTGTAGATTTTCAATAAAGGAAAATGAAGTTTGAATGAGGAACGAGGAGGACAGTATTATCTTATGTCTGTGCGGAAGGAAGTAGAGTCCCAGGGAGGTTATGTAAATCACTAGGCCAGCAGGTAGCAGAGTTGGCCCTTGTGTCCAGGACTTCTGACAGCTTCTTCATATTATAGCTCAGCTCTGTGGGGGCACAGTAAAGATCCCTGGTGAAAAGGAATTCAGCCTTGCTTGAAGAAAATTATGCAACAAGACAGAATATAAAATAATTTATTTAGGCATTTCAATAAAACACCATATCACAATGCATAATCGGCTAAGGCTGGGAGGAACCTCATTTTATAGAGGAAAGAAACGGATTTCCAAGGAGAGGGAGAGTGACTTGCATGAGATGTGTGGGAGCTCACTGGCAGGACTGGTACTGGACCTCTGGTCTCTGCCCAAAGACCTACACAATGGGAGCAGCTGAGACAAGCCGGAGTGGACCTGCTTCCCACCACCACTTGTGGCTGGAAACACTGAGCATACTGTCCACCCATTGTTTATTCTGCAAATATTTTGTAAGGCAAAAGAGAATGCTGCTGTGGTACATACTAACTCTAAGGTCTTTTTACTTTCACCTGGTTTCGAAGTCAAAATTAAATAGGTCCCGCTCAGAAAACAGGAAAGAACATATAGAGACTAAATCCAAACTAAGAGAAACGTCAATTTTGCAGCACAAAATACCCAATGATATCTGAATTTTTATGAAAATAGGTTTCTGTTTTTGAGGGGAGAACATGGAGAGGGTACAGATTAAAAAGGACACTAAAGGGGTGCTGCAAAGACCCGAGATGAGGAATTAAGGGTGTCAGGTTGTAAGAGGCTCTCAACAGTTCCACTAGCTTTCTTAGGGACCTGGTGCAAGCAATTTCTTTCTGAGCCTCAGTTTTTCCATCTGCTAAAATGACAAGTTTGGGCGATGTATCACACAGGCCCTTTATGGGATTTGACCTTCTGTGACATTAAGTGCTCTCTTTATTTTTCATATTTTCACCCCAGATGAAAGAACAATTTGTTGATTTACTAAGAAGCAGACCGTCACCAAAGTCAATCCTCTGCTTCACCTAATGAAATGTTTTGGGCGACAACTGACTCCGGGGCCTGGCTTGTGTATGTTGAAAGCATGCCATTCACCACCTCAATTTCGGCATTGGAATGGCACTGGAATTCTATGACGCCCACTCTTTTGAATTGGAGAAGGGCACGGTGACATTGGCATTTCAGTTTGGGGCTAGTGGTTGAATCACCCTTTAAAACTAGTAGTTGGGTTGCGATCCAAAGATGGCTACTGACTGGAGCCAAAAGTTTCCACAAGGATGTCATTAAGAGAAGTGACTTTCATTACCAGAGGAGAAAGTCGGCTCTCTAGAAATAAGGAGGTCTGTGAATGACGAGTGCCATCTACAGCATTTGAGTTAAACCCATTAGTCAGGACTTACATAACGTACTTAATCCTTTTCATGTCTCATTTTTCTACCTGATGATCCAACGTCAAGGTTTTACTGGTGTCTATGTCTTCTATAAATAAGGCAGATGTCTAGGAAATGTTTGATAAATAAATGAATCTTGATGTCCAGAATCAAAGCATTAATAGGAAAGAAAAAGAGGATGTGCGTACTTCAATGAGTAAATACAAGGTAGCCTGTGACCTGTGTTATAAGAAAGAGATAAGTCGAATATCATAGGGGCCTCAGAGATAGAGAGATTATGTGGCTGGGACATTATGAAAAAGAAGGAATTTGAGCTGCACTTTGAAGGACAGGTCTATTTTTCATATATAAGGAGGGTAAGGAGTAGGGAGAAGATAGCTTGGTTAAGAAAGTATAAGCAAAGGTAGCAAAGATCTATATTGTGTGTAAAGAAGACCTGTGGTCTAGGGTACCTGAAGTGGAGAAGAAGTTTAGAAAGGTCAGTTGGTGGTTTTGTTGGGGAAAAGACTAGGATGACAGAATCTTTGGTTTCTGCAGAAAATGGACAGCCTCTGGATATTTTTGGAGAAGGGACACGATATGATCAAAACAGAGGATTAGAGTTAATTCATTTCAACCTATCATAACAGTACTCCATGAGAGGACCATAGTATCAGGATTTTATGTCAAAGTGTGATTTGCTCTTTGAAAGTGTAATGCTCATCCTGGATGAAGAAAAGGAACTCTTTCAGGTGATCAGAGGGCTCATGAATATTTCTGGAAAATGACCAAATAAAACTCTGCCACCTTGGATGATCTAATTTATCTAGCATAAGCAGAAATGTACCCTTAGAGAGTTTTTTTAACCATGCCCTTCACTGGATAAGGTCTATTTTTAATCAGTGCTCATATATATAGATTTTAAAGCACTACACTAAAGATAAACATCCTGTATGGCAAACATGGTATTTTAGTTCTAACAGCACTAAAGGTCTTCCCAAACAAATATGATTTTATTTTCAGCATTAATACTGTCTAACTGCAACTTGCAAGCCTTCGAGTGCAAGGATTTCAGTAAATTCATCTATGGCCAGGTCTACTTTTCCCTTTCATCTGCAGGAGTGAATGACTTATGTAATTGGTATTCATCACTAGAGGAAAAGAAGGACTTTAAGGCTCAAAAATGTTATTCTAAATAATCAGGATTTAGACATTTTATGGTATAAGTGGAAAAGAGGACAGATAAGTAAATTCGATGTCTGGATTCAGTTTTGATGATGTCAGCTATTATTAGTGATACTGGAACTGGTCATTAGATCTCTAAACCTCAGTTCTTAATCTGTCAAATGGGAAAATATCTGTATTACCTGGAGTAGAAGCTGGTGCAGAATAACTATCTGCTAAACTGTAGCTATTTTAATCATTATCATTGTCACTAATACATAGTCACCCCAGATTGCCTGTCCACACAGTAAAAAGTTACTTGTAGGATAACTGAAACGATGTCGCATTCCTGAATAGACTTGGATCACAGCCACAAGGACTGTGCTGGAGGGGAGGAGCCCGGGACTGAATGGGTTGGAGGCTGAGGAAACTTGCCTGCTGTAGGAACTTGGCATTTGGGCAGGCCGTGGTCTACATTCAAGGGTCCAATATCCACACTAAGGTCAGGCGGGGGCTAGAGTCAGAAAAGCAAGGCTAAGTAGGAAGGTGGAGAAGAGTAAAGGAAAATCCAGTGGCAGGAGTGTGCTGCCCAAGGTCAGGGGGAGAGGTAGGATCCAGAGAGTGTAGGGCCTTGGCAAGAACTCCTATAAATGGAACTGTCAAGAGCTCTGCAGACTCCTGGGGACTCTCAAAGGTGTGGGGACTAGTGATTTGAGGAAACCCAGGCAAAAGTTCAGTTGAGTTATAATTGAGGATCAACGGTTCATCTTGGGCATACTGAATTTCTAAATCAATGACAGCAAGATTTAATTTCAGGGTCTACTGATCAGTAGTCAGAGATTGTTGGTAAGCTCTCTGCTCTCTTCCTGGGTCTTGATATCTACACAGCGTGGGAGGACTCAGCACAGTGTAGTCCAGTAAGGCTGATGATCAGGTCTGTATGTCAGGACCACTGCAAAGATCCAGTGAGTGGATATAGGAGGCAGAGCTAGCTATTTCTCTGAGAAGTATCTAGGAAAATTTTCCTGGCCTGAGTTGTAGGGAATGGTTATGCAGGGAATTCTTTAAGTCAAAAGTCCAGCAGAGAAAAACAGGGAAAGGGGAATGATTCATCTGACAAACCCGGGAAGTTGAAAGATTGTGTAACAGAAACATTACGACAGGGTTCTTAAGTTTTCCCTAAAAGATTTACCAGTTTCTTTTTTAAAAGTTCTAAGATTAAAGACATTTTCCATTATGCTTTTCCTGCAATGAAATCTGCCCAGGGAAGGCAATTTCTGTTTTATGGCTATTAGTCAACAATTTCAACTGCCTCCTTACCACCCAGAAAAACTGATATAAAAACCCATGCTTCTTCTTTGAGCCCAGAGGGGAAGTGGAGAAGTATTGGAATGAGTAAGACCCCTATTTAAGGCAGAGAAAGGTTTTGAAATCCAGGTAGCTTAATTTTTTTTTTCCTGAAAATACAGATATGGCTCTTTCTGTCAAGGCCAAGTAGGCGGAGGATGTTATAAAAATTTATATCAAAATGAGAGATTTAACATGTGTATTACTGAGAACTGTGTTTGTCTATGTACAATAGGGTCTTTCAAAAATATGTATTTGCCCTAACCAAACCATTTTTTTTTTCAAATGAAATTTTACGTGGTATTTAGTTATATAGTTCCTCTGGACCAAATTTAAAGTTTTGTGTGTGGATACTAAGGCCAGAAATAGAAGGTCCTGTCCCCATGTTACCAATGAGCTATGAGATGGCGTCTCCTTATCCATAGTCCCAAGGCTCCCCCACCACCATGTGCTGCCTGCCTTCCAGTGTCCTCTCATATTCCCTCTTCTTTGTTCTGAAAATTTTGTGGTGTTCCCCACTTAGGTTAGGGTTCCCAAAGCATACCCTGAGGCAAGAATTCTTGTGAAAGCCAGTTTTTAAAAATCATTCCCAGGAGCAAATCACAAGGCAGTAAGTAGGACTTCCTGAAGAAAGTCCTATATCCTATATCCCTCTTCCTTCAGGGCAGAGTAAGAGCCTGAAGGAAGGAGAGGAGGGCAAGCCAGGGTGCCTCATGCCTACTTCCATCATTGTAAAACCAGAGGTATTCCTGCTGTTCTCTCTCTCCCTCATTTGAGTGTGACTCCTTTTCAGCAGAGAGCCGGGCCCAATAAATAGGCCTCAGTAGATGTTAAGTAGATGAATGAATAGAGCTTCAAGTCTCTTTCCAGTTGAAGTAATCTCTCTCTCTCCTATGATCTCTCTGTGATTACATCATTTTCCTTTGAATAATTATTTATATGAGTATGTTAAATCCCCTGCTCCTTTTGAAGCTCCTTGAGGTCAAGAATCATGTTGAACTCTCCATGACAGAGCCTAGCCTGGGCGTTTGAACATGGTAGACCCAGGCAAAGCCAGCTGGAATGGTTGAAACACTCTCTGATAGATGAACAGCTTGAATACATAGTCCTAGACCAGGGTGGGATTTTTAGTTTTTATTCTTGTTCATACCTACTCCTTTGGGGCTACATGGTCTTGGGCTACTAATCAAAATGATTGCAGAACCTTTGGAAAGCTTCAATGTCATGTAAATTTTGAAGATACACAATCCTAAGTGCCTGAGTTTTTGTACCCTTACTCATGCTTTACTCTTCCAATGTCATCCCTAGGTTTGTTCCTACCCCCATGGGGAATAGTTCCTGAAGTGTAAGGATTAATCACTCTTGCTTCCTTCTTGAAGCATTGCTAAATTAATGGTTTGACATCACATCTATCATGCTTCCTCTAAGCTCTCTAGGCCCATTAGGATTGGGGAGTGTCTGAGAACATGGTACAGGCTAAGTAAAAAAATATTCTGTGGGAATCAGTAAGTGAATCCAAAAATGTTTACAACCCAGCAGCATTTGAGGCATGTCTTATTACTCTTTGTGTTGCTGGCACATGATATATGTGCACTTCAGCATATATACAAGTGCTTGCTGGTGTACCCTATCTCTCTGCATCTAAATCATTAGAATGGAAAGTATCTCCTCTGGGCTGTAACACATGCACAAAAAGATTCTAGGATTAGAAATCATTTCATAAAACTCCAGCAGTTTTGTTTTGTCTAGACACAAAGCAATAAAAAGGAAAATCATCAGAGATGATGATAAGATGGCATATGCAAGAGGGGGTACTTCATATAGAGCCATGATGTTTTTGTTGTTGGTGTTGTTATTGTCATTTTACACATTCTGTGGCCTCACTCCTAGAATCTGATCACCTTCTGCAAATCCTTTAATGATTCTCCTGTGTGGCCCAAGGGAGACAGTGTTACCAGCTCTGGGCAAAACTTTCACTGAAACAAGTAAGTTAAATAAAACAAACAAAGAAAAATTTAAATAAAAACATATATAAACATTAAATAAAATAAAAATTAAATGACCTACTGGTAGAAGACAAGAAGGAGTTATTCTCATTTCTGAAGCACAGTTCCTATTTTTATATGTATCTTAACACATGAATATAAGTACAGCAGGAACCTCTGGATCTTTGAAGTCTTCCTTTGCATTGTGTCTTGACTGAAATGAAGTTGTGAGCTCTGTGTGAGTAAATTGTTGGCTGGAAAGGTACCTTAGGGATTATGTAACATCCCCCACCTACATGGCCCCTTCAAGAGGAATGAGGCCTCAGAAATGGCAGGTAATTTAAATATTTGCTAGAGCCAAAGTTTTTTGTTTTTTTTTTTTTTCTTTAGAGCCAAAGTTTTAACCCCACACTCTGGGATCTTTCTACTGCTCCACAATTTGCTCTCCTTAAAGCCATCTGTGACCAGTTTACCAATGGTTCCCTTCTGTATGATCAAGGAGTGTAATCTTGGGCAAGCAAGTCTCCACAATATAGTTTGGCCTCAAATGACAGTGTAATAAAAAATAGAAAGTGAAAAGTTTAGCTACATATTATACCATAGCAGGAAGCATGAAAATGAAAATTTTGACTACTTATTACACTGTGGCGCCAAATACCCAACCTAACTGAATTATCTTTTATTCTGTATATTTATAACTGTTTATGTATCCCTTTGTGGGTGTACATAAAGCATCCCATGGGATCAAGTGATTTAGAAGGGTCAGAGGACTGTTAAAATTCATTCAGTCTCCACAAATAAGGATTCCCAACAAAGAGGCCTGCATTATGAAACTGTTTTAAGAAAAATGATCCTTAATGCTGGTTTCTTAAAGCTGTTGCTTTCTTGGGAAAGTAGTAGGTTGTCTGTAAAGGTGATTTACCCAGAATATGGCTAACTTAAAACAGCTGTATTCAAAACACACACTCAGCCTTTGTCCCTGAGACTGGGGGAGAGATGGATGATTTATGCTTTTGTTGCTCAGGCTGAACTGGTGAAATGGACCTCAAAGTACATTAATTAGAATACATGCTCAGAGGCACTGAGAAAGGCCCATATGCGCAGCGACCAGTTCACAAGCAAAATGTAGCAAACTCAAACTGTGGTAGTTTCATTTAGACAATTTTCTTTCTCTGAACATATTTACTTTTGCCCTTATGGGTACTAGCATTGAGATGCCAATGGTCATGAGCATGTCCCAGTGCAGATATGCAACATTTTTGACTCATTTACTAGCTCTGTGACCTTGGGAAAGTTATTTAATCTCAAACCTCCATTTCCTAATATCTACAATGTGGATAATGATATTTCCAATTCACAGGACTGTTATGAGGATTACATGAGATAGTCCCAAGTGTTCAGCACATAGGTGGTCTCAAAAGTAGCAATAAGAATAATTAATATTTACTGAATATTTTCTAGGTACTAGGCACAGTTCTAAACATTTCACATGGATTAATTCAATTAAATACTTAAAACAACTCTACAAGATAGATAATAATATTGCTTCAATTTTAGAGGTGAGGAACTTGAGGTACAGAGAGATTATATAATTTGCCTAAGTTCATGTAGCCAGTAGTTGTGTGGCTAGAATTCAAACCTTGACAGTCTGGCACTGGAGGCACTTACAGGTTAATTATTATTGTTATTGTATTCTTAGAATAATACATAAGGAAAGATTAAGACATTGTGAATGTAAGACTCTACATGGCATGCAGAGTAACTAATAATGTAACAAATGTGCATTGAGGAAAGGGAATTTTCCCAGCTTCAAGCCAAGTATTCAAGGCTTGGAGTCTTTGGGGGAATATCAAGGGAGTTTGAGTTGCTATTATCCAAAGTCAAAGGCACATATGCAGGAGATGGGGCTGGAGAAGTACCAAGTCGTGAAGCTCTTGTGATGAGAAATTGTGATAAGGAGCCAAATCTTACCCTACACTTAAAGAAGAGTCAAGGAAGGGTGAGAGTTGGAGAGAAGGAGAGTCTGGGTCCTAGTCACTTCTTTTGAAGCCCTAGATCCAGTGTGGCTGAGGTTTTCCTTTGACTCCTCCAGTTGTGTAAGTTAATGCCTTTTCTTTTCACTTGCTTGTGCTAGTTTGAGTTGGATTTCTGTCACTTGGAATGTAAAGAATCTTGACAAGAATGATTAGTTCAAAAACTGTTATTTCAGGTAAAAAAAAAATATGAAGGCAAGATTTAGAGTAGGAATGGATGGTGCAGACCAAGATAAGACTATAAATTAGAGAGCTAGTTAGTGAGTATAAGAGGCTGATAGAGCCCGAAGAAAGTCTTTTAGAGAATTGTCTCTCTTTCATCATGTGCTGTCTAGGAAAGGCTGTTATCAAAGAGCTCTCCATTCTTTTGGTCAAGGGATGGGTCTGTGACAAATGTAGGCAAAAGGACCCTTTCCTCTGGAGATTTGAGTCCTAATAGTATAACTGAAGGTTAGGAAAAAGAAAAGTTTCTTGTCCATTCATTTCAGTGGCAAGGCTGATGAGACTCTCAGGAAGTTTCTTCTAGTAAGACTTCTGGGGTTGTCGGGCACCTGGTTGGCTCAGTGGGTTAAAGCCTCTGTCTTCAGCTCAGGTCATGATCTCAGGGTCCTGGGATCGAGCCCCGCATCGGGCTCTCTGCTCAGCAGGGAGCCTGCTTCCATTTCTCTCTCTCTGCCTGCCTCTCTGCCTACTTGTGATCTCTCTCTGTCAAATAAATAAATAAAATCTTAAAAAAAAAAAAAAAAAGACTTCTGGGGTTGTCTGTTTTTGACCTACCAAACCTGATTCTTTCACCTGCTACTCCCTTTCCCTCCAATTCTCTGAGTAACCTCTCTTTTTACACTAATATTCTTTTTAAGTTTCAGTTAGTTTATCTTGCCTATAGTCATAGTCTTAAAGAATATAGAAATTGATCCAGGAAGTGAGATGTTGCAAGTGACTGACTAAAAATTGTAGAACTTGCTGAGTTGGATGAAAGGCAGAGAAGGCTCCTTTAGGTTCTGGGAAATATGCAACACTTCTCATGATGTTAGAGTCTACTAGCTGTTTCTGGTGACCTCCAGCAAAGCTCTATAAGAAAGAAACCAACTGAGATTAATGCTGGCCTACTGGTGAAAAGAGAATGACACCTGGATGAAATAGCCTAGATTCTGTTCCTCCTTGCTAAACACAAGCAGAAGCCATGTAAATGATATAAGAGTCAACCAAAAGGAGATCTCTTAAAGGTGGCAAGCAAAAGGCAAACAGGTTTAAGGGTCCCAGCACTGGAGGACAAACAAACAAACAAACAGCACAGTGCCAAGATTCCTATCTCCTACCAGACAGAAAAAGGAAGCCCAAAATTTCCTGACCTCCAGTCTAGCAACAAAAGGCATCCCACATGGGCTCCTTCCTTCCAAAACTGACAACATAAAGTGAACTGGACACCACCAACAAAAGGGATTGATTTAGAGTTCTTCCTAGCTGGGCTTGAGAATTCTTCTCCTGCCCCGGGACATCAGAATGGATGGGTAGAACCAGGAGAAAAGACCTATCCAAAAGAAGAGTGATGCCTGGGAAGCCTGAGATTCCCCATTCCTACTTAGACCCTAAGAACATGAGATTCCTTTTTCCTGCCCAGAGACAGTAGGAAAGCTAGGATAGCATAGGTAAGGGGATCCTACCACAACAAGCATCTGATCAGGAAGTCTCTTCAGGTCAATGCGCTTGAGACTCCCCTTTCCCACCAGGAGATACTTAGTGGTCCAGCCCAGTGAAATTTTTCTACCACTTTAGGCAGCACCAACAGAGACCAGTGGGAACCCCAATTGCCTCACATACACCAGCCAGACAAAAATGATACTGAAAATACTATGGGAATTAAACTATCATTGGAACCACAGACCAAGAAAGTAGACCAGGATCTATCTGCATGCTTAATCTAAGCAGAGTAATAAAATTAAAAGATTTAAATAGGATACAGAGTCACCTAACATAATTGAAATGACATCTAGAATACAATAGAAAATCACTCATCATACCTAGAATTAAGGATAATCACAACTTGAACGAGAAAGACAACCAACTGATGCCACCTCTGAGATGAATCAGACATTGGAATTTTATGACAGATTTTAAAGCAGTTAAATAAAAATGACTTGGCAATCAATTACAAATTCTCTTGAAGCAAGTGAAAAAATAGAAAACTTCAGGAAAGAAGTGGAATTTATAGGAAGGAGCCAAATGAAAATTACAGAACTGAAAAATATGATATCAGATATTAAACAACAACAACGACCACCACAAAACCTTATTGGCTGGACTCCATAGTGACAGGGAAGTGATGAAGAATAGAATCCATGAACTTGAGGACAGACAGAATTCTCCCAATCTGAACAATGGAAAGGCAATTGACTGACTGAAAAAGACAACACAAGACACAATACAACAACACAGAGCCTCAGGGGCATGTATGACAATAACAAAATAACCACAATTCACGTTATTGGAGTTCCAGAGGAGAGGAAAAGAGAATGAGGATGAAGACTAGTCAAAGAAGTGATAGCTGAAAACTCCCCAAATTTGGCAAAAATAGAAACCTACAGATTCAAGAAGCTGCGTAAATCACTAACAGGATAACACCCCCCCAATCAATGCCAAGATACAATATAATTAAACTTCTGAAAACTAAAGACAAAATTTTTAGTTTTCAAAATGCATCCAAAATCCTGAATGCAGCCAGAGAAATAATACATTACTTACTCAGGAACACTAATCAGAATGATGATAATTTCTCATACGAAGCCACGGAGGTCAGAAGAAAGAGACATATTTTTCAAGGGCTAAAAGGAAGAACTGTCATCTGCAAAAAGAGTAGAAATATGAATACACACAATGGACTATCTTCTCCTGAGTTTTATAAATCATAACTGATGATTGAACAAAAATTCTAATATCATCTAATAGAACAATGTTATTTATTTATTTACTTATTAAAAAAATTTTTTTTTAATTTCTTTTTGAGAGAGGAGTGGGAGAGGGACACAGAGAGAAAGAATCTCAAGCAGACTCCATGCTGAGCACAGAGCCAGACTCGAGGCTGGATCTCACAACCCTGAGCTGAAATCAAGAGTCGCACACTCAACTAACTGAGCCAATCCAGGTGCTCCAGGATAATGACATGTAGAAGTGGGAAAGGCAAAGAGACCTACATGGAAGAAAAGTTGCCACACCTCACTTGCACTGGTAAAATGTTGATACCAGTAGAATGTGATATGCCATCTATATTGTTCAGTAAGAATTCCCATTACTTCATATCCTTACCAGCATTTTGTGTTGTCAGTGTTATGAATTTTGATCATGCAATAGGTGTGTGGTGATATTTTGCTTTAATTTGCATTTCCTCTTTAGCATATGAGCTGAGTATCCCTTTCTCCTTCTTTCTTTCTCTCCCTCTCTCTCTCTCACACACACAAACCCTGCAAATAATCAGAAGTAATAATCACAAGTAAAACAGAGGCAATCTGGAAAGACTGGTAGACAATATCAATATCCTGGTTGTGATATTACACTATAATTTTGCAAAATGTTACCACTGGGGGAGATGGGAAAACTATCTGAGGGATATCTGTATTATTTCTTACAACTGCATATGAATCAACAATAAACACAATATTAAAAAACAATAAAAAATAGAAACAGAGAGAATGACAATACAGTCTCACTAAGAAAATCCTACCTATGGCCTAAAATCTAAGATAAATGAATACCGAGGTATTCCAGAGTCTTACAGTCTTGGTAAAACAGATTTCCCCCCAATCTACACTTAATGTGAGCAAAGGCAGCGACTCAAGAAAGATGGCAGGATTTTGAATTAGGGCTTGAAGTCTGATGCCCTGGGTGGCCATTATTTTAAATTGGCCTTTGACTGCTTAATACACTGAGCACAAACTGAGGGCAAAGGGACCAAGAGACACCTCTTGCTGAGAAATGGAAATTCCTGCATCAGTTTCTGGATTCAAATACTGTGACTTGGTAAGATTTTTGGACCTATTATTTGCTCCAGGAATTGCCTGGAAGCAAACAGACTAAAACTCAAAAAAGGAGAGTGCCTTGGGGGGAGCTCAGTGGAAGGCCCGGATAAGCTGGCCAAAGCGAGGATCCCAGGTCAGGGACTCCAGGGCATTCCTGCTCAGCAGCTTCCCTGGGTGCTGGTGAGCAGCCTTGCTGGATGTTGTTCCCCACTTCTACCTTTCCCAAGTGGGGATTTAAAGCTAGCCATGGACAATTCGGTTCAATGAGCCAATACGTTTCCTTTTGGGTTAAAGTTTGGTTTGATACCACTTGCAATTGAGACATCATTAACAGATGTGTTGTCTATCTCTATGCTCAGCAGTGTATAAGTTGCATTCGTGTACACACAGAAGCATAGCAATGCAGAGGCATTTATCAGCACAGTGTTTTCCACACACCCGCAAAGAGGCATGAACCTACACCTACAAGCACCAGTGTGCATATGTACACACACACACTACTGAAAGTGGCAGTCACACAGGTACAGAAAAATTCATTCATGTTGGCATGTGTGTGCATACAGAGTAATCCCTAGAAGACAAACTATGATGAGTCATTCTCGGCATCACACCTTTGGGCATATCATTAGCCTCAGAGTATTCAAAGGCAGAGATGATGCACTTATTGCAATAAATTAATGAACAGAGCTACTTTTTTTTTTTTTGAGCTTCTAAAGATGATGTGGGATTATAGCATAATGAAGGTTTCTAAGGTTCAAAATCTGCTAATTAGGTTGTGTGCTCAATTCAATACAGCTTCGGTTCCCACAAATAAAATCAGGACCTGGATCTCCATGAAGGAGTCTCCATGGAGCTGGGTTCAGACAGGCTTCAGACTGCTAAGAGCCCGACATCATCACTCTCCCCCCGGCATACACGTGAAGAATGAAGTGAAACCTCAATTAGTTGAGGGATGGTGATAAGGGAATGTGAAATGTTGGCCATACCAGGCTTTATCACACAGACTAGATAGTGATGCAGAGGAAAAAATGAATATTTAATATTCTCACTGAACTTGGGTTCTGCAGGATGTGGAGGAAGAGGCATAATAAATGGGCCTATCACTCAAGGATTTCCCTTCTTTCATCAATGTCTTGAGGAAATTTAACATTGATACAAAACTTTTTTTAAAAAAGTTTTTACTTATTTATTTGACAGAGAGATCACAAGGAGGCAGAGAGGCAGGCAGAGAGAGAGGGGGAAGCAGGCTCCCCGCTAGAGAGCCCGATGCGGGGCTCCATCCCAGGACCCTGAGATCATGACCTGAGCCGAAGGCAGAGGCTTTGAGCCACCCAGGGGCCCCTGATACAAAACTTGTATCTGCAGATCATATTCCAGAGTTAGAAATGTCCTGTGATGTCCCATATCACTGTTGTTCTCCCCCAGCTCAGGATCCAGTGTGGGCTCATGCATTGCCTTTAGGGGATCATGTCTTGATTTTCCTTTAATTAGGAGCTGATCTTCAGGTGTTTCTTGTTTTTCATATCATTAAGAATTTTGAAAAATAGCAGCCTGCTGTTATAAAGATTGTCCCTCAATGTGGATTTTGCAGATGTAGCCTCATGATAAAATGCAGATATTCCTTTCTGACTCATTTATTTTACAAATGATACTGTGTCTTTCCTGGGGCATCACACCCAGAGGCACATGAGGTCTGTTTACCCTTCACTGGTAATGTTCATTTCGATCACTTGTTGAAATGTTTGGTTTCTCCAGTTTTTTCCTTTTTTTTTTTATTTTTTTATTTTTAACTTTTTTTAAAGGGGTAGGGAAGGAGCAGAGGGAAAGAGAAAGAGAGAATCTCAGCCAGGCTCCACACCCAGCATGGAGCCCGACACAGGGCTCAATCTCACGACCCATAAAACCATGATCTGAGCCAAAATCAAGAGTTGGATGCTTAACCAACTGAGCCCCAGGCACCCCTTCGTATTAATTTTGACACTCAAATTTTCCTGGATTTTAAAATGAGAGCTCTTTCAAGCAGGCCTCTGTGTATTGGCACGTGGATCCATATTTTTTAGACACTTTTTTACTCTCTAACACAGTGTTCCATATTTATTTTGTACTTTCTCTGCCCAGTTCTCAAGTTAGCCATTTTCCCAAGGAGCACTAGTCTCTTGCATAATTTCTTTAGAAACCAGAATCTGGATAGTAGGTGTGTTCATTGCTGTGGGGAATCTTTTTTTTTTTTTTCAGATTTTATTTACTTATTTGAGAGAGAAAGAGTGAGAGAGAGAGCACAAGCAGATGGAGGGGCAGAGGGAGAAGCAGACTCCCTGCTGAGCAGGAAGCCAGACACGGGGCTTGATCCCAGGACCCCGAGATCGTGATCTGAGCTGAAAGTAGTTGCTTAACTGACTGAGCCACCCAGGTACTCCCGCTAAGGGAGCTTTAAAGTCTTTCTGTGATAGATCTAGAAAATATGAAGTCATGAGTTTTAACTGGTTCCTTCAATTCTATTCCACCCCCCAACAAAGCCCTTCCTTGCCTTCCCCATTCCATATTTGTATTTCTCTCTCCCCAGTAAGAGCTCTAGCTCCCAACAATGTCAATGTCATGTACTCTTTTGTTCAATCCTGCAAAACACAGAAATTAAGTCCGCATCGCTATATTCACAATGCTATGAAAAAACAATTAAAAACAATTTAAGATTTTCTTTTGTTCTTTTTTTCCTCCTTAGAACAAAGTCCAGTATCAATATCTCTTCCCTCACCCTTTACTGTATGTTATTCACACATATTTATGTTCTGTCTTTATATGTTTATATTGTTTTCTTTCCCATTAATTTTGTGTTTTGAATTTGTAGATAGTTAACAAGAGCTCATGTGTTAAAACATTGCAAACAATATACTCATGGAATTGTCATATTATCCTAATAAGTAAGCAATTTCATTATTTTCTGTTTTATCCTTCCTATGTCTCTTTTAGGAAAAATAAACACAGTTATCTGTTATTTCTCCTTCTTTCTCATCAAAATGTACACAAATATAATATATGTATGTTGCTGTAGATACTAAAAAATAGTATATATGTTACCATTATTTCACACTGTTCTTTTTATATTTATTGATACATTCTGATTACACTCCATATTATTTTATATAGTTCACTCTTACTTTTGAAATAAAATTGTGAATTGCCAGTTACTTTTTGTCAGTACTTTTAATATAGTATCCTGTTATTTTTTAGAATCTATTCATGCTAATGCACAATCTGCCATCTGTATAATTGTTATTATTTGTGGTACGTGGCCTTTCTTTTAGTTCTGGAAGTTCTGCCTTTTCATTAAGATGTACTGTGGTGTAGATTATTTTGAGTTTTTTTTATTCTAAGGATTTTTTTTTTTAAGTCAGGAAACCCCTCTGATATTTTATTTGTGTTTTTCTTTCCATTGCTTTCTTCTGTACTCCTATGTTGGATCATCTCAATTTATTCTCCATGGTTCTTAACTGTTTTTCCATATTTCTATTTTTTTAAAAATCTCTGCACTGTTCTCTTTTCAACTGTGTTCATGTACTGCTCCTATTGTCATTGCCACCTATTCTTGTATTATTCGTGCTTTTTTCATCTTTGGATGACTTTAATTATGTTATTCTTTCATTTATCTTTGACTATTCTAACATTCTTATTTGAAAGTTTTTGTCATATTGTCTCTTAAAATTAATTTCACAAAGAGTGAATTCACATTATATTTGTTGATTTCACTTCTTGTCTTTCTTATTTCTACATGTTTTCATCAACTTTAAAATTTGGGCTGATGTGCCCATTTTGAGTCAGAGGGATTATTTTTGTCTCTCTTCTTCTCTGGTCAATAGTTTAGTTTTACACGCGTTTGCAACTATCTCCCATGTAACCAAGTCCTGAGCCTGATTTTAAAATGGCATGTTGGGGCTTCAGTTGTAAGGTGACTTTAGAGATACTGCGATCCAATCTCTGAGGCAATGAATTGTCTAGCTCAGCTCCACGTCAGGCGGTACTTTTATAGTTCTACTTCTTTGGGTCCACAGCTTCCTATAAATCATAGTTTTAGGGACAAAATTGGCAACCTTTTTTTTCCTGTCTCATTTATGCTTGTAGATACTCCCACACATAGCAAATCCCTAGCCTCAAGCAGTGAGCCTAGAGTTTTTCACCCGTCTTGCAGGGACACTTTTATCCCGTTATTCTTTGACTTCTAACTCTCGGGGCCAGCAGGTCTTCTGTTTCAATCTCCTTCTCAATATAGACTTCTATTCTGTTTCTGAGTACAACTACATATTTATTATCTTCAGTCTCAATTTTCATTTAAGGGTATTAAAATGTTAAGTTGAAATGACTAGTTTAAAGCCACATGGTTAATGAGTGAAAGTCCTGGACTCAAATCTAGGTTTCCTGGCTTTAGATTCCATAATTTTTTAGTGACTCCAAGCAGGCTTTCGGATGGCTTTTATTTTCCCTCCTAATAGTTTTCCAAACTTCTACGGAGTTTAGATTTTTTTTTTCTAATTTGGGCTAATTTTTTTTCTAATTTTTTTTTTCTAATTTTCTAAATGAAACGAGGGCATCTTTTCTCTCTAAAGGAATCATGTTACGGTAGAAGGGATCTTGAACTCTAATAGAATTATCTGGATTCTGTTGTTGCCTGGGAAATTTGTAAGTCTCTGGGCCTCAGTCTTCTCTTGTACAACACTAGGTGGTTTGACTGAGATGATCTCTGAGTTCCCTTTCATCTGTAAAGTTTTCAGAGTGCACTTTTGTTTGCCCCACATTCACAGCAACCTATAGGTTGTTGATTAAATATCACTAAAATTTTTACTATATGTGCATTATCTGTTACTGTTCTTTATGAGAAATACTCCTTGACAAAGGAATGACAAAACAGAATGGGCTCACCAGCATGAACAGCTGGTTAGTGAGTGGTTTATTGGTTCTATATGAAAGTTTGCTGTTAAGCTCTGGGCTTAAGGGTCTCTCCTTCCCCTTTACAAATGCACTGATTATTACTGGGGGTTATAAGGTAATGTAATGAAGCAACACCTGCCCAATAATTTCCAAGAAGATGCTAATGGGCCACTTAGGCAAATTTATCACTGTTTATTCTGGAAATAATAGACTCACATCTAAATTATCAAATTAATAGCTAAATATTGTGGCATTGAGTCGGATTCCAAAAAAAGTTAAAATATTCTATGAAGACAAGTAGACAAACATTTCACAGTAGACTATATATGAATTGCCAATAAGCACATAAGAAAGTACTTATTGCAAAGTAGAACCACAATAAGATAAACTGTAAATGGCAAAAATCCAGAAGACCAATACAATACTAAATGTTAGTGATGATGCTGAGCAACTGGAACTCTCATACTTTGCTACTGGGAGAATAAAATGAAAAATGGCTATAGAGAGGTGTTCTTCAATTTCTTATAAACATGGATGCACAAGTGACTAAGCAGGTCTACCCCTAGGCATTTATTCATGATATATGAAAACTAAGTCCACAAAAGACTTAAACAACAAGTGTTTCTAGCAGACTTATTAATAAAAGCTAAAATCAGGGATAATATTATTATTAATGACTGGAAAAGGATATAAGAAACTTTCTTTGGTGATGAAGATATTCAGTATTTTCTTTGGAGGCGTGATTACACAGGTGTATAAAATTTTCAAAACTCATTGAACCGAACACTTTGTATTTATGCATTTTATTGTATGTTAATTGGACCTCAATTAAAATGTGACTATAAAGAAATTGATATGTTCCGGGCTCTGAATCTAATGAGCCTATCTGCTGCTAGAAAATATTCACACCTCACACTTTGCAAGCACTTGGTGTGGGTTAGTTATCAATCTGCATTGAAATGCGAAGTATCTCTTATTTAGTAGATATTTTCTTGAACTTTGTTTTAGTTGGAGAACTGAGAAATTGCACTATCAACCTTATACCTAATGAAACATATAGTGCTTCAAATTTAATGCACTGTGCATCAAGCAAAGCCAACACGTCTTCTCAACAAAGGTGATCACAGAGCCATTTGCCAATTAATTGGCTGTGAAGAGCACTATTGGTCTCCCTGTTCTCCTGAAACCCTTTTCCTTAAAAATGTGTTTCTGTAATTAGAACGTCTTATAGGCAAGTTCTTAATTTCCCATATAGCTCTTACCGAGTGAAGAAAGGAAAGAAAAAAATAAGATTAGCCATGAAAGCTCTTATCTCTAGCTAGATTGTGTTCTAAATTTCTTTGTCTCATGAAATTCTGGAAGTTCTTTACCACTGTATATATTCCGGGCTGCATGCAGAACAATGTTCTAGAGGTGATGGATATATCATACTGCATTATATACTTAGTAACTCATGGCTCTGAATTTAGGCATACTTGGATTTAAATATCTTGGCTTCACTGCACACCAGCTGTGTCACTTTAAGCAAGTTTTCAATGTCTCTGAGTCTGTGTGTTTATTTATTTAATTGTGTACAATAGTAATATGGAGTATGGAATATATGATAATAATACCTACCTAAAGGATCTTGTTTTTATGACTTTAGTAAAGCAGTAGTGTGATGTTTGGTACATGGTAGGCAGCCATGTTATCATCATCAATGCTGTACTGTTATTGTTTGCTCTCTTATTTGTGTCCCAAGGACCTGGGTCCTTGCTTGGCTCTGCCATCTTTGGCCACATGATTTCGGACAGATCATTAATTGACCTCACTGAGCCTTATGTGGCTTTATGTGGAGAAGATTAACCAAGAAAAGACGACTGTGTGGAGCATGATGCTTGGCTCAATGTCATCCTTCTTGACTTGATTTTAACATACTTCATCCAGGAAGGAAAACACCTAGAAGCATGGGAGGCTTCTTGTTAGAAGACCAGGCAACAGTTGGTGAATCCTGTTGACTAACTTCTTAAGGCTGCAGGCAACTGTGTTAATGGAGTCTCAACAACTGACCCCAAGTCCCATCATGTACCTGAGCTACAGAGACACCTACTCTCGGGTGTCCTGCCACTCACTGCAATTTACAATTTGGTCGAATTGGTTCTGTTTCAAGCTTTACAATTTACCTTGAATCTCTTGAGCTGAGAGAGGTAAATTCCAGGGATTAGAAATGCAGCTTTAGTAGCCATCAACTGTGTGACTGACACTAGAAAAGACCAGCAAATTAATTCCAAGCATAGCAGAATATTTGACTGCTTACAACATCCCTGCTGCATTTACACACATGCCCATGCACACACACACACACACGCACACACACAGCAGAGATCTACCTGAGTTGGTGTCCAGCCACATGCATAGCAGGGGAAAGGGAGATGAAATATGGATGGGAACAGAGCCTGGGAAAAAGAAGGACGAGTAAAAGGGGGAAGATGGCAGGCTCGTTTCTTATATTTTTCCACTGACTGGGTTTGAGTGCCTATAATTAGTGTAGGCTGTGGAGGGAGAAGGCAGGCGGAAGCTGGCAGGTCTGTTTAAAAAATATTTTGTGAGATTCTTGGCACAGGCAGAACCACTGGGGCCCAGGTGACCAGGGGCGGCACTGAGCTGGGGAGGAAGCTCCTCTCACTGACACTGCCCGGAAGCCAGCACAGCCATGGAAGCAGAGGCCTGGAAACTTTGACAACTCTGGCTTGGATGTTGGGTTCTAACAGGGGCTGGAGCAGCAGCGGTGAGGCTTCTCCTGGGGGGTTTGTGGGCAATCCAGGAGACCTCGCAGAACCCAGAGAAGGAGAGGGAAGGCCAGGGCAGGTGCCTCATGGTCACTGCAGCTGGCTGACTAGTTCAGGGGCCTGTTGCATGGTCTGTCCGAAGAGCCTCAGAAACAGCTGCAGCAAGGGGCAGGAGACTTAAATTTTAATATCAGCTTTGCCTTGGATTTACTCTGGTGCCTGGGACAAGTCATCTTCCTTTTCTAGATCTGTGTTTTGGCCTCTGGGGAATGAGGGTTTGGGGTTTCGTCTGAAAGATCTCTTCTGGGTCGTAACATTTTCTACCTCCTAAGTGTATTATTCTGTCGTCACTGAACTAAACAGATACTTTCCAGACGCCTATGTCAAGTTTCTGTTGACAAATTCTAGACAGAGGATTATAAGCTTGAGATGTGTGGCAGATCTAGCTGCCTTACGTTGTTGTTATTATTTGTGTCTTTCTTCTTATCAGATAGTAGGCTTTTTAGACAGGGAAGGATACCTGATTAGGCCCGCTTCAGCCATTCCTGTAGCAGGAACACAGCCCTCTGCAGAAGGGCCTGTTGTTATACGGGAAACGTTGGTATGCTGCTTCTTGTATTTTACCCAGAAAAAAGCAGATTTTAAAGGATGTCACCAACCATAATTGTTACTTTGTATGACTTTTATCATAGAGCCTATCACTGGTACATACTTGAAATATTTGCTGAATGAATAAATGAATGAAAACAGTTGAACCACACATTTTAAATCCTAAGGCTCAGAAAGTAGTATTCTCCGAATCTGTAGAATTTCTATCTTAACTTCTTTATTGTCAACTTCTCTCTGCTTTTCTGAAACTAAAAGTTTATTTTCAGCTTTATCACAGCTTTAATAATGCAAGTATTAGGGTTTTTCAGTATATCACAGCCTCTGAAGTTCTCTCGATACAAAAAAATTTATTGCTTCTCCATTGGCTACCAGAATTGGAAAAGAATTCAAGACAGGTAACTATATGCCAAGAAAATTTGAGAGACTTCTTCAGATACCCGGAGGAACATTTTAATGCTCACAGTAAGTCAGAGCCATTGTTTGAAGATTCCAGTATTTTAACTCTAACAAAAAGAAGTCAGGGTCATTCTACTTGACCTTGACTCTAATATTCGTGTTGTTTCCTCAAACCCCAACTTTATTTCAGTTATTTATAAATGTCCTTAAGCTGTTAATAAAACATCTCTATCTCTATACGGTCAGGCCATTTCCTACACCCAACCTACACACAGAGAGTATCTGTGATTTAAGTTTGAGGTGAGGGAAAGGAAGAAATGTAGGACTTTAAAGAAACTCTCAAGTAGTGAGTTAGAGGGGTAAGTTAGTCTCACTTATTGCCTAAATAAATTCTCCTTTTAGGACATGAAATTCTGCTTTAAAGTGAGGTGATTGGACTAAATTGCCACTAAGTCCTCTTCAAGTCCTAACATATTCTTTCTCTCCTCTCTCTCTCTCTCTCAGATATATATTGACTTTTTACAAAAGGTACAATTAAGACATTTTAGTTTGGATTTATTTCAATGGTGTTCATAAGCCCAACTGACTGTTTTGGGGACTATTTTCAATGTTTAATACCAGGGTTTGTTAGTCTTATAGAAGCAAATGGGAAGGCATCCATAAAAAAAAAAAAAAAATCAGAATATTTCCTTAAAGGTTTAGTTAGTAGAGATCATCTATGAAATCACCTGACATAGTTTTGATGGAAAGATGGAAAGATCTCTGATTTTTTCTTAGTTTTCTCTTTTGATCCCTTGCTATTCAAATTTTTCAAGATTCTTTTGGAATCTGTTTGGTAACTTATAGTTTCCCAGGATATTATATTCTCCATTTTGTCTAGATTTCCAAATTTACTGATATAGCCTATAAATAGTATTCTCTTAATATTTTCAAAATATCTTCCATATTGGTAATAAAATTCTATGTTTAATTTTTCATATGGTTGTATCTTCCTTCTCTTTCTCTGTAAAATTTACCAGGTATCTGTCTATTTTATTAGTCATTTAAGAAATAGCTATTGGAGTTATTGATCAATCCTAAAACATCATTTTGTATTTTATTAATATTTATTTTATATTTGTTACTCTTCAGCAGTCTTTGGATTTATTTTATTTTTATTCTATAGCATTTTAATTGGATTCATAGCTAATTTTTCAATATTTCTTGTTTATTAAATGCATTTAAGATCATATGGATTCCTCTCAGTATTACTTTGTTACACTGGCCCACAAGTTTTGATATGTGGAATTTTCATTGTCATCCATTTCTAAGTAGATTTTGATCGAAAGCATTATTTAAAATAATATTTAAAAATTTCCGAATATATAGACTTCCTTTTGTTTCTTTTTGAAAAGGATAGCTACATTTTGTTTTTAATTTCTAATTTTCATTGAGATCAGAAAATCCGATCTAAGTATTTACTGCTTTACAGAATTTACTGCAATTTACTTGTGCCTGATAAAAGGTTGATAATTTAAACTTTTTAGTTGAATTGTTCAGGTTGTTACTTGGTTTTGGTCTACTTACAATGTCAGTTATTGAAAGAGATGTATTGAAAACCCCCACTAAGTTTTGGCTCTGTCACAGTTTATGCCTTTTCTGCCTTGAATCTGTTATTAGGTACATAGAAGCTTAACAGCACCTTCATTTTCTTGATCAATCGAATCTTTTATCAGTTGGAAGTACTCCTTTTGGATATTTTAAAATATTTTCATCTTGACTTCTTTTATATTAACATCCCTGCTTCCAGTTTTAGCATTTTACCTAGTAAATGGATTTTCAAATACCTTTCAAATGGATTAAATATAGATTTCGACTCTTTCTTTATCTTTTTGTTTTAGGTATGTCTTTTGTAACTAACATGCAGCTAAGCTTTATTTATTTATTTATTTATACAGATCTGATTTCTAATGGGAAAACATGCATTCTTTTACTTTAATTAACAACATTTTTGCAATTGTTTCTCTTTCTTACTTTACATTTTCTTTTTTTTTTTTTTACTTTACATTTTCTATTTACATTTTCCATTTATATATACTATTTCTATTTACAAGGATGAATTATGAGCTGGCTTGGCACCCCAGCTCTGTCACACTAGATGTTTGATAGTGCTGAGTTGCATAAATCCAATGTGCTTCAGTTTCTTCATCAATAAAATGAGAATGACTATCATCACAGCTAATTCATGGACTTGTTCTAGGGATTAAGGAAACTCTTATATATAAAATATCCAAACTTTGGTCTCAGAAACAGTGAGTACTGAATAAATGTTAACTACTTTATTATCACTATGCCATTTATCTCCCCACTTGTATTTGTTGAGTTAATCAAGCTTTCCTTCCACCCTCTATCTAATCTATCTAAAAATATCTAATTTTTATTCTTCTAATAGTTACCTTTGTATACGTGACACAGTATTTTTAAAATCAACTTTAGGAAGCATCATTTACATGTGATGTCATGGACACATTGTAAGTGTGTACAATGTCCACAATAGTCAAGCCATGAAAAGAGCCCAGATGAACATCAACAGATACATGGATAAAGAAGACGTAGTGTATGTTACTCATCCATCAAAAGGAATGAAATCTTGCCATTTGCAATGACGTGGATAGAACTAGAATTGTGCTAAGTGAAATAAGTCAATCAGAGAAAGACAAATACCGTATGATTTCACTCATATGTGGAATTTAAGAAACACAACTGTCGAATATAAGGGAAGGGAAGGAAAAATAAAATAGGATAAAAACAAAGGGAGACAAACCATAAGAGACTCTTAACTATAGGGAATATACTGAGGGCTGCTGGAGGGGCGGAGGGTGAGAGGACAGGGTACCTGGGAGATGGCACTAAGGAGGGTACATGATGGAATGAGCACAGGGTGTTACATGCAACTGATGAATCACTAAATTCTACCCCAAAATTGATAATACACTGTACGTTAAATAACTTGAATTTAAATAAAACCAAAGGAGACAGGGGCACCTGGGTGGCTTAGTGAGTTAAAGCCTCTGCCTTCGGCTCAGGTCATGATCTCAGGGTCCTGGGATCGAGCCCCGCATCGGGCTCTCTGCTCAGCAGGGAGCCTGCTTCCCCCTCTCTCTCTACCTGCCTCTCTGCCTGCTTGTGATCTCTCTCTGTCAAATAAATAAATAAAATCTTAAAAAAAAAGAAAAAAAAACCAAAGGAGACAAATTTATATTTAATAAATTTAATGACATATAATTATCACCAAAATTGAGATATTGAACATTTTCCTCCCTCCCAGAACACCTTGTACCACTTCTCATACAGTGCATCTCCCACTTCCCATCCCTGTCTCTTTGAACTCCAGGTGAGCATGTGCACACTTTCTGTCACTATGGGCTAGCTTCGTCCTTTCTGGAGTTATGTGTATGTGGAATTAGACAGTTCTGTATATGTGGAATATGCAGTCTTTTGTGACATACACATTGAAACATCTTTTGCTACTACTATCTAGAGTTATGCAATATCTCTAATCTTCCTTAAATGAGAGAAGAACCTAAGTAGTTTTTCCCTTCCCTTTGCCGCCTGCCACTTTGAGATTATCTGGGACTTGAGTTATATTTAGTTATAAATATTTTAAAATTATGCATCAAGAGTTATTTAAACCTAATCTAGGTTTTCTGCTTACTTTCCACTCTCTCTTATCTTATATTTTATTTATTCTTTGGGTTTTATACATTCTTTCAAATGCCTTCATGTACATCGCACCTCACCCCAATGAGGGCATGAGGGTAATAACTTTTCTGGATCTTTCTAACCCTAAACATGACTTTATTTGGCTCTCTGTTTTTACTAGTAGTTTATATACTAGGTAAAGTTTCTAAGAAAATAGTATTTTCTTCATTTTCTCCTAACATCCGATTTTGCCAATGAGGATTCCAATGCAGTGCTGAAAGAGACCACTTCAGATGGCGTTTTTTTACTCACTGTCCACTTAGCTAAATCTGTTTATGCTTTGCCATCCATTAATCTTCCTCACCCCCTGTGATCAGAACTTCAAATTCCAAGCCATTTAACACAGCACTCCACCAATGACAATGAGCACACACATCCCTTGTGAGTCTGGTAAAACTACAGGTGCGATTTTAGTCATTCTGGGGTGAGGCTTGACATTGTGCTTTTCTAACAAGCTTTCAGGCTGTGGGGATGTGGACCACACTCTGAGAAGCAAGCCTCTAGCTGCTAAGTCCTTGAGGATGTGATATTCTCCTTAATCTTCCTGAAGATAGGAACTGGTGTCTTAAATATCTTCCTATTTGCTCTCTATGTTAACTTTCTTTCTTGAGTGTTAATACTTGTATTTGTTACATTTGCAGCTTCTCTTTTGGTGTCAGTTTTTCTCAAATATTTTTCTTCTCTTTGTACCTTTCCTTTTTCCCCCTCCATCTTTTTTTTTTTTTTTTTTTTTTTGAGAGAGAGAGAGCTTGGGAGGGAGAGAGATAATCTGAGGCCGGCTCCATGGCCAGCGTGGAGCCCAATGCAGGGCTCCATCTCAAAAGCCCGAGATCATGACTAGAGCCAAAACCAAGTCAGGTGCTTAAACAATGGGGCCACCCAGGCACCACTTCCTCTTCTTCTTCTTCAGTTCCTGGTTGTCAGAGTTACCTATTGCTTACTTGTTCCTGTGTCTGTGGGCCAGGAACAGATAGGCTGCTCACAGGAGCGTGGTAGCTTAGCGATCAGGCGTTGGGGTTCCACCACCTCTTTCACTTCAGAGTGGAAGTTCATTGCTTTAGCCTGTGGGCGAAACCAACTACCAACTGTTCGGTACAACCTGGAGGCAGGGCTGACCAGCATAGCTGATAATTTGGATGAGAGTAGAAATAAGGAAATCGGCGTTGTTGAGTGCCCACAGCATAAAAGGCACCGATCTATGTGTTAAATGTATGAACTCGTTTAATAGGTGGAAGCTTGACAAGCTTTGAAAATCTAAATCACCTCAACTCTTCCTGCCTATGTTGTTAGTGCTCTCTAACTTACTTAGATTGAGGAATACAATTTCTCTTTACTCTAATCATATCCTCTTTTCCTTCTTCAATTCTGTGAGTAGATGAAAGGGCGCTGAAGACACAGAGATCTGTCTATATAAAATTACCCAAATATTCCGGGATGATTGGATAATGCCTCAGAGTCAAAGCCTGCATAATGGCAAGTGCACAGAGTAAAGAGAATAAGAGAGAGAGAGAGAGAAAAGAAAAGAAGAGAAAAAGGAATAAAAAACAGAAGTCAGGGAGAAACGGTGAATAAAGAGGAGATGGGGAAAATGGGAAGGAGAACATGAGTTAGGGTAAACCTTGAACAACAGGGGAGAATCTAGCTGCATTTTGCTTGATGTTAGTTTTTGACCTTCCTTAAATGCTTTCAAATCTCTGCAAACAAGAAGATTAATTGAGTAGCCTTCGACATTCAGAGGGAGTTCTCACTGTGGTGACCTTACAGACATAAACCAGGAGAACAGGAGGAATATTAATTTTGGCTTACCGAAAGGCAGATTTTCATAAGTTTATGGGAGAGACGTCTTGTTCTGTGTTGTATGGATTGTTTCTGAGCTGAATAAAATGGTCTCTTATTTTGTGGGCTTACAGGGATTTTATGGGCTATTTATGTAGACGCCAAAGAGGAAGCCATTTAAATCTTGGAACCTGACTGATTTGAATTTGCAGCTTAATGTGATCTTTCTTCTGAAGGATTTTTTTTTCCTGTAATTTTCAGGATGTGGGTGGACAATGGAAATCCAGGTGAAGCCACCTGTATTTTAGATTCGGGCCACTAATTTACAATATGCATACTGGGAAATTTTAAGCTCACACTCTTAAAATATGTTTCCCCTGTTTTTAAAAGGTATTTGTTTTATAAAGGAAAGAGTCACAAGTTTCCATATTTATCAAAATCTGTTTCTTTAAAGTAAGATACTTGCTTGCCTCTAGGAGGTATTCTAATTGTCTTTAGTTATGATCAGACGGTACTCCTCTTGGTAAGGAGAGCAGCCTAATCTAAAGGGCATGATCAGGGCGCCAGGGTGGCTCGGTCGTTAAGCGTCTGCCTTCGGCTCAGGTCATGATCCCAGGGTTCTGGGATCGAGCCCCGCATCGGGCCCCCAGCTCGGCGGGAAGCCTGCTTCTCCAGCTACCATTCCGTCTGCTTGTGTTCCCTCTCTCACTCTGTTTCTCTCTGTCAAATAAATAAAATCTTAATAAATAAATAAATAAATAAATAAAGGGTCAGAGCAGCCTTTGGGTTTCTGGCTTTGTTTAGGTCTACCTCCTTTTAATCAATTGTTCGTTTTTCAGTTTGTCACTTGAGTCTCCCTCAGAACACAGCCCCTGAACACAATGGCACAGCCCCATGCTCAAGTCTGGAGACATAGAAATCATTCTTCTAAGACCCTTCTAAGTGAATGCAAGGGCCATCAGAGTCCTACAGTGAGACAGATTTGAAGGTAGCGTTCTCTCAGTGCATTATGTTTGCTGTGACTGAGTTATTTGAAGGGTATCCTATGAGATGGGTGGAATGTGTGCCTCACTGCCCGAGTAAGTTGAAGTCTAAGCCAGGCAACCTTCCATCTGGATCTCACAAGAAGAAAGATATTTCCCAGGGCAGTTAGTCCTTTCTTACCCCTCAACCACTCCATAGCTGCCCCTTCCTGCCCACCCCCGCACCCTGCTGGATCCCCCACCTTTAAATTTCTTTATGAACAAAAAATACCTATTCCAAGTGCTCTGAGGTTCTGCTTATGTGGTGCTTAGGAAATCTTGGGTTGACCAACTGCTTCAGGTCCTTGAGTTTGGAGTTCAACTTGCTACTTATGCCACTGAAATCCCTCCACCTCCCCACTGGCTCCTGCTTGCATCTTAAGTTCACAACGTTTGTTCTGGTGACCACAGCTCTGTGAGTTATGGCACTAAAGTTCACCCAGGCATAAGTGATTTTCTCATGGTATCACTTGTTTTGACAGCCAATCCCAAAAAGGGGAAGTGTTTTCAATGTGGGCATTTTTAGACATGATGGGTAGTGGTGCATCTCTGTGCATGTCAGTGCTGATGAGAGTGGCAAGAGAAGTACAAAATAGCCCTTCTATAGGGCTGATAATCCCTTGTTGTCATCCATCATTGAACCCTTCCTCCTTGCTCTGGTCAAGGTGGGAAGCAGGCCCATCCATCCTGGAGGAGTGTAACGTGTGACCTTAGGAAGTGATTGGCATCAGTTTTGCAGATGGTCCCTTATTCCAGGGCAACATATCAGTCTTGTGTCATGCGTATTGATTATAGCCTTTCTTACAGAGATTCTGACTCACAACTAGGGTACCAATGCAATGGTTTCGTCCCCTGCCTGCTGAGAGGGAGTGAGAGAGCATGTGTAAAGGGAGGCAGAGACTTACTTGGTCTATAGTAGCTACTGTCTTGTTTGTCTACAAGGCTTTGTCTGCAGTGAAACAGGACACTTTTACCTGTTGATTGCTGGTCCAGGAGAGGCTGCCTGCCAGTGGTAGATTTGGATACCAGTGACTGACAAGATTTCGAACGGTGGAGAAGGGGAGATCGGGAAGTCATAGATCAGAGCACGGAAAATGTGTGGCATATTCAAAAATGGGTCTTGGAAATGGCCAACAGACTCATAAAAAATGCTCAACATCACTAATCATCAGGGAAATTCAAATCAAAAGCACAAAGAGATATCACCTCATATTTGTTAGGAGGCTGTTAACAAAAATATAAGAGACAACAAGTTTTGGTCAGTCTGTAGGGAAAAGGGAACACTTGTGCACTGTTGTTGGCAAGTAAATTGGTACAATCACTATGGAAAACAAAATGGAGGCAGTGGGTGTTATACTCAACTAATGAATCATTGGACATTATATAAAAAACTAATCTAATGACATACTATAACTTAGCTAATAGAATTTAAATTAAAAAAATGGAGGTTCATCAAAATATTAAAAATGGAACTACCATATTATCCAGCATTTCTTCTTCCATATATACCCGAAGAAATTAATCACTCTGGAAGAGATAACTGCACCCCTATGTTCACTGCAGCATTATTCATGATAGCCAAGACACGGAGACAACCTGTGTCCGTAAAATGTAAGTGGATAAAGAAAATATGATATCACAAAATGTAATTGTGTGAGGGGATGGAAGTGTTAACTAACCTTTTTGGGATAATTGTTTTGCAATGTATATGTGTATCAGAACATTACATCACACACCTTAAACTTCTATATGTGATATATATATATCTTAATGGGACGATGGAAAAAGATGGAAAAAAATAGAGTCTTGACATCATATCTCTTCACCCTTGCATTCAGAGTAGTGCATCAGACACTTATGGAATTTTTTTGCTGTGATAGGCACTGTGCTTGGTGTTGGGGATCCGGAAACAAAGAGGACAGATTCACAGACTTTCAGGATCCTTTGAATTCAAGAATGAGTGTTATGTATCTAATCAGTCTTTATCCTTTAAGAGTCCCTTGAATCATTCCCATCCTTTCCTCCGTCTTGAAAGCTTCACCATCCTTCAGATGGAGGTCTTGTCTGTGCTCTGTATTTAGGAGGGCACTATACTCTCTCAGTCATGGTCAGATGGGTCTCTCTCCCCTGAAGGCCTTGTTCAAAAGACTGTAGGACAAGAACAGCATCTTTTTCCTCTCCAAATTCCTTTTGCCCTGATCAGGGAGTGGTGTTCGGAAGAAGTTCTTCTAATGATGAATCTCAAGACTTGTGTGAGTCTCGCCCTTCTTCATTCAGTGTCACACCTGAATTGGGACAGGGGAGTGTCAGCCAGCGCCTGATTTAAGGAGGAATTGTCTGGGTAAGGAGACCTTGAAGCCAGGTCAGGACCCAGCTCTCTCTCTAATTTGCACTATATATGAATCTTCTCACTTCTTTGGCCTGTATCAACTTTCTTCGCACCATTTTCTCACATATACTGTGGGAAATAGGGGTGATAAGATGCAGCTAAACCCATCCATGGCCTAGCCAATCACTGTTTTCATACATACATTCATCTAGCAAGCATTTGTTGAGCATCAGCTGTATAGGAGGCTTTGTGCCTTGCATCTCAGCTGTGCCTAATGAAATGCTTGCACTCTTCAGTGTACCCTCTTCTCTCCCACCCCCATGCTCTTCCCTCTGCTTGGCCCGAGTCAACACTCCCGAGCCTCTCTGCTTTTTTGTTTTGTTTTCTGAATGCTCAGTTTTTGTTCCTGCTGCTCAACTGTTACCTCCTCTGTGAAGACTTTCAAGGTCCTCTTACCTCCAACCCAAGTGGAGCTTTGGTGGCATTTCATTCTTTCTCTCTAGTGGCACTCCTGGACAATAGTGCAGCTATTCCTCTCCATGCCTTATTTTTCTGCTACACTGTGAGGGCTGTAAGAGCTGGATCCCCTATAGTACTTAGCATGAGCCTTACCCACACTAGATGCCCAGTTAACAAGTATTGCGCGGATTTATCTCTGTTTCCTTCTAGAATAGTCTACAGGAGTGGTGCTCAAATATTTTGGCCTCAGGACTCCATTCCACTCCAAAGGGCTTGTGCTTTTGTGGGTTATATTTATTCATAGATACGTGTTAGAAATTAAAACTCAGAAACTGGGGAGCCTGGGTGGCTCAGTCGTTAAGCATCTGCCTTCAGCTCAGGTCATGATCCCGGAGTCCTGGGATGGAGCCCTGCATTGGGCTCCCTGCTCAGCAGGAAGCTTGCTTCTCCCACTACCATTCCCTCTGCTTGAGGGATCTCTCACTGTGTTTCTCTCTGTCAAATAAAATCTTTAAGAAATAAATAAATAAATAAACAAACAAATAAATAAAACTCAGAAATTTTTAAAAATTCACAAATTCCCTTATTTTCCAAAAGAAAAAAATTGATGTCGTTGTACATTTTTTCAAATCTCTTTAAAGTATGGTTTAATTGAAGACTGGTAGATTTTCCTATCTTCTATTAAATTTGTAATAATACGTTGTTTCATTGAAGCAGACGAATGAAATCCTGCTTTGTACAGATATCGAGTTAGAAAAGAGTGGGATATTTTTCTAGTGTTTTCAGATAATTGCAGACATTTTTCTTTGCTACTACATCAAAACTCAAGATATGGTAGTTTCGTAGAATTTAGCTGCCTTGTGAAACTTGGAACCTATTAGTGAACACTTTGTATTCAGTTATGTTAAAATCCACTAGTCTATCTCACATTTTCAGTGGCTGTTTTCCCAGGCATGGTTTTGTAACACCATGCATTGGTCATTTGGAAAATACTGGTTCAGTGACTTACACCAGTCTTTCAAATGTTGACATATTTCATTCTAAAATTCAAATAATCACATTTGTCAATATCACCACTGATCTAACCAGAAAAGTTTCAAGTATGGGGAAACAGTTCAGTTTATGGTAGTGGATACACATTTCTAACATTTTAATTGTTTAGCATATGTGCTGCCAAAGCAAGCACCCAACATTTTAATTTTTGACTGAAAGTTCAGATTTACCGTTGGCAAAACGGGCTGTCTATTTTGCCCTGGAAGTGACAGGCTCACTTTGTTCATTATTAGGAAAACATCTGCCAAATACACAGGTTTAGACAGCCACAGTTTGTCAGTTGCTCTTCCAGGTAAAACTGGAAAAAAGTGATCGGTAAAGCTTACATCTCAATTGTGTAACTCTTTTTCCTTGAGGCAACTGTTAGACTTTAGTATGTGGCAGAAGTACTTTACGCACGCTTCTCACCTTGCTGGGGAATAGAAAAAAATGTGTACTCGAAGCTTATTTTCAGTTTAATAAAACTTAATCTAAATTTAATAAAGTAAATATTGTTAACTGCTCCTTTATGAGTATTCTGAAGTAAAATTTACGTTTTAAAACAACTGTTACTTATGTCTGTGAAGATTACAATGACTGGGCATCCAATTTGGTTTCAATGTCCAGATACATGCTAGACGCCCCCCCCCATCCTGAAGTTTTACCCACTGTGGTGTTTGGACCATCAGTTCTAATGCTAAGGCAATAAAAATGACAAATATGTCTTAGCATTGTGGCAAAAACAACTTTGCCCTTGTAGACCCCCTGAAAAGTTCTCAGGGATCCCCTGGAGCTCCCCAACCATACCATGAGTGTCACTAATCTACTGGTTTCTGTATTCCTCTCCCTTGATGTTTTTTGTCTTCACTAAGGGTAAAAAGAAGACCATTTCTACTAGATCTATAGTGAAGATTTGGGGAGGGAGATGAAATTTTTCTCCTTGATGTCACTACTTTCTACAATTTCATTCTTTCCTTGATGTACACATGATATCCTTCCACAGGAGTTGGTGACCTATCCAGAGGACCACACAATGAACATTGATGAATCGATTGGGTCCTGAGATGCAGGGAAGAGATAGAGAATAAGAGAGTAGGAGGAAAGAAAGCACAAAAGGAAATAAAAATTGAAGAAAAAGAAGAGGAGAAAGAGAGACCTGAGGAGAGCGAGCAGGAAGGGAATAAAAGAAGAGAATGAGAGACACTAAGAGCAAAGCCAAGAAGACAATGGGAAGGGAGCCTGGAGGTGAGGGCCCTGATGATTCCCTGGGAATCAAGGGATCTGAGTTCAGGAGGACCACATCTAGCCTTGACTTTGCAATAGTTACTGTCCTCTCTGGGTCTCCTGGTTCCCTTTCTGCAAAATGAGAGGGCTGGGAGGAGAAGGAGTGGTCCAGAAGGCCCCTGCACAGGGACTCTAGGAATCCCTGCACTCCCCCAAATTATGGGCCAAATCTCCAGTGTCTGCTGGTTTTTGCCCAGGGCAGGGAGTGGCTTGTATTCATCAGTTACTCAAAGATCTCTTTACCAAATCGTATGAAGAATCACTTAACGTGGATCTTCTCTGATCTTTTCTAACCCTAAAACTTCATGACCCTTGTATGGAAGGGGAATCTGGAAACTGATACTAAAATTGTTCTCTGGCTCTAGAGGTTCACCTTCACTGTCTTTTTTGACTCTGAGCAAAATTCAGTATGAAGTCTCTGGCCTCTATAATGATCTGTTCTCTCCTACATAGAGGGGAAAAAAGGAGCAGCCATCAATGGGAGTCCTGAACCCTTGTCACACTGCAGAGCCCAGCCGGTAGGACAGGTGGGAAATCAGAGTGCAGTCGGGGGGGAGGCCGCCGAGCAGAGCGACAACCGTTGGTGTGCATGCAAACAGAAATGGCTTCACTCGGCACGCCAGAGCCGCAGCCCCTCTGGTCTCAGCTTGTTGACTTGGTCCCAGGGAAGGAACAAAGCCGGCCAAGTCCAATGAATGGCCGGCAGTGGAAAACCAGTGCTGCTGTCTGCTGGCAGGCAGGGAGGCCGACACCACACTTGGTCAGCTCCCCCCAAGCGGCGCTCTCCTTCCCCCGCCACGGCTGGCTTTGGCAGGGCTGCCAGGCCTGGGAATGCAGGAAGTTTTGGGTCACGGTGACCTCTAGTTGCCGATGCCAGATGAAATATGCCCTGGAGGTTCTCCAGGGTCACATGGTGTGTGGAGCAAGAGAAGGCAGGGCTGCTCTTGTGCTGACAAAGTGGATTTTGGCTCCAAAATGGCACCCCTTGGGGAGTAGGAGGGGTTGTGGGTGGGAAAGGGGGGGGCAAGCAAGGCAGTGGCGTGAGAGTGGGCAATAGGGAGACTCGGTCTCGCTTTGTTCATCCCCGTTAGCCTTCCAGGAAGCCACTTACTTGCTCCCGGAGGTGGAGGCACACCCCCAAATCTGGGGCGCAGAAATTTAGGGAAAGGTTTCTGTGCGTTTTTGTTGCTTCTTTGGCAAGATGGGGGAGTTTTGAACTCTCCACGCCCGCGGCCTCAGAGCCCCGTGAAGCTGGAGAGTAAATGCGGTTTGACTTCATGCTCCTCAGTAGTTCAACCGCTCAAAACGGAAAGGAAGTGGGCTTTCAGCCCCTATCTGGGAAAATAAGGCCTCTGCTTTTTCCTTCCCACTGAAATCTCTCTCCACCTCAGGCTAACATGCTGTTCTCCTGAACCCCAGACTCCTGGAGGAGGCTCAGCTGTTCCAAATAAGGCCTTGACCAAAAAGCCAAAGGTGGATACCACGCTTTGGTCCTACTTAGCTTTGAGGAGCCCCAATATAGTCCCTTAACCTTCCCCTGGGCACAGGGAAGGGGCCTGGCTACTTTTGCTTTCAAGAGTTAGGAGCAGAGGCCTAAAATGGAAACAGCTGAGAAGAAAGGAGCCAACTCAAAAACAAGATCCAGCTGAAGGAGGTCAGGCCTGATAAGCAGACTGACCACAGGCTTGAAAAAGAGGTCAGGCCCCAGGAGCCGAGCCGGAGCAGCAAGGAGTGCTTCTGCCAAGGGGAGACAATGGTCTGTGAGGTAGGTGGGCTGTGTTCTTCCACTCCACCTTCGACTTCAGTTAGCAGAGTGAGGTCTTCTGGCTTCCCTCGTGTTCTCGGCTGACTGCAGAATTTTCTAGGCTTAGCTGACATGGGGGAGAGGAAAGGTATGGCTGAGCAACTAGAGGCGAGGAATCTTTGGGGGAAAAGGAAACACATCCAATCTTCAGCTCCAATCTCACCTCCTCTGAGAACCCCCGCCAAGTCACTCCCCATGGGTCTTGGCTCTACCTCTCTACCCCATTCTGTTGCACTGCATTTTTTGTTTCTGGTATGTATCGCCAACTGTCACATAATAAATTACTTGGTAATGGCAATGCCTGATATTTGTACTGTGTATCTCCTTTTGCAAAGTTTATTGCTTTGGGGATTATTAACTCCATTGTTCTTGATAACGGCCTTGAGAAATAGCTGAGTGGTTACTGATAGTCTGCTTTATATAGAGGCAAACTTGTACAAAAAGCATAGATCTTGATCCCATCAGGGAAGAGTTGGAATATAAACTTTAATCATGGGCTGACTATGGGAGCTAGGACAACTGGTTGGACCAGTTCAGGCTGCTGGGGGTGCCACCAAGAGAGATCTGGACCCCCTTATTTGTTACTGGAGTCACAGTAGCTTCCACCAAGAGTTACATTTTTGGTAAAAGAAAATCCTGCCCTGGCACTTGCAGAAAAAAAAAAAAAAGATTATTTTGGAGGCATCATATTTTTTTTACCAACATTCTGTTTGGAACCCTGAGCAAATGCCATGGTTTTCTAGCATCAAAACAAGTTTATTCCAAAGTTTCTTTTGGAAATTTGAAGGCAGTGAACTCTGCCAGAGTTCACATCATAGCTTTCCTTGGCAGCTGTGCCCTTGGGTCATTACTGCTCCTCTAGGCACATCCCTGCACCTCTGTCCTGCTTTGATTCCTTTCCCTTTTCCCTTCTGCACACACTACTCCGTCCGACCCTTTGCGTTGCAACTTCGAAGCTTGCCTGTCGATGCCGACAAACTCTCTCCTATTGTCAGTCTTTTTACAGGGTTCATCCCCTACCTTCTGTCGTAACTGGAACCTGGTCTCCCCAGACAGACCACTTACCTGGAAGTTCTCTTATCTGGAACACCAGTACATTTTTCTTAAATCTTACTGGAAGTAGAGCAATGTGACCTTTCTCTATACTGCATGTTGCTGCTTCCAAATCATCCTTCTCCCTCCAGTTCCCTATTTCTCTTGAAAACAAAACAAAAACAAAAACATAGCATTTGGCTATACCATCCAAATCCTCCACACTCGCCCCTATTCCCCCTGCCCCACCACCGTGTCAACCATGGACCTCTTACTCTCTCCTCACATTCATTGATTCATTGAAGACTAAGGCCCACAACTTGTTCTCCTTCCTTCCCTAGGTCCGGCCATTATTCTGAGTGATCAATATCCAGAGGACTATGCGACTCCTTGTCTTTCAGAAATACAAAATTTCATCCTCTGGCCACAAACCTCTCATCGCATCTCTTACCTCTTGGTCCATTCTCTGGTGTCTTTGAGTTTCCTCATGCTATCCAGGCCTACCTTCCCCCACTAACAGTCTTTCCTGTTCTTCTAATCATCCTGTCCAGCCTGGTTGGCCATTCTCTTGTTGGTACCTTCAATCCCTCTCCTTGGACATTGCACATGCTGAATCAGCTCCACTGTTTCCTCGCTCCTGCACTTAGAGCACTGAGCCAGCTGGGAGAAATCATACCACCACATGACTTGATGCCACTGTAAGTTCATGATTCCAACCTCTGTCTGGCCTTTAGTGACACCTGCATAGTCTTTTATGTATTGAGAGTTTGGTCCTTTGCCTGTTTTCAACAACAGACATTTTAGACTTTTCTGGAAATGCAATTGCTCTATCTGGTGGCTCTAACACTCTCTGCAAGGTACCATATTTACTACATGACAACGATGTCGAGGTTATCAGATGAGAATTATAGCTGGAACCATTCCTTATCCTGGCTACACCTGCTTCTGTGGTGTAAGTGTCTCTTCTTTCAGGTCAATTTCCCCCTGAGCTCTAGGTCTCATCATATACCTCTTCCTCCTCTAGAACTTTAATCTTACAATCTCTCCTGTTTCTTGTATCTTCAACTTCTTATTCACTACTTGCTTTTCCCCTTCAGCATGGAAAACTACCCATTTGTCCTACCTTAGCAACCCACACCTATTAGAAATTACATTCCGTTGACACCTCCTTTTCCAACCTTCTCTGCTGGTTACACCTACAAACCATTTGTATATACTTAGCTATTACTGACTGCTTCTCCAGCACCCACTCTTTCCTCAACCAGCCACAGCCTGGCAGCTGTCCCCACTACTCTGCATATGACCTTACAGTGGGTAAACCCACAGATCTATTTGAGGCCCCTTTTTCTTGACCTCTCTACAGTATTTGATGCTCTGTGTGTTTCCTATCTTTTGAAGTTTCTCTTTCCTTAGCCTCAATGATGGCACTTTCTCCCACATTTCCTGTTTTACTATTCATTTATTTTCTGTTTCCTTTGCAAGGTAATAATAACAAAAATAGCAAATATTTCTTGAGTATTCACTATTTGCTGTGCTGCAAGGTCAGATATTTACATACATCTTTTTACTCGATTGTTAGGAGCCTAGGAGTTTGGTGGTGGTATTATTATTCACCCTTTGCAGATGATGAAGCAGGAATAGAAGTGTGTAAGGGACTTGTTCAAATGATGCTACTGCTAATAAGCAACTGAGTTGGGATTAAAACTCAGGTGTTCTGGCTCCAGGGCGGGGATGTAACCACCATGGACACTGCTGTCCCTGTTGCCTAAAAACTTTGTTTCTGGGATTTTAGCTTCAATCTTTCTCTTTTTTCATCCCACATACTCTTTGTAAATGAGCTTGTCATCTGCTCTTATGCTCGGTTAACTCCTAGTTAGGTAATTCAGGTCAAGAAATAAGAAATCTAGCTGGAGTTATTGTTAAAAAAAAACATTTTCCCTGACCTTTCCTTTATCTACATTTCTTTATCTGTGAAATGGGAATAATAATCGCACCTAGCTGACCGATATATGTAAAAAGCTGATCTATCTACCTTAATGGCTAGCTGGTCACCCTCCTACATTTCAACTTGAATGTCCCACAGGTATCTCACACTCAACAGTTAGATACTGAACTGAATGATGCCCCAGATATTTCAGGGGCCCCAGATGCCCCCTTTTATCTGCCCAATTGTCCTATGGATGGTCTGTTCCTTCTTCTCTTGGTCCTGCATATACCTGTCTCCACATTGGATCCTCTCGATTCTAATGCTTAAATTAACTTCATTGCCTAGATCTAGGCCTTTAAACCACTATGATTCCAAACAATTGCAGTGTTTTCTACCTGAAATCCTTGCCCCTACTTCTTATGGTCCTGAAATAGTATTAAAGAAAAAAAAAAGAAAGAAAGAAATCAGATAATGTTTATTTTGCTCTGCCTAAAATTCTTCAGTGGCTCCCTAATGCCTTGTTTTTGGTTTTTTGTTTGTTTAAAATTCTCCTTGCTTTCCTGCTTTGTCTTATTTTTGACACTCTCATAACTTTTTACTTCTTGCCCTAGTAATGGAAACTATTGGCAATCCTTCAAATGCCAGGGTCTCATACAGCTCATTGTATTTATAAATGCAGCTCTCCCTACCCATATCCTCTTTCTCTAACATCCCTTTGTTTTCAAAGATGCAGGTATCAGCTCTTGCATAAATGTTTTATCCTCGTATTCATACGGTGATTTGGTGGTTTCTCTGAGTTTCTACAGCACCTGATGCACACTTCTATCAATCAATTAACATTTCATATCATGTTTCTTAACTTCACTTTGTCCCCGAATATCCCAGAGCTAGGGTAGGCAAACTATGGGCTGTGGATGAAATTTGGCCTCTTAACCTCATTTTGTAAATAAAGTTTTCTTGGAACACAGGCATGATCATTCATTTAAGTATACTCTGTGGCTGCCTTTGTGCTAAAAATGCAGAATCGAATAGTTGTGACAGAGTCATATAGACTCATATGGATCCACAAGGCCCAAGTATTTAATGTATGGCCCCTTGCAGAAAATGTTTGCAGACCTCTGATCTTACATCAACTCCTGTGCCTCACTACAGCCAGATTCTTAGAGATGCCAATGCCTGGAGAGAGAAAGTAGATCAAGATCTTGCAGAAGATGAATGGCAAAGGAAGGGGTATTTGGATGAGTCAGATACACACTCTAAGGGGTCATGAGTGTTCCACCCAACCCTGCTGAGAAAGTTGTAATGATCTATGTCCACACACATATCCTTATGAAACACCTCTTAAGAGTGTTGTAAGTCAGAGACTGGACTTTTTCATCTTTGTGTCTTCCACATGTAGCATGGTGATAAGCTATTAGAAGTTTAAAAAAGAAGGGAAGCTTAAGCAGAAATAATTTTTGCAGGACCCCAGGAGATATTCATGGACTCCAAGGAAGAGGTGAACACTCAGTCCTTGGGAAAAGCAAAGCAATGGAGCAGATATATGACTGCCGTCAGCATCCAATCTGACTCGTGTCTTTGCTGTTTTTCACTGTGCCAGCTTCATTTTTCCCTTTTACTTCCTCCAGCTGACAAAAAGCATGGTCTTTCTCAGCTTCTGAATACTTCGTCCTATAGTTTTCATCCATTGACCAGACTTCATCCTGATTTTCTTTCAGTCCCAAATCTCAGAATATTAAGTCAATTGACCATCTCTTATGGTCAGGAAGTAGGGATTAGTTGAAAAAAATGAGTTTTTTGATACATATTGATAGACTAGAGAAACAGGAAGGCCCCAAAAGAAAAGTGGTACTTTTTTTTTTAAGATTTATTTTTATTTGAGAGAGAGAGAGAACAAGAGAGTGAGTAGAAGAGGGGCAGAGAGAGAAGGAGAGAGAATCCTCAAGCAGACTCCCCTCTGAGCGCGGAGAATGATACAGGGCTAGATCCCAGGACACTGAGATCATGACCTGAGCTGAAATCAAGGGTTGCTCGCTTAACCAACTAAGCCATCCAGGTGCCCCAAAGTGGTACTGTTCTAAGAAGAAAGTGTGCTGGACACATAAAGCAATGGGTGCATGCTATAGTAGCTCTTGGTAGGTTCCCCTAGAATAGCACTTGGTAGATGTTCTCCATGGCAGCAAGTAAGAGGCGCTTAACCAAATATATTGGCTCAATAAATGAATGGCTGAAGGAAGTGAATAAAGGATTTAACCTCTTCAGATCTTTTTTCCCCCCGTAGGACGAGAATAGCATTTATTTTACAGACTTGTGTTGAGAATAAAGTACTTGTGCACTGGCAGATAAGATACACTCAGTAAATGCTATCTAAATGTCTAATCCCTCATCTGGTTTGGGATTCCGAGGAGGACTTAGGAAGAACGTAACATAGCCAGTCACTTTTTAAAATTTCATCAACATGATATGCTGATAAAATCTCTATCAGTCTCTATGTTCCATCTTGTTTCCTAGTCATACTTAAGTCAACGTAAATAAAGCCCAGGACTCTCCCTTGGCTCAGGCTGAATTGCCACATTCCCTAAGGGAAACTCTTGGGCATCACAGAATAAGCCTTCATTTGCACCTATAAGAGACTATATTCATATGTTCAGAAGACTAAGAGAAACTCAAGGTTAAGAACCCCTGACCTCCTGAATCAATGTTTATTCTTTCACGAGCAAAGCTTCAGCTTACCTGTTCATCAAACTAGCTCACACAGCCCATGCTCAGACTATTGAGTCTTGCGCTTTCTTGAATGTTCTTTCTCTTTCAGGTTGCTCTTTCTCTTTAACTCCTATTAAGATGATTTTTCCTGCCTTGTTCACTTCACTTGCCCAGCTCTTGATCCCTCCATGTCTGCTCTGGCTCTGTAACTTTCCTGGCCTGTGCCCATCCACCTCCAGAAGTCCTTTAATAGCTTTCCCCCAGATCTGGTACAGAACATTTACGCTCAAGCTAGGTATCCTGGGGGCTCTCTCCTCCCACCCCAATTTCCCTTACCAAACTGTATCAAAATTCTAAACCCATAATGAGCAATTCTAACAAAGATTTATGATGAATAAAAATTTCAAAAAAAAAAAAAAGTCCATCCACTGATAAAATGCATATGGTAACCATTGATAGCTACCAAGCATCCAACAGCTCTCTTATGGTGCTGTTAGTAAGCCATCCCACTCCTTAAAGCTCCTGTCTCCTAGATGACTAAGAGTTTTGGGAGACAAAACTTTTAGTGAGAAGAGTTTCTTAAATCTTTCTGTTCAGAGGCACTTTCCAATTGCATCTGCTGGTACCGGAATACACTTTATAGGTTGTCTATTACATTGGTCCTTAAGGTTTTGTCTGAATTTTCTCTAGGTGTCTCCAAGGGATGATTGAATCTGTACATACATTTATGATTTATTTGTGACTTCTAAAGGAATACCTATTTTTTTCCATCTGTCAAATTAGACATCCCCAATTCTTATCTGATTTTTTCTTACAGACAGGGGGAATATTTTTATCCTCCTGTGAACTTTAACCATGACATCCTGTGCTATACATTAGAGACCTGTGATGTTCCCTCTTCTCCATGTGACAGCTTTGTGTAAGTATGTGGGATCCAGACTCTGTCTCTTTTGTTTTCTCTTTCCAAGCACCAATGGCCTTAAAATCACTATTGCTCATATGTTAAAGTTTTCAGTCCACTTACCTTTTCTCAGGATAGATTTTAATCTATCAATTTTATTAAAATTCTTAATTTGGGGGCACCTGTGTGGTGTAGTTGGTTAAACATCCAACTCTTGGTTTCAGCAGGTCTTGATCTCACAGTCATGAGGTCAAGCCCGCATCAGGCTCCATGCTCAGCATGGAGTCTGCTTGAGATTTTCTCCTTTTCCCTCTGCCCCTCCAGCTCATTCTCTCTCTCTCTCTCTCTCTCAAATCAATCAATCAATCAATATATCTATCTTTTAAAAAATTCTTTTTTTCCCCAAAAATGTTTATTTTTTCAGTGTTACAAGATTTATTGTTCATGCACCACACCCAGTGCTCCATGCAATACGTGCCCTCCTCAATACCCACCACCAGGCTCGCCCAGCACCACCCCCACCCCTCCTAAACCCTCAGTTTGTTGCTCAGAGTCCACAGTCTCTCATG